>CM060909.1:918790254-919205254 GCA_030737875.1 Allium sativum
TTTGAAACGATTTCCAATACAAGGCAAAATTAATATTTGATTTTAAATTTCTAAAATATCGAATGATAATTTATTTTCCTTACTTTATAAATGTTGTTTACAAATTCACTTCCTTGTTTTATAATTTAAAACAAGTTTCCATTTCGATTCCATGTCAAATTCTATTTTCAATTCACACTTGAATTTAAACCTCTAAATTATCTAATGATAATTTATTCCACTAAATTTACAAATATCATTTATAAATCCAACTTCCTTGTTTTATATAATAAAACAAGTTTAATTTCAAAAATCTGTTTGAAAACTAAAATATTATTTTGGAATATTCCATTTATATATAACACAGAATTTATTTTCATACCAAATTTTTAGTTTTATCTAATACGATTCCAATATCTTTTCTGAAAAATATTTTATTTAAATAAACCGTAAATCCATACGGATTTATTTTTAGTTCAATTTACATCCTGGACATTAGAATAAATTTCATCGTTTACTTCTTTAAAATGATTCCCCATTTCTATTTTTAAATTCACATTTTGAATTTAAAAATTCAAATTATCAAATGATAATTTTTCCACTTTATTTATAAACACTGTTTATAAATTCATTTCAATTCCTTGATTATCCAATGAAAATCATTCCATTTTATTTATAAACACTATTTATAAATTCATTTCAATTCCTTGTATTATTTAATTTATAAACATCGTTTATAAATTAATCACTTCAATTTTCTGTATATTTTATTTATAAACATCGTTTATAAATTCAATACTTGTTATATTTATTTAAAACAAGTTAATATTTCTAGTCCATTCGAAATTTAAATTATATTTTTAGAAAAATAGATTTCCCTTATAAATCTCAAAATTTCCTTGTCATGATATTTTTATAAATCAATACCAGTGATATTTAAACATTCAATAAACACCAAATTTTCAATCATAGGTTTACTAATACATATATATGATACATATGTGAAATAAACAAATAGTAATATTTTTGAGGAATCCAGTTGGATCCCTCCAACCTGTTTTCCTGCATCCACTGACGTTAGCCAACATGAATAATACCCATCCTGCTTCAAGGCAGGATATCGCGGTATAGAAGGTCATCCACTATCATAGCGTGGGGCACATAGGGTCATCCGCTAATGATACTGCGGGAATCCAACCACCAATATATATATATATATATATATATATATATATATAATAACCACAAACACCAATCCTAAATAACTAATATATTTTTAATAGCAAACACTGATAAACAATATATAAATGCATCCAAGGCAACCAACAATTTATTTTTAACGATAAAAATAAATTAAAATAAATTTCTACATGAGAATTATTCACCTTATTTTTAACTGTTATTCTCTCCAATTCATATTCCTTAGCAAGGATTTTTAGCTCCAAATCCCACATCACTTGATTTGATCAATTTAACCTTGTAAATTGATTTATTCCCTTAATTAATTCCATGATCTAATATGTATGTAATTAATTATGTAACTAGAAATTTGTTTTTTCTTTGATAACGATAATTGTAAATTAATTTCCTAGCTTAAAATAATAATATACCTTAACCCTTGTATAATCCTCTTCCTTCCTGTGGATGAATACCGCAACTTTCCTGCACCATGACACCCTCCAAAACTATAGATTTACACTTCATTGTAGCTTACTACAATTACTGCATTTGGCTTCCCAAGCTCCCCCTTTTATCCCCCTAAAAACAACATCGGAACTCACCACTCAATCCATTTTTCAATGTTGAACTTTCTCATTTTGCAAATGTGAATTTTTCAACATTAAACTCGACACATCAACTTTCCCCAAATCTTAAATCACGACTCTCCCCTGTAGCCTTATACACATGCACATTACTTTCCAGCTAACCCATTACTAGAAGCAATATGCGATGCATGTACTTTCTTCTCCATCGCTCAGAGCACCCTATCACTAACTCTTCTTCTTCCCAAGTCACCGTCAGATTGAACTCTCACCTTCCTATGTCACCGCGTCACTCAGCCCCCCTCTCGAATCCACCAGTGAAATTCGTGACAACTCTAACCTTCCAATCCCAACAACCAAAACCCGGACCTCTAAATTACGAAGAGAACAGAACCCTAGCTTCAACTCCAACTAAATCCGAGCCTATTGAGAACTTCCAAGACCACTTCACGCCCGCGTTCGGATTTGAAACCGCATTGCTCCTTATAAAATGAACGACGGGGTATGCATTCGAATTGATTTTGATTTGAATTGAGGACGCCAATGGTACGGGAGTTTGAATTATAGAAGAAAGAAAGGAAAGGGTGACATTTAGTTGCTGGAATCAAAAAGGGAGGAATGGAGATTTCTTATGAATAGGAAATGAATATGAAAGAATCGGAAACAAAGAGGAGAAGAAAAGGTAAATCTCGTCTATTTATAAATGAAGAAGACTTCGACGTGAAGTAATTTAGCCTGCGCGATTTTAATGTCTAGGGTACTTATCTGTACCATTGTTTTTTAACTTAGGGATAAAGGAAAACAAAAGGTACAAACATTAATTTGATTTGATTTTCGAACTGATGTATTAAATTTTAAAACCAAAATATCTTGTGGTTCTGATCCTCTATTTAAACGTAACAACCAGCGTTTCTAGGCTTTGACCACTATTCTGAACAAAACGTAACAAGTTCGGAAGTCTAATTCGATCATTCGGAGTATATATTAATTTAAATCGATGTAAATTAAATTCAAAATAGTTAATTCCTTGATAATAAATTATTATTACTATTATCGTTTATACTTTACATTGATCATCTGAATTATTTGGATTCAGTTTTAACTTCAAATTCAATTATATTTGTTTTCATATTACAATAATTCGATATACTCTACTTTAGATCGTAACTTGTTTATGTAATCGATAACTACAATAAAATATTCATTTATATTATAAACTCAACATTAAAAATAAATGTTTAAAATAAACTGACCAAAAATCTGGGTTGTTACATTCTTCCCCCCTTAAAAGGATTTCGTCTCCGAAATTATTAAGGTAGGAAAAATGCTATAAACCCATTAACTTTTGAAAACTCATTTATGTTGAAACTCAACATTTCATATTTCTACAACTTTAATTCCAACCAAACTGTTGGTTTCCATTTACATTGCACACCATATATGCTTACATTGAATTAATCCGAATGATTTTCAATCAACAAATTCACATCCAATTCATATTCAATCATATGCATTCAAATTTATTCAAGTTGATTCTGATCAATTTATTTTCTTTGATCCATTTAACTTGCTTAAGTTAAATTTAAATTCTAGAATTCAAATTCCTGGGTTTTCATTTCAAATCCTTTCGAAATAACACAAATATATACATATATTTATTTCCATCCCAACTTCAAAACATTTGAATTTTCAAACCAACTTGTTTTCTTTCAAACAAATTTACATCAAAACTTTCTAAGGTAGCAATCCATCACTTAGAAACTCAAAAATGAACACTGATGATGTCGCAATCATCATCAGAATTATTTCCTAGCCACTGAAGTGAGTTCAGTGCTTTATAACTTTCAAAATCCATTCAAAATGATTTTTATTTAAAAACCCTTCCAAATCAAATCTATGTTATTTTAATATACTTTGAAAAATATTTTCCGACTTCCCAGAATTTAAATTCCAAATTCTGATTTGAATTTAATTTTAATTCATCTTATTTGTGTATTTCATTCATATACAAATTATATTTGGTTATAAATAACCATTTGAATTTTAAAATCTCATTTGATTATAATAATATCAATCAACACATCCTTATAACATAAAAATTTCAGAAAATTATTCCTCTTCTATCTAAATAGAATTTTGACTAAAATTATTTCATTTACCCACTTAAAACAATATTGTGTCAAATTTCTCTAATCAAGTGTTTAGAAATTCCTATCGACTTCGTGGCATCCTGCAATTCGATCAGAATTCATAAACGATTCAATAGACTAGCCAACACAATCTAAAACAATTGTTTTAATCAATTAACAAATATGCACTCTTGTATATATACACTTAACTCATTCTAGGGTACTACGGAACCTATCTCTAATGAGCAGAACCCCACCAAAGCCTAGGTATTCGCTCAACCTAAGCCCTGATACCAACTGTAATGGCCCGCAAATCCGTACTACCTGAGTTAACTACATACATCACGTGTCCAACCCAAATATCACAGAAATAAAATCATTTTTTTCGAACAAAAAGATAGAAGAAGAACAGAAATAACAACACAGAATCTCACATCGCAGCAGAACAAAATATATTATATCATAACTTTTGAAATACAAAATTTTAAATATATAACATAAAATTATCAGAGTACAACACTTACAACACAATGGAAATAAAAATACTATATATGTAACACTGAAGCCTCATGCTCCAAGCTCCTTTAGATAGATCTGTAAAATCCTGAACTACTTGACTTCCCGTAAAAATTTCGGCACCCAAGAGTTTAGGTAAAACAAAACAAAATAAACTCTAGGTCAGTAATGGGACTGGTATAGTAAAGAATTTAAAACAGTTTGCGAAAGTAAGTGATATCTCATAAGACCACACCGTATAACACGGGATGGGTTTTGCCTTATGAGAATCCAAAACAATTGATTTAACTTTCAAATCCTTTTTAAAAAACGATAATCTTTATATCAAAACTCTTTTGATATTATAATAGCGTCTAAATCAAATAATTAGAAATCTAGTGGAATGCTTTCATCTCACGCTCCCCATACATAATATACAATCAAAACCACGAGCATTTATTGGGTAATGACTTTCCAACTATGACAAGGTATGGAACCACCTTCTGATAGTGTATCTCTAGAGAAGAATACACTGGGTTCAACAAGAACATCGTGTAACCCGGCCACACATGACTGACCACTCATTTCGCTTGAGTGTATCGAATGTATATCACCAACGGGTGGGATCAGCAGCCGTTTTCCCAAATGGGACAACATCGAATAGAATAAGGAATTAAATGAATTTCTCCAGATAGGTGATAATACATCCTAATGGGAGCTACCCACATAGCCATGCTGCCTGCCCGATTTTTGTCATTTCCCGGTTGTTGAGGCCTGAGGCTACGATTACTTACCATTCATTGATAGCAAAATCACTTTCAATGCCACATTGTCAAATCTGTTAATCCTTAGTTTGTTTGTATAAATATATTCTGGATATTATGCTAAGAGAATAAATTCTCTACCACCATATATATCTATATAGACCAACATATGCGATCATTGGAAATACTCTGTCAGACACTCGTCCATATACGTTTGTTCTGGGACTTGAACGAAACCGAAGGCACAATTTTCACTAATAGAAAAGCTCTTGCACTTTACTCCATCTTCGATTATCTTCATATAATCTGATTCGCAACGCTATTGCCAATACGGAGTGGTTCTCAGATAATAATCCAACCGGTCTCTCCATATTGACAATGATATTGGCAAACTCTTCGATAGTCGGTTATTTAACTATTGAAGAAAAACAAACATTCATTCAAAGCATCAAACAAATCAGTGGGCCTTTTAATTAATATTTCATTAATTAAAACAATTCTCCTTTTCCTTATCTATATTCGTTAACACAATATTTTCGATAATCATCTTGGCCTCTTACGCTATTTGGAAAACATTTCCATATATCGCCTACTTTTATTTTCTATACTTAGAAAATATATTCTATTTAAAATTGGAGAACATTTCAATTACTTATCTCTTCCATGACCATTCATTTATTTCTATACTCAGGAAATATTTATTATTATATATCCAAGTTTCCACTTACTTGGGTTAAAACGAATGTTGTGTAAAACATCTTTACAACAACCCAAACTAACTCTTATTCAATCATTTCTCTTTGAGACTGGATCTTGCTATTTATCGGTTCAAAATGAAATCAGTCAAGTTGGGGTATAACTACCTCTCAGACCTTGATCGAAAACATCCTTAACTTCAAAACGGACATGACCACTTACCTCGAATAATCAACATCATAAAAACCAATTATTCATTTCTAAACCCATATACGTTTCTCTTTCTAATTTTACCAGATTTAATTACAGATTTTCTCTTTGTTTATAATATTCTATTTTAACTTTGTTTCCTTATCGCATTCTATATCTTTTGATATATTTATTTCTAGTTATCAAAATTCCTTGAAAATGTTCTAACTCCTTAAATTTTTGGAAAATTTTGCCATATCCTCCTTCGTACGGGTCAATAGTTCAAATCTCAACTCACCTCTCTAAGCCCTTCCATTCAAAAATAAAATCAAAAAGCCAAGTGGCTTGCCAATTCGGCGCATAAAACTCATATGGAATTTAAACATGTACCTTTATGTCGAGCACACGAATTATAATCTTCAAACACTTTATTCCATACTTATCTGACCCATATATGTCCATTCCTAATTTGTTTCAACCCAATCTAATCATTTTAACTCAATTCGCTAATTTATTCTTTAATTAGCTCTTTTGCCTATTTCACTTTTTATTTGAACATATCACGTTCAAATATATTTTTAACTTGCTTATAACAAATCGAATTCCATTTTTAACTCAAGTTTCATATTCAATTTCGAATATAAATTTACAAATCACATTCACTTATCCAACGCCCAATTTCGATTCAAAACTCGATTAACTAAATATTCTTCAAATTAGTTAATCCTATTAAAAATCTGATTTTTGTTTCAAAAATCATTTCATTTACACAACTAGTTTTCATATTTATTTTACAAGTTACATCCGTATTTTTCTAATGCAGATTCAGATTTTATTTACTTAAATCCTTTTTTTATTTAAATAAATCGTTATGGTTTTATAATGGTTATGGTGTTGTTTTTCTGAAAATTTGATTTTGACATAACTCAAAATCTATAAGATGAAAACAAAAAATTTCTCTTCCCTTAGAAAAATATTATCAAATCGGTATTGACGATTCTTGTTTCAAAGAATTCTGACTTAAATTGAGTTATATATACTCAATTAAAGTTCGAAATACCAATTTACGAACTGCCGCGCTGCGGCGAGTTCATTTTAATTATATTTGAATATAAACATTAAACTTCATTTATTATATAAATTCCAATTCCATTTATTTAATATTCAATATACATTAAACCAGTTTACTAAATCCAACTTAACAGATCGATTATTCCTAATCGTGTATTATTTCGTTACTCAGTTATAAATCCAGTTACAACTCCATTTTTAAATATTAACTTCTCATTCCTTCTAGATATTAATTATTTTATAAAATTCAATGAGATCAAATTTCAAATATAATTTCTTAGATTTTTCTCGATTAAGTTTATATTCCGAATATCGGAATAAAACCCATCGTTCCCTTTTTGAAACAATTTCCAATTCACGGCAAAATTAATATTTGAATTTAAATTTCTAAATTATCAAATGATAATTTATTTTCCTTACTTTACAAACGTTTTTTACAAATTTACTTCCTTGTTTTATAATTTAAAACAAGTTTCCATTTCGATTCCATTTCAGATTCTATTTTCAATTCACACTTGAATTTAAACCTCTAAATTATCTAATGATAATTTATTTCACTAAATTTACAAATATCATTTATAAATCCAACTTCCTTGTTTTACATAACAAAACAAGTTTCATTTCAAAAATCTGTTTGAAAACCAAGATCTTATTTTGGAATATTTTATTTATTATGACATATATATATATATATATAACACTTAGTTTATTTCATACTAAATCTTTAGTTCTATCTAATATGATTCCAATATCTTTTCTGAAAAAATATTTTATTTAAATAAATTCAATCTAATCGAATTCAAATCATAAATCCATACGGGTTTTTTTAGTTCAATTTACATTCTGGACATCAAAATAAATTTCATCATTTACTTCTTTAAAATGATTCCCCGTTTCTATTTTTAAATTCACATTTTGAATTTAAATATTCAAATTATCAAATGATAGTTTTTCCACTTTTTTATAAACACTGTTTATAAATTCATTTCAATTCCTTGATTATCCAATGAAAATCATTCCTTTCTATTTATAAACACTGTTTATAAATTCATTTCAATTCCTTGTATTATTTAATTTATAAACATTGTTTATAAATTAATCACTTTAATTTCCTGTATATTTAATTTAAAAACATCGTTTATAAATTCAATGCTTGTTTTATATATTCAAAACAAGTTAATATTTCTAGTCCATTCGAAATTCGAATTCTATTTTTAGAAAAATAGATTTCCCTTATAAATCTCAAAATTTCCTTATCGCGATATTTTTATAAATCAATATTCAGGCCCTGTGATATTTAAACATTTAATAAACACCAAATTTTAAATCACAGGTTTTCTAATACATATATATGATACATATATGAAATAAACAAATAGTAATATTTTTGAGGAATCCAGTTGGATCCCTCCAACCTGTTTTCCCGCTTCAACAGACGTTAGCCAACATAAATAATACCCATCCTGCTTCAATGCAGGATATCGCGGTATAGAAGGTCATCCACTATCATAGCGTGGGGCGCATAGGGTCATCCGCTAATGATACTGCATCCACTAATGATACTGTGGGAATCCAACCACCAATATATATATAATAACCACAAACACCAATCCTAAATAACTAATATATTTTTAATAGCAAACACTGATAAACAATTTATAAATGCATCCATGGCAACTAAAAATTTATTTTTAACGATAAAAATAAATTTAAATAAATTTCTGAATGAGAAATACTCACCTTGTTTTTAACAGTTATTCTCTCCAATTCATATTCCTTAGCAAGGATTTTCAGCTCCAAATCCCACATCACTTGATGTAATCAATTTAACCTTGTAAATTGATTTATTCCCTTAATTAATTCCATGATGTAATATGTATGTAATTAATTATGTAATTAGAAATTGTTTTTTCCTTTTATAAAGATAATTGTAAATTAATTTCCTAGATTATAATAATAATATACCTTAACCCTTGTATAATCTTCTTCTCTCCTGTGGATGAATACCGCAGCTTGCCTGCTCCATGACACCCTCCAAAACTGCAGATTTACACTTCCTTTTAGCTTACTGCATTTGGCTTCCCAATCTCCCTCTTTTTATCCCACCAAAAACAACATCGGAACTCACCATTCACTCCATTTTTCAATGCTGAACTTTCTCATTTCGCAGATGTGAACTTTTAACCATTAAACTCGACACCTTAACTTTCCCCAAATCTTAAATCATGACTCTCCCCTATAGCCTTATACCCACGCACATTACTTTCCAGCAAACCCATTATTAGAAGCAATATGTGATGCCTGTACTTCCTTCTCTATCGCTCAGAGCACCCCATCACTAATTCTTCTTCTTCCCCCAGTCACCGTTAGATTGAACTCTCACCTTCCTATGTCACCGCGTCACTCAGCCCCCCTCTCGAATCCACCGGTGAAAGTCGCGACAGCTCTAACCTTCCAAACCCAACAACCAAAACTCGGACCTCTAAATTACGAAGAAAACAAAACCCTAGCTTCAACTCCAACTAAATCCGAGCCTACAAACAACTTCCAAGACCACTTCACACTCGCGTTCGAATCTGAACCCCGCGTTGCTCCTTATAAAATGAACGACGGAGTATGCATTCAAATTGATTTTGATTTCAATTGAGGACGCCAATGGTACGAGAGTTTGAATTATAGAAGAAAGAAAGGAAAGGGTGACATTCAGTTGCTGAAATCGAAAAGGGCTGAATGGGGATTTCTTATGAATAGGAAATGAATGAGAAAGAATCGGAAACAAAAAGGAGAAGAAAAGGGAAATCACGTCTATTTATAAATGAAGAAGACTTCGATGTGAAGTAATTTAGCCTGCACTATTTTAATGTCTAGGGTACTTATCTATACCAGTGTTGTTTAACTTAGGGATGAAGGAAAACAAAAGGTACAAACATTAATTTGATTTTCGAATTGATGTATTAAATTTTAAAACCAAAATATCTTGTGGTTCTGATCCCCTATTTAATCGTAACAACCAGCATTTCTAGGCTTTAACCACTATTGTGAACACAACGAAACAAGTTCTGAAGTCTAATTCGATCATATGGAGAAGATATTAATTTAAATCAATGTAAATTAAATTAAAAATAGTTAATTCCTTCATAATAAATTATTATTATCTTTTATACTTTATATTGATCATCTGAATTATTTGGATTCAATTTTAACTTCGAATTCAATTATTTTTGTTTTCGTATTACGATAATTCGATATGCTCGACTTTAAATCATAACTTGTTTATGTAATCGATAATTACAATAAAAAATCCATTTATATTATAAACCCAACATTAAAAATAAATGTTAAATGTTTAAAATAAACTGACCAAAAATCTGGGTCGTTACAAGTTCCATCATGTACGAAATATTAAACTATTATAGGATTACAATTTTCATCACGTTTGGAAATTGTATGTGGTGGTTTGAACTTGTTAATTCATGTGTAAGTTTCATGTAAATTAAAATATAATAAAACCTAAATCTCTAATCAAATAAATGAAAGCTACACCTACCCTAAGCTAAACACATACATTTTACATAGACCCTAAGAATTATGAGTAGACCTAGTGATGAGAACACACCCTACCGCACATGAAGTACTACCTAAGAACATGCCTACTTATGCCATGTATGCCTTAATTCCTAAGTCTACTCCATCTATAAATAAATCACGCAGGCCTCACATTTTTGCCTTTTGGAAAACGATAGTTGAGAGTTATAATGGCTTCAAATATTAAAATCAAATTCATTCATTCATTATAAATAACAAAACATATAGTATGGATTCAGATCGATTTCCCCTATTGTAACACCCCACCTCCGCCAGTACCACTCTTGCAAGGGCACTGACTTTGGGGGGGGGGGGCGTTTGAATCAGGTAAACATGCATAATGATATATCAAGGCAGAACAAGAACATATGTATATATGTAAACAGAGTTAATAACATGGATAAAACAGCGGAAGATTTTAAACCATTTCAAAACACAAGTCTGGTACATCCCAATGTCATTTTCCCAAAATTACAAGTCTAGATAAAAACATCATCTGATAAACTGAAATACATAAGTACTATCCCCAAATAAGAGTGATAAACCATAGCGAGCTCAAATCCAAAGCATACATGAGCTATCCAAGAAAAGCAGCAACGATCCAAGCTAAGCTCCTGTATTCCCTCCCTGAGAACCTGGGGGGGAAACGGAAGAAAAGAGGCGAAAGAAAACAGGTCAGTCAAAAAGACTGAGTAAGCCCTACTACAATCAATGTAAACTGATAAAGTTAACTGACAAGAGCAGCAAGTATGAACATAAGGATAACAAACATACTAACATGCTGACTAACTAACAAGGCAGATCACGGTGTCATCGCATAATCAGTTTAAAGGTTTTTCACCACGGGTGCACCAACATTCTAACATGTCATGTATAATCCAGAATTTATCCCTTGGCCTAAACTTGGCCCAGTATCAGGTGTTTGACTCAAATCAAGATCCAATCTCTTGGTACCAATACTTAGTATAACCGTATTAGGTGTTACCCAAAACAGAACGGAACAGAATGGTCCATACAGAAGTAGGGTTTGGGAAAAATGGGCTTTTACCTCTCCTAACAGGTAAAGTACAGAGACAGAGTGTTGACAATAATGGGCCTTTATCACCCTAACAGAACGGAGTACAGAAACAGAATGCTAACCATAATGGGCCTTTACCACCCTAACAGAACAGAGTACAGAAATAGAATACTAACCATAATGGGCCTTTACCACCCTAACAGAACGGAATACAGAAACAGAATGCTAACCCTAATGGGCCTTTACCACCCTAACAGAACGGAATACAGAAACAGAGTACTACAATTAGGTGTACACTAGTAGTGGGCCTTTACCACCCAAACAGACGGTACCACGCAGAAACAGACGGGTGTTACCACCCAACAAAACAGACGGTACCTACAGAGTCAGACAGAGTTAAGTGTACCCTAAACCCTACCCAAGCGATCGGCTCCCTAATACATAAATACCCTGTGTCGGTCCCACGACAGGGTGTATCACTCCCTAAAGTGGCAACCAATTGGCACAGGCATATTTACAGATGTCACGGCGTCTTACATCCTTAGAGGCAGACCGGGATCCATGCACGCACATGACCCGGTTGGAACGCACCATCAACACCCATCGCCATTATCAGAATGAACCACTTATAATCAGTTCAGTAAGCGTGCCCGGACCCTACCTACAGTTGGGTCAAAGTGTTGATACCAGAAAGGGTTACTGACTAATATGGGTCCCAAACAACAGATGACACAAGTATTCCCCCTCGTGTCCCCAGACTATCAGATTCAAATTAACTTATTAACAGAGTTCAGACATACAAAGTTCAGACGATCAATCTTCAGATTAACGGGTTCGGATAACAGATTACAAACTTGCCTAACTTGATGTGGGTCCTACAGATCCGCAAAACAGGTTCGTTTAATTTATCAATCAAGTTAGTCTATCCAGACCAGATATCTAATTGGTTCTCAGCCTTATCAAATTACTGAGTTGGATTGGTTAAGATCAACTCAACCCCGTTAATTTACCGAGTTCAGATTGGTTAAGTGTAGGGTAACTTAACCCCGTTAATTTACCGAGTTCAGATTGGTTAAGTGTAGGTTAACTTAACCCCGTTAATTTACCGAGTTCAGATTGGTTAAGTGTAGGTTAACTTAACCCCGTTAATCCCCCATATCCAAATTGGTTAAGTATTCCAGCGGTCCATGACTTAACCCTAATCACGAGGCATTAATTAATTAATGCGCCTTAACCTCTCACATTAGACCTTATTGTGGTTACTAGTTAAGCCGGGCGGGTCCGGGTAGCTTTACACCACAACTTGGTCTAACCTCGGGTTCAAGGTACAACATGACCAACTTCTCACATTGGGTCCTATTGTCTGTAGCAACTAGTTAAGCCGGTCGGTTCCGGGTAGGTTTACGCTACAAACTCAACCCAACCTCGAGTTGGCCACACTTATCTTTTCTAAGTGTCATGTCCATCATGTTTTCAAAACATATTACACATTTTCAAGCAATTGGGTAGACCTAACTTAATAGGTAAATTCCCAATGGGTAGACCTAACTTAATAGGTAAATTCCCAAGCTCATATTTTATGTCTTTTAAGTTTACCCAACCCCAAACGCAATCCCATCGCTTACCTATCGCAATAGCGCATAAAGGATTTAAAGAGGGAACTTGGCATAATCATGACATAAAAGTGTTAGAGCCACAAGTTCAACATGGTGGCATATGAAATGTTCATGGGTTCATACACTTGCATAATATATTTTTGGCACAAAAAGCATGCATAACATGATAACATGAACCATATGTCCATCACAAACTTGCATAACATACTTGCATAAACAAACTTGCATAACATATGTCAACTTGCATATCATACTTGCATAAACAACTTGCATAAACAAACTTGCATAAACTATGACAACTTGCATATCATACTTGCATAAACAAACTTGCATAACTTATGACAACTTGCATATCATATTTGCATAAACAAACTTGCATAATATATGATAACTTGCAAACCAAACTTGCATAACAAAACTTGCAAAACATATGATAACTTGCAAACCAAACTTGCATAACAAAACTTGCATAACATTTGTCAACTTGCATATCATACTTGCATAGCAAAACTTGCATAACTTATCATAAGAAACTTGCATAACTTATCATAAGAAACTTGCATAACTTTTCATAGAAAACTTGCATAACTTATCATAAGAAACTTGCATAACTTTTCATAAGAAACTTGCATAATTTTTCATAGAAAACTTGCATATCATACAATTAACTTTAAAGTTCAAGTATGAAAGGAATAGGGCTTACAATGCTTATGCGAACTCAAATGAGTATAGCAAATGTAAGCAAACCCTTATGCAACCAAAAGCCCCAAAAATGCAAGAAAACTTAATCAAAACTCCTTCTTTATGATACCAATAGAGAATCAAGCCTTTAATGCAAGCTAAAGAGGATCATACAAGCCTAAATATACTTGTATGCATAGAAATCTCTTAGGAATTTGATTTAGGAATTTATGAAGAGGGTGGAGGCCATGAGAGGTTTGATTTTGACATAGTTTAGTTGCTAGGATGAATAATGAATGATTTAGGGTAGATTAGGGTCTTATTTATAGATTAGGCTAGTGATTTAGACCATAGGATTAAACCCTAGTTCTCATCTCAGCCCTTCAAATCGAATCTGGCCCCCTAGCTCAACACAAAACCCAAAATGGTGCACCAGGCAGACTGGGCGCCAAGACCCAGTCGACAGCCATGTCGACAGGGCTGTCGACCTGGTCGACCCTGTCGACACCCAAGTCGACAGGCCTGTCGACTTGGGTACTGTGGCGGGATTTTTCCCGCCTTGGCCCAGCTGGCCCAATTATTTAATTTAAATCTGTTTTTAAACCTTGAATTTTCTGAAAACTTTGACGGGCCATATCTGGGCCATACGGACTCCGTTTTTCGAAAACTCGGACTCTATTTCGCGTATTTTTCCGAGACGAACGCAATGGCATAGCCCGTTTCCCTTGATTCACATTTTATAATTAAATTCTGCCTCGATTTATATTATAACAGATTGTTGAAAATACGGGTTGTTACATTCTCCCCTCCTTAAAGGATTTCGTCCCCGAAATCTTCAAGTTAGGAAGAACGTATCCTACCATCCAATCATCCATCTACTCAAAACATCATCCACGAGCAATCATTGTCCTTACAAGATTCTAAATGCTGGATGAACATATGCAAAGGTGTGTGTATATGTACCTATCTAATGCAAATATCATCGATGCAAATTATGTTAGTGAAATGAATCCATATGTATGCAATTCCTAACATAATGTATATCATCTATATGTGTGCACATAACATACACCCATATGCAACATCCATGTGATAACACACAATTTTCATCCATGAATAAGCATAAACACTCATGCATATGCAATATGAGGAGTGTGCGAGCCGATCTAGTGCCTAACCGTGTATAATGCATCCACGAGCAATCACTTGCAAACACTTGCAACCACTTGCAACCACCAAACATAACATGTCTCAAACACATGTTTACATCCATAGGATTCCTATCTCCACAAGGTACAATCGAGTGATGGGAGCGAGTACAGATAAAACAAAACTTGGCACATATACTTACAGAATACCATTACAGATCAGATTTTTCCCAAATGATTCTTAGGAAACCAAGCATGGTAGAAACCCAGAATGTATTCGTCATAGTCACAGATACTCCCAAATCCCAATTTATCACAAACAGATGAGTTATAACTCTCAGGGTGTTTGAGACTATTACCAGATCAGAAGCAAGACTAGCATTAAAATACTGAGTTTCCATTTAGAATCAAAATACCAGAAAAAGAGTTTCATACTGAAAATCAGACAAAGAGAATTAAACATCCTACAGACAAATTATTCTAGCCCAAATCTATTCGCCCGCCATGCGAGTATTCATCGTTCCTTCCGATGTAGTCCCTTTCTTCTTCGGGCAGTCCCTAGTGAAGTGCCCCATCTCTCCGCAGTTAAAGCAAGTGCCCTTCCTCTTTCTGCAATCCTTGTTTAGATGGGTTGAACTCCCACAAGTAAAGCACTTCTTTTCCTTTTTATCCCCAGACTTCTCGTCCTTCTTTTTCTTGCTCTGGTTCCCCTGACTGCCTTGACCACCTTGATTGCCTTTACCCTGAAAATCAGTCTTCTTTTCTTGAGTGTCACTCAACTTGACCTCTTTCTTTCCCTCTCCCTGAAGTAGAGCCATATCGACCAAACTTTCGAAAGTAGCTCCATGCGGAATAAGCGACATCGCCAAACCCTGCAGCGGCTCATTCAACCCCCTAGCAAATCGGAGAGCCTTCTTCTCAGGAGTGTTTACTATATCCAGACCAAAACGGGCCAGCTGATTAAACTTATTCACATACTCCTTGACAGTCATATCTTCTTGCTTTAATGCAATGAACTTCTCCATCTGTAAATTCGCCTCAGCAGAGGATAGAAACTTGGTCACAAATCTAGCCCTCAAATCGGCCCAAGTCTCGACGGGCCTCGTCCCATTGGTGACCTCCCACCAATAGGCTGCTTTGTCCTTCAAAAGCCACACTGTCAATAAGATCTTCCTCTCGTCATCAATCCTAAAGATAGCAAACAAGTCCTCCGTGTCTTTCAGCCAATTCCTAGCTTCAACAAAAGATTCCGTGCCTAGGAAATTCTTGCCTCCCATCGCCTTGAAGTCCTTACAAACCTTCGTGAAATCAACTTGAGGATGCTGAGGGGGAGGAGGGGGAAGAGGAGCCTCAGCAACTGGCGGAGGAGGAATAGGAACCACCGGAGGAGGGACATTAGGGAGAGGATTCTCAATTACAGGAGGAGGAGTGGGAGTAGGGTTTGCGGGGCCAGCTGCCGCCCTAGCATCTAGAAGTCTCCTATACCAGAGTGGTACGTTTACTCCATCTGGGATGGCAAGATTCTCAGCCATACTGAAACGAAAGATAAGATAAGATTAGGTCAAGGGAGCGAAGGATAACGCTAATGGCTTTTTGGGGAATAGCCTTTTTAAAATACTAGACTTTTCTTTGGAAAATACTTTATACTTGTTTTGAAAATAGTTTTCAAAAAGTTTTCTAAAAACCTTTTTGTTCCTTCTCGTAAACCTGGCTCTGATACCAAATGTAACACCCCACCTCCGCCAGTACCACTCTTGCAAGGGCACTGACTTTGGGGGGGCGTTTGAATCAGGTAAACATGCATAATGATATATCAAGGCAGAACAAGAACATATGTATATATGTAAACAGAGTAAATAACATGGATAAAACAGCGGAAGATTTTAAACCATTTCAAAACACAAGTCTGGTACATCCCAATGTCATTTTCCCAAAATTACAAGTCTAGATAAAAACATCATCTGATAAACTGAAATACATAAGTACTATCCCCAAATAAGAGTGATAAACCATAGCGAGCTCAAATCCAAAGCATACATGAGCTATCCAAGAAAAGCAGCAACGATCCAAGCTAAGCTCCTGTATTCCCTCCCTGAGAACCTGGGGGGGGGGGGAACGGAAGAAAAGAGGCGAAAGAAAACAGGTCAGTCAAAAAGACTGAGTAAGCCCTACTACAATCAATGTAAACTGATAAAGTTAACTGACATGAGCAGCAAGTATGAACATAAGAATAACAAACATACTAACATGCTGACTAACTAACAAGGCAGATCACGGTGTCATCGCATAATCAGGTTTAAGGTTTTTCACCACGGGTGCACCAACATTCTAACATGTCATGTATAATCCAGAATTTATCCCTTGGCCTAAACTTGGCCCAGTATCAGGTGTTTGACTCAAATCAAGATCCAATCTCTTGGTACCAATACTTAGTATAACCGTATTAGGTGTTACCCAAAACAGAACGGAACAGAATGGTCCATACAGAAGTAGGGTTTGGGAAAAATGGGCTTTTACCTCTCCTAACAGGTAAAGTACAGAGACAGAGTGTTGACAATAATGGGCCTTTATCACCCTAACAGAACGGAGTACAGAAACAGAATGCTAACCATAATGGGCCTTTACCACCCTAACAGAACAGAGTACAGAAACAGAATACTAACCATAATGGGCCTTTACCACCCTAACAGAACGGAATACAGAAACAGAATGCTAACCCTAATGGGCCTTTACCACCCTAACAGAACGGAATACAGAAACAGAGTACTACAATTAGGTGTACACTAGTAGTGGGCCTTTACCACCCAAACAGACGGTACCACGCAGAAACAGAAGGGTGTTACCACCCAACAAAACAGACGGTACCTACAGAGTCAGACAGAGTTAAGTGTACCCTAAACCCTACCCAAGCGATCGGCTCCCTAATACATAAATACCCTGTGTCGGTCCCACGACAGGGTGTATCACTCCCTAAAGTGGAAACCAATTGGCACAGGCATATTTACAGATGTCACGGCGTCTTACATCCTCAGAGGCAGACCGGGATCCATGCACGCACATGACCCGGTTGGAACGCACCATCAACACCCATCGCCATTATCAGAATGAACCACTTATAATCAGTTCAGTAAGCGTGCCCGGACCCTACCTACAGTTGGGTCAAAGTGTTGATACCAGAAAGGGTTACTGACTAATATGGGTCCCAAACAACAGATGACACAAGTATTCCCCCTCGTGTCCCCAGACTATCAGATTCAAATTAACTTATTAACAGAGTTCAGACATACAAAGTTCAGACGATCAATCTTCAGATTAACGGGTTCGGATAACAGATTACAAACTTGCCTAACTTGATGTGGGTCCTACAGATCCGCAAAACAGGTTCGTTTAATTTATCAATCAAGTTAGTCTATCCAGACCAGATATCTAATTGGTTCTCAGCCTTATCAAATTACTGAGTTGGATTGGTTAAGATCAACTCAACCCCGTTAATTTACCGAGTTCAGATTGGTTAAGTGTAGGGTAACTTAACCCCGTTAATTTACCGAGTTCAGATTGGTTAAGTGTAGGTTAACTTAACCCCGTTAATTTACCGAGTTCAGATTGGTTAAGTGTAGATTAACTTAACCCCGTTAATCCCCCATATCCAAATTGGTTAAGTATTCCAGCGGTCCATGACTTAACCCTAATCACGAGGCATTAATTAATTAATGCGCCTTAACCTCTCACATTAGACCTTATTGTGGTTACTAGTTAAGCCGGGCGGGTCCGGGTAGCTTTACACCACAACTTGGTCTAACCTCGGGTTCAAGGTACAACATGACCAACTTCTCACATTGGGTCCTATTGTCTGTAGCAACTAGTTAAGCCGGTCGATTCCGGGTAGGTTTACGCTACAAACTCAACCCAACCTCGAGTTGGCCACACTTATCTTTTCTAAGTGTCATGTCCATCATGTTTTCAAAACATATTACACATTTTCAAGCAATTGGGTAGACCTAACTTAATAGGTAAATTCCCAATGGGTAGACCTAACTTAATAGGTAAATTCCCAAGCTCATATTTTATGTCTTTTAAGTTTACCCAACCCCAAACGCAATCCCATCGCTTACCTATCGCAATAGCGCATAAAGGATTTAAAGAGGGAACTTGGCATAATCATGACATAAAAGTGTTAGAGCCACAAGTTCAACATGGTGGCATATGAAATGTTCATGGGTTCATACACTTGCATAATATATTTTTGGCCCAAAAAGCATGCATAACATGATAACATGAACCATATGTCCATCACAAACTTGCATAACATACTTGCATAAACAAACTTGCATAACATATGTCAACTTGCATATCATACTTGCATAAACAAACTTGCATAAACTATGACAACTTGCATATCATACTTGCATAAACAAACTTGCATAACTTATGACAACTTGCATATCATATTTGCATAAACAAACTTGCATAATATATGATAACTTGCAAACCAAACTTGCATAACAAAACTTGCAAAACATATGATAACTTGCAAACCAAACTTGCATAACAAAACTTGCATAACATTTGTCAACTTGCATATCATACTTGCATAGCAAAACTTGCATAACTTATCATAAGAAACTTGCATAACTTATCATAAGAAACTTGCATAACTTTTCATAGAAAACTTGCATAACTTATCATAAGAAACTTGCATAACTTTTCATAAGAAACTTGCATAATTTTTCATAGAAAACTTGCATATCATACAATTAACTTTAAAGTTCAAGTATGAAAGGAATAGGGCTTACAATGCTTATGCGAACTCAAATGAGTATAGCAAATGTAAGCAAACCCTTATGCAACCAAAAACCCCAAAAATGCAAGCAAACTTAATCAAAACTCCTTCTTTATGATACCAATAGAGAATCAAGCCTTTAATGCAAGCTAAAGAGGATCATAGAAGCCTAAATATACTTGTATGCATGGAAATCTCTTAGGAATTTGATTTAGGAATTTATGAAGAGGGTGGAGGCCATGAGAGGTTTGATTTTGACATAGTTTAGTTGCTAGGATGAATAATGAATGATTTAGGGTAGATTAGGGTCTTATTTATAGATTAGGCTAGTGATTTAGACCATAGGATTAAACCCTAGTTCTCATCTCAGCCCTTCAAATCGAATCTGGCCCCCTAGCTCAACACAAAACCCAAAATGGTGCACCAGGCAGACTGGGCACCAAGACCCAGTCGACAGCCATGTCGACAGGGCTGTCGACCTGGTTGACCCTGTCGACACCCAAGTCGACAGGCCTGTCGACTTGGGTACTATGGCGGGATTTTTCCCGCCTTGGCCCAGCTGGCCCAATTATTTAATTTAAATCTGTTTTTAAACCTTGAATTTTCTGAAAACTTTGACGGGCCATATCTGGGCCATACGGACTCCGTTTTTCGAAAACTCGGACTCTATTTCGCGTATTTTTCCGAGACGAACGCAATGGCATAGCCCGTTTCCCTTGATTCACATTTTATAATTAAATTCTGCCTCGATTTATATTATAACAGATTGTTGAAAATACGGGTTGTTACACCTATAGTCAGGTGTGAACTTCCTAGGGATTGAACACTCTTTGGTTCGCACCAAACTCAACAGTGTGTGCCTAGGTCAGGGGATTCGTGAAGTGTGAGCATTAATTCGGATTTTGGATATTAATTTGGAGCTTGTGAAGGGGTTTTGAGCGTACTGGAAAAGTTCTAGGGGTTTTCGTGAATATTTTGTTCGCTCCTCTCCCTGTTCATAGTTGAGATAGCTAGAAGACATGTTCATGTGTAGCAGTGCAAGTTGGATGAATTGATATGAGGTTTGAAAAGTCGATGTGTACGACTTAAATGATCTATATGGATATAGCGGAAATGTATGTGATATGCTAAATAATTAATATGCAATAGTTACGTAGATAAAACCTAAGTTATAGAGATATATCACAAATAAAGTAAATGTAGTAAATAAAGTAAAGTGACACCAGAAATTTTTATATTGATTCGGACTTCCTGCCCTACGTCCAGTCCCGAAGATGCTCGTGGGAATTCACTAACAACACCCTCTCTTAACGCGGAGGAATAAGCCAGTACACACGAGCCCCAACAAGGATGCCTCTCGCCTGAGCAACTACGCAGGTCTTCAACAATTACAAGTATTTGACTTCTGGTTTGTGTTCTTGAATCAAAACGGATAGCCAACAATTTAAGTACAACCTTCTTATAATATGATCCTTGAGTATATGATTTAAATGCAAAGATTTAAGGAAGAAAATTGCTTGTCGAATCAAATGATATTAAATCAATTCAAGGAGTCAACAAGTATTTGAATTGGAGAGCTTTTATTTGCAAACAATGTAAATGGAGAAAATAGAATGATGATTAGTAAAATAGATAAAATTCGGTGATTGTAAAACATGATTAACTTGTTTATATAATAGTATAAGAGTAGCAATCCTTCATGAATAGTTCCTATTAAAAGTTATGTCCATTTCCTTTGATTAATGAAGAGAAATCTCTTCATTAAAGATAGCGACTCTTCAAAAAATAGTTTGTGGGTTGAATCAGTCGACTGGTTAAAAATCATCGGTTGACTGGTTGAAACATAACGTATATATATAAAAAAATTCAAAACTAGCCGTTATGTACAAAAACAGGCTGATCAGTCGATTGGTCCTTTTTTTACCAGTCGACTGGTAGGCCAGTTTCTGTATATATCTGGCTTTTAAAGGTTTATATATATACATTACTTTGTTTTGCACATTCATGTATACTTGAGGATAGATTTTAACATAATTCTAACACGACTCAATGTGTGTGTGTGTATATGTATATATATATAACTTTATCTCTATGATATTATCTCCATTGCAACTTCATTCGTTGGCATCGATCAAAATCTTGTTATCAACATTCTCCCCTTTTTTATTGATGACAACACTTTGGATTTTCTCCCACTGAATGTTTCGCTCCAACTGAATTTCTGCAATAATTCATTAGTTCATAATTTTATAACCTTACCATTTGAGTCATGTATTAACAAATGTTAGCACAAATTTTCCAATAGTATGGAAAACATAAGAGTATAATAGCATGGAAACATAAGGATGGTATAAGCATGAGAGATATTTCTCCCCCTTTGTCATCGATTAAAAAGAGAATAAGACATCATAAGCACAGAATAATCGAATAATATATCAGTGATCTTTGAAAGATACAATTCCTAATTCTCATCAGAGTCTAATGAAAGAATTCTCTAAATGGGTTTAGTAAAGATATCAGCAATTTGATTTACTGAGTTAATAAATTCAAAATTACTTGTTTGTTTTTCAATATTATCTCTCAAGAAGTGATGTCTGATATCAATGTGTTTAGTTCTAGAATGGTTTACCGGATTCTTAGATAAGTTTATTGCGCTTGTATTATCACAATAAATTATGGAATTTGACAAACTTAGATTAAGATATTTTATTGTTTGTTGCATATATATTACCTGAGCACAAGCTAGTGCAGCAGATATGTATTCAGTTTCGCATGTTGATAATGAGAAATAATTTTGTTTCTTGCTGAACCATGATATAAGCGATTTATCGATAAAGTGACATGTTCCACTTGCACTCTTACGATCCATCCGCGATCCTCCAAAATCAACATCACTGTATGAAACTAATTCAAAGGAACATTCTTCTGAATAGAAGAGTCCAAAATCTTTAGTACTGCTAAGATATCGTAATATTCGTTTAACCGCTCTCAAATGTGATTCTTTTGGATTAGCTTGAAAACGAGCACATAAGCAAACACTCATCATAATATCTGGTCTACTTGCAGTTAAATACAAAAGTGAACTTATCATACTTCGATATAGCTTTTGATCGACATTTTTACCATTTTCATATTTATCTAATTGTGTCATCGTACTCATTGGTGTATGTGAAAACCCGTAACTTCCCCGTAAAGGAAAGCGTCGGATAGTTCGAGAACAAACCACAGCAGAACACATACAGAAGAACATTTCATTGTATATTAACAACAATGCATCAGATTACAAGAATATACAGAGTATGAATAAATATTACACAGAAATATCAGAGATTTAAATTACATTTAAATACATCGCAGCGGAAAATAATACAATACACAACTAAAAGTAGATATACGGATACAAAGCTTTCCGGATATTGTTCCAGCTGTAAACCAGGATCCTGTGAATATAAATCTGCAAAACCAAAACTACTAGCTGCCCGTGTCAAAATAGGGGCACCCAGAGTTTAGGTCAAAACAATAAACTCCAGGTCAGTCATGGGACTGGTGTGAGAACTAAAACAGTTATTAATCTTTATTTTTAAAGTTAGGTAAATCAGGGGACCACGCCGTATAACACGGAACGGGTTTCCTCCCAAGAATACCAGTGCATAAAACTAACAGCGCAATGCTAAATAAAGAAAAATGAAGCTGTTATAAGACCCAGGTCCTATCACACAATGCAACGCAAGCCGGGGGATAGGGTTTTCCCTTATAACAGCCAAAGAATGCTTGATACGTTTAAAACAAATCATTTGATACTATTATAAGTGCATAGTGTATAAAACAACTTCAAATCATAAGTATCAATCATAGGCGACATGAGCGTCCCATGCCACTATGTCGCCATATATAGGTTTACAAATAAAACCGCAAATGTCACGTATTTGGAAATTGGATTTCCGTATATGAACCGAGGCAAAAGATAGTCCTCAACCGATTCGAGACGCTCTAGCCCGCCCCTCAGGCAAGTACTCAGTCAAGCCTTTGGATCCTCAGGGCCGGTCCACCGATGTGGATTAAAATGCCTGAACATGCGTTTCCCCGCCCTATGGGGCGTAAACGAGCCAACTAAATGACTCCATCGGTTCGAGAACGACCGATCAATCCGAGGCGCCTCGCAACAGCAACAACCACATAAGTCAAACTCGTCAGGGCGTGTAAAACCACTGACGCCACTTCTAGCTAGAAAGAAACGCATGCCCTCCCTGACGTCCTCTCCCGTTTTTGGTTCATACCGGGTGTGAAACTCGCGAAGCAAACGTTACACAAAGCTACGCCACAAAGGCCTTGCTTTGATCATCACCACAAGACTTTGCTTTTCAACAGAAGCCTCGATCAATTGCCACTTAGGCATGCCACACAGGCAATTCACTTCATGCATTTGATATCCATCAATATATAACCCCTGAGCTCGTACGTCTCAGAGAAGGGCGTTAAGCAAGAGAATAAATTCTCCGCCGCCAAACAGATATATATTTAACAGAGATCAATCACACGGACTAAAATCCAATGTCAGACACACAGTCCATTTACAAGTCCGTTCTGGGTCTGAACGAAACCGGAGGCACCTAGTACCCCGCATATCCATCGATCTCCAAGTACGTCTGGACGATCACTAACTGTTTCCATCTTCTTGGGTGTACAGCCCAATCAAGATCATCAGTAATCACCCAAACGACGTGAAGACCTCCGGTCTTCGACCATCGTCTTCATCTTCGACTTATCGCCGTATCAGTTATTCAGAATGGGATAAACCCGGTCTTTCCGAATAACTCGCGTATATTTTATAAAAGTGCTATACAAACACAACATACGCCTCATTCCAATTCATTAGTCACTAACCGTAAATTAATCAAGAGAATAATCCCCCAAATATTAACCCCGAAGGCCGAAACCAACATCAGATCAATATCCAGAAAACCATTCTGCTTGGCTAACCGACAGTTAGTTTCTAAATTTCACGTTCATAGGGAAAGGTTCCCATTAATTTTATCCAAGATAAATTCCTTGAATTTATTCTTTATTCTATTTTTGAATCAATTCAAACTAGTCGGGATTAGCGAACCTTACCGAAGTAATCATTTGTTTTAATTTCCCAATCCCAACCTATTCATCCCATGAAGTAAAACTGGTAATACTTCATATCTAACACCACAGTGTTATTGGTAAATTCAATTACCATTTCACGTTCAAATCTAATTAAAGATTTAACTATCGCCTGGAGCAAAACTGGTGATACTCCAATCTCGATCATTTCAATCTAATTAAAGATTCATTAAAACTCCACTTAGTTTTAATCGTTAACTGGGTTAAAGAATCAGTGTCATTTAAAACACGGTTCACGATAAACCCAAAATCACATTCATTAATTATCGGGTTAAAGAACGAGTGTTGTTTAAAACACTGTTCACGATAAACCAAAAAATCAATATCAATTTAATTTCAATTAAATATCATTTAATTGGTACACTTCATAAAATCTAAATAAAAAGATTTAATCATTTCTCAACTGGGTTCAAGAACAGTGTTAGTGAAGACACCATTCACGACAAACCCAAATCACATTTGATATTCAATATAAGGCTCTGAATAGAAAATATATCGGCTTATATTCAATATCAAATTCTACGATTAACAAATGTCGTATTGGAAATAACGATATAAATATATATCTTTCAAATTTCCATAACAACATCTGTATAACCACGAATTCCAACATCGAAATATTCCGAAGACAATTTCGATTCAAATCCACTCCAATGCAATTATTGGAAATTCTGGTTATTTTTAAAACCTTTTTTTTTAAATTCAATTTATTTATTTAAAAATAAATAGAATTATATTTCTAGTTCAAAACTAGTTCATTTCGATAAAAATCTATTTTTATCTTTTCAAATATGTAGTTTTTCATCCCAATTCTTTATAAATCATTTCTTATGATTTTACACAAATTATTACTATTTTTAATAATTTTATCAGGGCCCGTACAGTCGATTTCCATCAACGGCCATCGAACTGCACTTACAGCGACCTTTTTCAAATTTGATTTGGACATAATTCCAAATCCAACCGTTAGATTTCAAATTTCTAACATTCGTTAGAAAGCTCTTTTCGATACGAACCCAACGGTTCCGGTTTTAGGAGAATCCGACGGTCGGATCTCCTGTAATGTCCGTTTGAAATAAATGGTCGAAATTCACGAACTGCCGCGGCGCGGCGCGTTCTATTCAGGCCATTATATTATATATATAATATATATAATATATATTTCGTCGATTTCTATTTAAAACGAATTATATAAATAGTTTTAAATTCGTTTCAAAAGTAATTTCAACTTCCATTTCAATTCAAATCCAAAATTGAATTCTTCTTTATAAATTCGTTTTAAAATTCATTTCTATTCAATTCAAATTTCAATTCAATTTGAATTCATTTCAATTCGCTTTCAATTCTATTTGAATTCGTTTTCAATTCAATTCATTTTGAAATCGTTTTCAATTCAATTCATTTCGAAATCGTTTTCAATTCATTTCATTTCGAAATCGTTTTCAATTCATTTCATTTCGAAATTGTTTTCAATTCAATTCATTTCGAAATCGTTTTCAATTCATTTCATTTCGAAATCGTTTTCAATTCATTTCATTTCGAAATCGTTTTCAATTCATTTCATTTAGAAATCGTTTTCAATTCAATTCATTTCGAAATCGTTTTCAATTCAATTCGATATAAATATCGTTCACGTCAAAATGGCGTCAATCTAATCAACACGGCTTCATAAATTTCTATTTTCAAATATTCTATTTCAAATATTTCTTTTTCAAAATAGTTGTTATTATCAAAATATTTCGTTCAACACATGACCAATCTCAATGGATGAGTACTGTCAACACATGAACCTTTATTCTATATTGATAAAGATGTAAATTTTATTACTAAAATATTTCGTTCAACACATGACCAATCTCAATGGATAAGTATTGTAAACACATGAACTTTTATTTTATAATATTCTTTATTTTTCAAATTGGAATGAGGCCCAATCAATTACCATATAAAGTTAATTATACGGATTTTCATACAACACATGTATATAATAGCATGGGAAAAATAATCAACCATCAACCAAAGTGCACTACACTGTATAAGCATCAAATATAGATATCCAACGCTTAAAACAGCCTGTCAATCAAACGATCGACATATTCAATCAATCAGGATGAGTGAACTTCAAATTTCATCCCAACACCTGTGTGGAGTTTCAAACAATCAAACACAGATTTTATTTGTGCAGTTGGGCGATGTGTAAAATTTATCGACCCAATCAATATCCTTCAAATAGGTGTACATAAACAAACCGTCTGGTTTGTAAATGAATATTTATTCACTTCACGTTAAAAATTATATTTTTAACGATAAAACATTTTATTCAACCTATGAATATTCTATTCGGTTCATTTATTCAATAAAATGATATTTTTATTTTTCTAACATATTTTAGAAAATTTCGGCGGCATAACGGCACGATACTAGAAACGGGACGAGGCCTAGCCTTATCCCCGGACTAGTGAAGGCCCACGCCATTCACACATCAATCAAAATCAATTCATTTCACCACACAATTCAATTTCAATCAAATAATCTAACTAATTTGCAATCAAACAAACAAGTCCATGGTCTGTGGACGATTGTGTCGGGTGCTACTAAGCACCGTCTGCATCCTAGTATATATATATAACTAGAAATAAAATTGAAGATGAGAAATTCTCACCGATTAGCTAAACCCAACGCCACGACTCTTCATATGTAGGAAATCTTCACAGTGTTTTCAATGAGATCTGTTTCACGCGATATATGTTAAAAATCATATTTTTAACAACACTACTTCACGTATAAAAATCATATTTTTATAACTTCGCTTCGTATATAAAAATCACATTTTTATATTGGCACTTCATATATGTAAAAATCGAATTTTTATAATTTCAACTTCATGTTAAAAATCGCTCCTTTACACCGCTACTTTCATGATAAAGATTATATTTTTATCTTGCTAGTAATACAATAAAAATCTCATCTTTGATTATATAAAAATCGCAACTTTGATTATATATAAATCGCATCTTTGATTATATAAAAATCGCAACTTTGATTATATCAAATAAATAAAAATATAAGCTTTTCAGTTTTTAAAAATCAAATCCTTCAATGTTAAAGAAAATCAGAATTTTACTTCTAAGAAAATCAAATTATTATTTCCAAACTTCACACATAAAAATCGAATTTTTATCACAATGAATAAATTATAAAAATTGCATTTTTAATACGTTTTCCTAAAAAATAAAACTGATTTAAACTAGGGTATTATATAAAATTAAAATAGAAGACTCACTTCGATTTCGGGTTTTTACTGAGAAGGGGAGGGCTTCAGATTGAGTTGGCGGTGGGGGAAGGGGTCGCAGAGGCTCGCTGGTCGCGGTGCAGAGGAGGTGCGCTGGCCGGTAGGGCTTCAGTAGTGGTGGCGGTGCGGTCTTGAATCGGGAGGGGTTTAGAAGGAGGAGAGAGAAGAGGGGTGCAGGGAAGAGGGCGACTGGGAGGAGGTGTCATCGGCGTCGGGGTCTTCCACAACAGGCGGCGTCGGTCAAATCAGGGCTGGAGCTAGGGTTTGGGCTTCAAATCGGGAGAGAGGAGGGGCTGGAGCTGACGTGGGGGTGAGGGAGGAGGTGGCTCCGGTCTTGGGGAGGGCGACGACGCCAGTGGCGGAGCTCGGTGGCTGAGCGACGGGAAGACTCGGTTTTCCTTTTTTTTTTTTTTATTATTTCGACAGTTGACTGAGTAGAGAGAGAGGAGGGAAAAGCAATCATATATATATTAAATTAATTATTATATTATTCCCCCCCCCCCAAAAGTAACTTTTAATTTCGAACTCCAAACGAGGCCCAACGACTGTCGCCCCTAGCTAATTACCCCCATTCCAAACACAATGGCACTTGTTTCGTAACCCAATTCGGCTGTTACGATCAATTCTCGTCGAAATTAAAATATAATTCAGTATATATTCAATTTGAACGTATATTTTAAATAACCGGGGCTACATACAGACTCTAAAAATTCCCGAAAAATATTTTTTAGCTTCGTATTGACGATACGGTCCTAACAAAACTGGTTTCGTCGAAATCCGAGGTCGTTTGCAAAATGTCCATTTTTAAGGGCCTGAATTCCATAGCGACCATTCAGAACTTTCAACTGGACATATCTTTTGATCCCCGCTATGAAATTTCAATTATTCGGATTCGTTGGAAAGATATTCACAATTAGATCCTATTATTTTTGGTTTCACTAAAATCCGGATTGTTTTGCACCCGGTACATTCAATTGAAGTTTGAAATCGAATTATCGAACTACCGCGCCATTTTCAATTCTATTTATAATTATATATAAATATTTATATTCTAACGACGACGCGTATAAATATATACGTCGAATTATATTAAAAATAAATTTTCTCGTCGATATTATTTAAAATAATTCATTTTAAATAATCAAAATTCGCTAAAATTGCCAAAATAAAAATTTTAAACTGGCCCAGATTTTCGGGTTATTACAATCTCCCCCACTTAAAACTTTTCGTCCCCGAAAAGGAACAAAGTCGAAAGTGGTTTGGTTATTCAGCCCTACGTTCGATCTGGCCCCTATTCTCCAACTTTTCAGTTTCTGAGAATTTTCTAAAATTTCAAAAATTTGGCTAACACCCTAAATTTTCGAAAAATTTCGCCATAACCTCCTCTGCAATGGGAGCATCGGGGAATTTCAAATAGCTTCCCCGGTCCTTCAGATCTCAAAAAGAAAAAGAAAAAGCCAAGCGGCTAGCCAATAGGCTCATAAAATCATCATCACCCAAACAAAACAGTAAATTATGTAGTAAACATGTACCTATTTGTCGGGCAAACAAATTTTATTCTCTGCTCTAGCCTCCTTGCTATGACCTGTTCAATGTAAGTATATGTATATGCAAGCAAATGCGACCAATTTTCAGTATAATTCAATATGTGATTCAATTTGGCTAAAGGGCTAAAAATTAGCAAACAAATAAACAACCAACGCAAACATCAATCAATTAGTGAATTAGAGTTTCAAATTCATAATTTTAATACATATACAAAAATCATGTTTTTAATGCCAATTCACAACAATAGGCCCTATCTAATTTTTGGTTCTCACACCAATCTAATGGAAATATATAGATATCACACCTTCGTCACACGAATATAAATTCTGACGATGAGTACTCAACCATCAGAATCATCTTCGGGCCACTAGAGTATGATTCTATATCTATCCAGTATATTAAAACTTTAAATACACGTTTGCAAGGCGTATATGAAAAATCTTTATATACTGGACTGTCCAAAGTCAATATAAATAAATAATCAAATATGAATAATTGATTTAAATTTTCAAAACAAAAATTTGTTTTCACTTTAAAAATATACTCTTCACACTCGTTCTAGGATACTACTGACCCCATCTCTAACGTCATCCTCGCTGGATATTACTAATCCAATATCTGATGAATTCTTTCGTATGGTTCTAATGTGCCTTATTCTCTGAGCTTTGTAAACCAAAGCTCTGATACCAACTGTGAAAACCCGTAACTTCCCCGTAAAGGAAAGCATCGGATAGTTCGAGAACAAACCACAACAGAACACATACAGAAGAACATTTCATTGTATATTAACAACAATGCATCAGATTACAAGAATATACAGAGTATGAATAAATATTACACAGAAATATCAGAGATTTAAATTACATTTAAATACATCGCAGCGGAAAATAATACAATACACAACTAGAAGTAGATATACGGATACAAAGCTTTCCGGATATCGTTCCAGCTGTAAACCAGGATCCTGTGAAAATAAATCTGCAAAACCAAAACTACTAGCTGCCCGTGTCAAAATAGGGGCACCCAAAGTTTAGGTCAAAACAATAAACTCCAGGTCAGTCATGGGACTGGTGTGAGAACTAAAACAATTATTAATCTTTATTTTTAAAGTTAGGTAAATCAAGGGACCACGCCGTATAACACGGAACGAGTTTCCTCCCAAGAATACCAGTGCATAAAACTAACAGCGCAATGCTAAATAAAGAAAAATGAAGCTGTTATAAGACCCAGGTCCTATCACACAATGCAACGCAAGCCGGGGGATAGGGTTTTCCCTTATAACAGCCAAAGAATGCTTGATACGTTTAAAACAAATCATTTGATACTATTATAAGTGCATAGTGTATAAAACAACTTCAAATCATAAGTATCAATCATAGGCGACATGAGCGTCCCATGCCACTATGTCGCCATATATAGGTTTACAAATAAAACCGCAAATGTCACGTATTTGGAAATTGGATTTCCGTCTATGAACCGAGGCAAAAGATAGTCCTCAACCGATTCGAGACGCTCTAGCCCGCCCCTCAGGCAAGTACTCAGTCAAGCCTTTGGATCCTCAGGGCCGGTCCACCGATGTGGATTAAAATGCCTGAACATGCGTTTCCCCGCCCTATGGGGCGTAAACGAGCCAACTAAATGACTCCATCGGTTCGAGAACGACCGATCAATCCGAGGCGCCTCGCAACAGCAACAACCACATAAGTCAAACTCGTCAGGGCGTGTAAAACCACTGACGCCACTTCTAGCTAGAAAGAAACGCATGCCCTCCCTGACGTCCTCTCCCGTTTTTGGTTCATACCGGGTGTGAAACTCGCGAAGCAAACGTTACACAAAGCTACGCCACAAAGGCCTTGCTTTGATCATCACCACAAGACTTTGCTTTTCAATAGAAGCCTCGATCAATTGCCACTTAGGCATGCCACACAGGCAATTCACTCCATGCGTTTGATATCCATCAATATATAACCCCTGAGCTCGTACGTCTCAGAGAAGGGCGTTAAGCAAGAGAATAAATTCTCCGCCGCCAAACAGATATATATTTAACAGAGATCAATCACACGGACTAAAATCCAATGTCAGACACACAGTCCATTTACAAGTCCGTTCTGGGTCTGAACGAAACCGGAGGCACCTAGTACCCCGCATATCCATCGATCTCCAAGTACGTCTGGACGATCACTAACTGTTTCCATCTTCTTGGGTGTACAGCCCAATCAAGATCATCAGTAATCACCCAAACGACGTGAAGACCTCCGGTCTTCGACCATCGTCTTCATCTTCGACTTATCGCCGTATCAGTTATTCAGAATGGGATAAACCCGGTCTTTCCGAATAACTCGCGTATATTTTATAAAAGTGCTACACAAACACAACATACGCCTCATTCCAATTCATTAGTCACTAACCGTAAATTAATCAAGAGAATAATCCCCCAAATATTAACCCCGAAGGCCGAAACCAACATCAGATCAATATCCAGAAAACCATTCTGCTTGGCTAACCGACAGTTAGTTTCTAAATTTCACGTTCATAGGGAAAGATTCCCATTAATTTTATCCAAGATAAATTCCTTGAATTTATTCTTTATTCTATTTTTGAATCAATTCAAACTAGTCGGGATTAGCGAACCTTACCGAAGTAATCATTTGTTTTAATTTCCCAATCCCAACCTATTCATCCCATGAAGTAAAACTGGTAATACTTCATATCTAACACCACAGTGTTATTGGTAAATTCAATTACCATTTCACGTTCAAATCTAATTAAAGATTTAACTATCGCCTGGAGCAAAACTGGTGATACTCCAATCTCGATCATTTCAATCTAATTAAAGATTCATTAAAACTCCACTTAGTTTTAATCGTTAACTGGGTTAAAGAATCAGTGTCATTTAAAACACGGTTCACGATAAACCCAAAATCACATTCATTAATTATCGGGTTAAAGAACGAGTGTTGTTTAAAACACTGTTCACGATAAACCAAAAAATCAATATCAATTTAATTTCAATTAAATATCATTTATTTGGTACACTTCATTAAATCTAAATAAAAAGATTTAATCATTTCTCAACTGGGTTCAAGAACAGTGTTAGTGAAGACACCATTCACGACAAACCCAAATCACATTTGATATTCAATATAAGGCTCTGAATAGAAAATATATCGGCTTATATTCAATATCAAATTCTACGATTAACAAATGTCGTATTGGAAATAACGATATAAATATATATCTTTCAAATTTCCATAACAACATCTGTATAACCACGAATTCCAACATCGAAATATTCCGAAGACAATTTCGATTCAAATCCACTCCAATGCAATCATTGGAAATTCTGGTTATTTTTAAAACCTTTTTTTTAAATTCAATTTATTTATTTAAAAATAAATAGAATTATATTTCTAGTTCAAAACTAGTTCATTTCGATAAAAATCTATTTTTATCTTTTCAAATATTGAGTTTTTCATCCCAATTCTTTCTAAATCATTTCTTATGATTTTACACAAATTATTACTATTTTTAATAATTTTATCAAGGCCCGTACAGTCGATTTCCATCAACGGCCATCGAACTGCACTTACAGCGACCTTTTTCAAATTTGATTTGGACATAATTCCAAATCCAACCGTTAGATTTCAAATTTCTAACATTCGTTAGAAAGCTCTTTTCGATACGAACCCAACGGTTCCGGTTTTAGGAGAATCCGACGGTCGGATCTCCCGTAATGTCTGTTTGAAATAAATGGTCGAAATTCACGAACTGCCGCGGCGCGGCGCGTTCTATTCAGGCCATTATATTATATATATAATATATATAATTTATATTTCGTCGATTTCTATTTAAAACGAATTATATAAATAGTTTTAAATTCGTTTCAAAAGTAATTTCAACTTCCATTTCAATTCAAATCCAAAATTGAATTCTTCTTCATAAATTCGTTTTAAAATTCATTTCTATTCAATTCAAATTTCAATTCAATTTGAATTCATTTCAATTCGCTTTCAATTCAATTTGAATTCGTTTTCAATTCAATTCATTTCGAAATCGTTTTCAATTCAATTCATTTCGAAATCGTTTTCAATTCATTTCATTTCGAAATCGTTTTCAATTCATTTCATTTCGAAATTGTTTTCAATTCAATTCATTTCGAAATCGTTTTCAATTCATTTCATTTCGAAATCGTTTTCAATTCATTTCATTTCGAAATCGTTTTCAATTCAATTCATTTCGAAATCGTTTTCAATTCAATTCGATATAAATATCGTTCACGTCAAAATGGCGTCAATCTAATCAACACGGCTTCATAAATTTCTATTTTCAAATATTCTATTTCAAATATTTCTTTTTCAAAATAGTTGTTATTATCAAAATATTTCGTTCAACACATGACCAATCTCAATGGATGAGTACTGTCAACACATGAACCTTTATTCTATATTGATAAAGATGTAAATTTTATTACTAAAATATTTCGTTCAACACATGACCAATCTCAATGGATGAGTACTGTCAACACATGAACTTTTATTTTATAATATTCTTTATTTTTCAAATTGGAATGAGGCCCAATCAATTACCATATAAAGTTAATTATACGGATTTTCATACAACACATGTATATAATAGCATGGGAAAAATAATCAACCATCAACCAAAGTGTTCTACACTGTATAAGCATCAAATATAGATATCCAACGCTTAAAACAGCCTGTCAATCAACCGATCGACATGTTCAATCAATCAGGATGAGTGAACTTCAAATTTCATCCCAACACCCGTGTGGGGTTTCAAACAATCAAACACAGATTTTATTTGTGCAGTTGGGCGATGTGTAAAATTTATCGACCCAATCAATATCCTTCAAATAGGTGTACATAAACAAACCGTCTGGTTTGTAAATGAATATTTATTCACTTCACGTTAAAAATTATATTTTTAACGATAAAACATTTTATTCAACCTATGAATATACTATTCGGTTCATTTATTCAATAAAATGATATTTTTATTTTTCTAACATATTTTAGAAAATTTCGGCGGCATAACGGCACGATACTAGAAACGGGACGAGGCCTAGCCTTATCCCCGGACTAGTGAAGGCCCACGTCATTCACACATCAATCAAAATCAATTCATTTCACCACACAATTCAATTTCAATCAAATAATCTAACTAATTTGCAATCAAACAAACAAGTCCATGGTCTGTGGACGATTGTGTCGGGTGCTACTAAGCACCGTCTGCATCCTAGTATATATATATATATAACTAGAAATAAAATTGAAGAGTGAGAAATTCTCACCGATTAGCTAAACCCAACGCCACGACTCTTCATATGTAGGAAATCTTCACAGTGTTTTCAACGAGATCTGTTTCACACGATATATGTTAAAAATCATATTTTTAACAACACTACTTCACGTATAAAAATCATATTTTTATAACTTCGCTTCGTATATAAAAATCACATTTTTATATTGGCACTTCATATATGTAAAAATCGAATTTTTATAATTTCAACTTCATGTTAAAAATCGCTCCTTTACACCGCTACTTTCATGATAAAGATTATATTTTTATCTTGCTAGTAATACAATAAAAATCTCATCTTTGATTATATAAAAATCGCAACTTTGATTATATATAAATCGCATCTTTGATTATATAAAAATCACAACTTTGATTATATCAAATAAATAAAAATATAAGCTTTTCAGTTTTTAAAAATCAAATCCTTCAATGTTAAAGAAAAACAGAATTTTACTTCTAAGAAAATCAAATTTTTATTTCCAAACTTCACACATAAAAATCGAATTTTTATCACAATGAATAAATTATAAAAATTGCATTTTTAATACGTTTTTCTAAAAAATAAAACTGATTTAAACTAGGGTATTATATAAAATTAAAATAGAAGACTCACTTCGATTTCGGGTTTTTACTGAGAAGGGGAGGGCTTCAGATTGAGTTGGCGGTGGGGGAAGGGGTCGCAGAGGCTCGCTGGTCGCGGTGCAGAGGAGGTGCGCTGGCCGGTAGGGCTTCAGTAGTGGTGGCGGTGCGGTCTTGAATCGGGAGGGGTTTAGAAGGAGGAGAGAGAAGAGGGGTGCAGGGAAGAGGGCGACTGGGAGGAGGTGTCATCGGCGTCGGGGTCTTCCACAACAGGCGGCGTCGGTCAAATCAGGGCTGGAGCTAGGGTTTGGGCTTCAAATCGGGAGAGAGGAGGGGCTGGAGCTGACGTGGGGGCGAGGGAGGAGGTGGCGCCGGTCTTGGGGAGGGCGACGACGCCAGTGGCGGAGCTCGGTGGCTGAGCGACGGGAAGACTCGGTTTTCCTTTTTTTTTATTATTTCGATAGTTGACTGAGTAGAGAGAGAGGAGGGAAAAGCAATCATATATATATTAAACTAATTATTATATTATCCCCCCCCCAAAAGTAACTTTTAATTTCGAACTCCAAACGAGGCCCAATGACTGTCGCCCCTAGCTAATTACCCCCATTCCAAACACAATGGCACTTGTTTCGTAACCCAATTCGGCTGTTACGATCAATTCTCGTCGAAATTAAAATATAATTCAGTATATATTCAATTTGAACGTATATTTTAAATTACCGGGGCTACATACAGACTCTAAAAATTCCCGAAAAATATTTTTTAGCTTCGTATTGACGATACGGTCCTAACAAAACTGGTTTCGTCGAAATCCGAGGTCGTTTGCAAAATGTCCATTTTTAAGGGCCTGAATTCCATAGCGATCATTCAGAACTTTCAACTGGACATATCTTTTGATCCCCGCAATGAAATTTCAATTATTCGGATTCGTTGGAAAGATATTCACAATTAGATCCTATTATTTTTGGTTTCACTAAAATCCGGATTGTTTTGCACCCGGTACATTCAATTGAAGTTTGAAATCGAATTATCGAACTACCGCGCCATTTTCAATTCTATTTATAATTATATATAAATATTTATATTCTAACGACGACGCGTATAAATATATACGTCGAATTATATTAAAAATAAATTTTCTCGTTGATATTATTTAAAATAATTCATTTTAAATAATCAAAATTCGCTAAAATTGCCAAAATAAAAATTTTAAACTGGCCCAGATTTTCGGGTTATTACAGTGTAGGTTTACTTGATGTGTTTTCCATTCCAAAACGCTTTATTAAATTAGCACAATATTTTTCTTGATTGATGAAAATTCCATCAGATGATTGCTTAACTTGCAAACCCGGAAAGTATGATTGTTCTCCGATGTGTGACATTTCAAATTCATTGGTCATTATTTTTGAAAATTGTTGACATAATTGATTATTTGTTGATCCAAAAATAATGTCGTCTACATGTATTTGAACTATTAGAATATCTTTATTGTCTTTCTTGATAAATAGTGTTTGATCAACCTTTCCAATTTGAAATCTTGAATCTAACAGGTAAGTTTTTAGATGTTCTTAACAAGCACAAGGTGCTTGTTTCAAACCATATAAAGCCTTTCTTAATTTATAAACATGATCAGGATATTTTTCATGAGCAAATAGCAGAGATTGTTCAATATATACTCGTTCTTTAATATATCCATCCAAGAAAGCTCTTTTAACATCCATCTGATATAGTTTGAAGTTATAATGATAGGCGTGTGCTAATAATATTCAAATTGCTTCTAGTCATGCGACTGGAGCAAAGGTTTCTTCATAATCTATGCTTTCTTCTTTATTGTAACCTTGTGCAACAAGTCTAGCTTTATTTCTAGTGATATTTCGCAATTCATCTACTTTATTTTTGTAAACCCATTTTGTTCAAATAATAGTTTGATCAGTCGGTCTTGGAACTAGTTCCCAAACTTCATTACATTCAAACTGTTTTAATTCTTCTTACATGACAATTATCCAATTTTCATCTGTAGATGCTTCTTTAGGATTTTTGGGTTCGATATTTGACAAGAAAGCTACATTACTTACCAAATTTAGTCATCTTCATGTCCTTACCTTTGAAGTTATTTCTCCAATAATATTTTGAGTTGCGTGGTCTTGTAATATCCTTGGTGGAGATCGAACTTCATTAATAGGAATATTTTGATTATTTTGAGTTTCAGTGGCATTATTTTCTATGTTATTATGGACAATGTTTTCATCTTCTCTATATATCAAAATCGTCGTCATGTGGAGCATTATTTTTCGGAATATCTGAATTAACAGGATTTTGAATAATATTTTCAGCAAATGACACATGAAGTGATTCTTCAACTTTACTGGTTCTTTTATTAAAAATACGATAGGCCTTACTACGCTCAAAATATCCTAAGAAAATTCCTTCATCATATTTTGAATCAAAATTTTCAAGCTGATCTTTTGTATTTAGAATGAAGCATTTTGAACAAAAACTTTTGAAATAAGATATATCTGGTTTTCTACCAGTAAAAAGTTCATACGGAGTATTTTTAGTGGGAGGTCGAATGGAAACACGATTCAAAACATAATAAGCTGTTGCGACTGCTTCAGCCCAAAACTGTTTTGATAGTGTACTTCCATTTAATAATGTTCTCGCACATTCTTGTAAAGTTCTATTCTTACGTTCTACAACTCCATTTTGTTGTAGAGTTCTAGGAAAAGAGAAATTATGAAAAATTCCTTTCTTTTGACAAAATAATTCAAAATTTTCATTTTAAAATTCTCCTCCATGATCACTTCATATGTTCTTTATTTTTAAATCAGTTAAATTTTGAATTTGTTTGACGAAATTCTTTAAAATATCAAGAGTATCGCTTTTTTTCTTTAAAAATATAGTCCAAACGTGTCTTGAAAAATCATCAACAATTACAAACACATATCTACTATAATCTATGGGCTTAACTTGAGTTGGTCCGAATAAATCCATGTTTAGTAACTCAAGTGGTTGTAAGGTTGATATGACCTTTTTAGTTTTAAAAGAGGATTTGGTTAACTTTCCGAGTTGACAAGCATCTCATAAATTTTCAGTTTTGAATTTTATTTTGGGTAATCCTCTTATAAGATTGTTTTTAGATAATTTGTTTATTGTTTTTAAGTAAACATGGCAAAAACTTTTGTGCCATAACCAAGGATCATTGTCTTTTTCTAATAAACACATGCTTGGATTATTATTATTTGTCATATTTAAAATATAAATATTTTTGTCTCGATTTCCTTCAAAAATAAGATTTTAATTTGAATCAAATATGCTACATATATTTTTAGAAAAGATATTTTAAAATCTTTATCACACAATTGACTTATACTTAATAAATTGTGTTTCGAGTTTTTAACTAATAAAACATCCGAAATAAGAGGTGAATTAGATATACCGTAATTGCTCACATCCCCTTTGCCAATGATGTATCCTTTGGAATTATCTCCAAATGTGACAGTTCCTCCTTTTGAGTAAACGATATTTGACAGCATTTCCTTGCCTCCTGTCATATGTTTTGAGCAACCGCAGTCTAGTATCCATTTTCCCTTGTTTTTTGTTGAGTGGGACCTGCAAAAAATAATTAAAAAGATTTCATTGGTACACACTTCCTCCGTTAGGGTCCTAAGGGTTAAATCTTAGGAAGCCAAACCCAAGAGGGCTTAGGTTCCTTTTTGAAAAAATAATTACTATTATAGTAAACAGAATCTAAAAAGTTTTTAATATATTTATTCCTAATAAGAATATTATTTGACTTCGGAATCCATATACTAATATTATCCGAATATTTTTTCTTAGTAGAAATATTTAATTTACTACCATAATATTTCGGTGTAATATTAGAATTTTTTGAACTAGATTTCCTTTTGAATTAGTTCCTTTATTATATCCAAGTCCTTTTCTACTAAACGCCAGTTGTGAATTTTCTAATATTCTAGATAAATTTTCTCTAACCTTGTTAAAATTATTTATATTTTTAGAAATACTGTCTAACTTGTTTTTAAACTAGAGTTTACTAACTCCATAATTTTAATTTTAGTGTTTAATTCATGATTTTCAAATGCTAATAAATCATTTTTATTATTTTGAGTCTCTATTTCTTGACTCAACATAGAAATTTGAGAATTTGCAATTAAAAGAGAGTTTCGTAATTCTCTATTTCTTCTTCTAAGATTTCATTCTCATCTTTCAAAAGGTCTCTCTCAAATTCGGCTTTATTTTTTATCTTCGTTAGCTTGTTTAAATCTTCTCTTAAACATTTTCCTAGATTCTAAGATTTCAGTATTAATTTCTACTAATTCATCAAAAATAAAATCACTTACATCATTATCCTTACCCATGAAGCACACGTTTGCTTGTTCACTATCACTGTCAATATCACTTTCAGAAGATGAATCCGAGTGGTCCCAAGTGACTGAAAAAGCTCGTCTTTTTATTTTTCATTTTTGCGATTTCTCTTTAGCTCTGGACAATTCTTTTGATATGTCCGTTCTTATGACAGTTGAAGCATTCTATTAGAGCAGTATCAGGTTCTTTTGATGAATTTGTGACGATCCCAAAACCCCGTGACACGGTGTTAAGGATAATCATTAGAATATAACACATTAATCATCATTAGCAGATCACAGATAATAGCATAAACGAGAAATAGAATAATTTACACACATATGACAGCGGAATCATATAGATATCACCACATCAGAGAGCACAGTGCAGGATACAACTTAGTGCATAATAATACATAATCAGTCACCATCGCCAGAAGCGGAATCATACATAAAGAGTACACAAAATAAACATAAGTCTACTTCGCCAATGGCGGAATCATAATACATATACAATAATGGCGGAAAGAGTCAAAGTCAGCACGATGTAGTCAAGCCTCGCCATGAGCCAAAAGTGCACTAGATACCTGTAACTAGGCTGCCCGTGTGAAAATGAGGGCACCCGAGTTTGCAAGGTGAAACAAACTACGAGTCAGTCATGGGACTGGTATGAGAAATCTACTTAACTTATTAACAACAATAATAAGGCAAATCAAAGGACCACGCCACTTTCGCGGAACGGGTTTACTCCAATGAGTGCTAGTGCATGAAATAAAGTAAACGATTAAATCATCGCATTGCTTTTTATAAAATGAAGCCATTATAAGACTCAGGTCCCATTACATAATGCAACGCAAGCCGGAGGATAGAGTTTTACCTTATAATGGCCAAAAATGCTTCATACGGATAAAAACAAAAGTGTTTGATATTATTACTAGTGCATATATGTTTCAAAAGCGATTTCAATCATAAATATCAATCATAGGCGGCATAAATGATCCATACCACTATGTCGCCATACTAGTAATACAATCACATCCGAAATTTCGTATTGGAAATTGGATTCCATCATGAGTCAAGGCAAGGGGCAAGCTCCTCTCCGTTCGAGACACTCTGGCAAATGCCCTAGGATCGCACACAGCGGTCCTTGGATCTTCAGGGCCGGTCCTCTCTTACTTTTGAGGATTAATTATTCCTAAACACACGTTTCCCGGTCCTTACAAACCTATAATTGAGGCGCCTCGTATTCCAACAACCACACAGGTGAAAAGTATATATAATGTCAGGGCTGGTAGATCACTGACACCACCTTAGCTAGAAAGAAACATCGTGCTCTCCCTGCAGTCACTATCCCGTTTTTGACTCATACCGAGGTGTGAGGCTCGCGAATTCACGTTATACACAAAGCTATGTCACACAGACCATGCTTTGATCATCAACCACAAGACTTTGCTTTGCAACAGAAGCCTTGATCATATGCCACTTAGGCGTGCCACACAGGCAATCTACTCCGTGCGACTGATTTCTATCGATATATAACCTTTGAGCTCGTACGTCTCAGAGAAGGGCGTTAAGCAAGAGAATAAATTCTCCGCCGCCAGACAGATATATATTTGACAGAGATCAATCAGCACAGAACAAAATCCAATGTCAGACACACAGTCCATTTACAAGTTCGTTCTGGGTTTGAACGAAACGGAGGCACCAAATTTCTCGCATATACGCACAATTAACGATATGTCCAGACGGCTACTACTTCAGCTCCTTCAAGGTAGCTACTCCAATCACGAGCATCAGTAGCGCCCATCCATCCAATGTGAAGATCGTCGGTCTTCAACCGTCTTCGACTCTTCGACTTCTCAACGTCGATCGATTATTTGAAATGAGAATGAACTCGGCCTTTTCAAATAACCCACGTATATTTAGATTTTTAAATCAATTTTTCACATGGTTAAACTATTCAGCATTCACATTTCAGTTCTCTAGTTATAATTTTCATGTTAAATACATTCAACCATCATATATCAAGCAAACACAACAAAATTGGTTTATTTCCACTCTATATCGTCTATAGTATTTTATAACGATATATCGCCATTTTTATTTATTTAAAATGGCCATATTTAATTAAACGACGTTTCAGGTCGTGCCGAGGCACTGGCGCTGTTTCTCACTAAATTTGTTTCACACATATCTGAAAATCCAACCGTTGGATCTTCACAAATTTTATATCATTAGAAAGATCATTTCAAAACGAATCCAACGGTTTCAGTTTTGGGAAAATCTGACGCTCGGATCTTCCACACTAGTCGTTTGAAGTTACGATTTCAAATTACGAACTGCAGCATCGTTATTCAATTTAATTTAATTATATTTATATATATATAATCGTTTCTGGCGCTGTTTTCCTTTAGATTTGAATTAAACATTCCAGACAATCCAACCATCGGATCTTTACAAAGTTGGTGCCGTTGGAAAGATATTTCCAAGGCGAACTCAACGGTTGCGGTTTCGGGAAAATCCAATGGTCGGATTTTCCACACTAGTCGTTTGAAATCACGGTTTCAAAACACAAACTGCACGGCCACGATTCGTTTTAATTTTATTTATATTTATATATTTATACAAATATGGTTCATTCAAAAATTCCTATATCGTTTTCACTTCAAATATTTCACTAACGCCTTTAAATTTTGGAAAAATTCGCCATAACCTCCTTTGTACGGGAGGGGCTGGGAAAATTCCCAAATAGCCACACGGACGTCTCATCTCAAAAAGAAAAAGGAAAAGCCAAGCGGCTAGCAAACAGGCTCATAAAATCATCACCCAAACAAAACAGTAAAAGTGTACCTATTTGTCGGGCACAAAATTTTATTCCTCTTCTCTAGCCTCTTTGCTATAACTGTTCAATAAATATGCATGTACATATATGCAATTTTTATCACTTATCATTTTCCATTCAACTTCATATTTGATTCAATTTGGTTTATAAACACCATTCATTCTAATGTTGCATGCATAGGCAAAAATCACATCATTAGCTAATTAATGAATATTTCAACCCATGCATATTTATTTGAACAAGTGGTTATTTTTAACACTTCACATTTCAAAAATGATAATTTTGGTGAACTAAAATATATTTCAACACATGACTATTTTATTTCGTTCCTATGCATGTTAAAAATAATATTTCTTTCACAAATATTTATTTCAACGCTCGCATATCTTTAGCATATCACATATATGATAAAAATGATATGTTTATCATCTAAAATATTTATTCAACACATGAATGTTTTTAACACTTCATAATTTCAATAAAAATGTTATTTTTATTGTTCGATCTTTTTATTCAACACATGAACTTTTCCAATACACACACTTCTCAACACATAAGCATCTCCACACATGGATATTTTATATAGTTTGTTCATATAAGAAAGATGAAATTTTTATTGTTGAAACTATTTATATATAAGGCGAATATTTTACATACTTCATATATATTATAAAAATGTGATTTTTATTGTTTAAAACACTTTATTCATTCACACATGAATTTAATTTTCACACATCACTTCTCAACACGTGAGCATCTCCACACATGGATATTTTATATAGTTTGTTCATATAAGAAAGATGAAATTTTTATTGTTGAAACTATTTATATATAAGGCGAATATTTTACATACTTCATATATATTATAAAAATGTGATTTTTATTGTTTAAAACACTTTATTCATTCAGACATGAATTTAATTTTCACACATCACTTCTCAACACATGAGCATCTCCACACATGGATATAGTTCAACACATGACTTTAATTTCATCGCATGAAAATAATTTCAACATATGAAAATAATTCTAACACATGAATATTATTCAAAATTTCGGCAGCATAACGGCAGGGTAGTTAAAACTGGCACTGTCCCTAGTACGGCTCATCGCTCTTCCTTAAAACCTCGCGGTTTTTGACAATGGGGATTCGCACACAGGCGGCATGTTTTATTTTCATTTCCATAATTATTTCCAATTTATTTCAATCACCAATGGGTATTTTTCAACTACAACCAATTAATATCAACCACAAACAATTATTCAACCATTCGCATTTATCATCCAATATTTCACTTCAATTCACAACAATAAATATCGTCCATGGTTTGTGGACGAGGGGAGTATATATATATATATATATATATATATATATATATATATATTATTTCTATATTTCACTTGCATTTCAACACATATATCAATTATACTATGCATGTATAATTCATACTTCGCTCATATAGCTTACACAACGCATGTACATGAAGTATACAACACGTGTATAATTTATATTTCGCTTGTATAATTTATACATGACATTTTCCATTCAAATTCATATAATTTAAATTTCTTACATTGGTTTTCGGAGTGCTAAAAATCGTAGATGGCTCAGAAAAATCCACAGTCTCTTCTATGTGGTAGAGAACCTCCTTCTGGTCCTGATGTTTCATGTTTCATCGAATTTCGTCAACACACCGTAAAGATATGATTTTTCAAAGTTCAGATGTAATAAAAGACACACCTTTCACGATGGTTCAAAACTACAGTTTTCACGAAAACCGAGGCACGATACTACGATCGGAAGGTACAGCGTGGAAGAGGGAGGAGAGGGGAGTCGATCGGTGGTGGTTGGAGGCGGTTCGGTGGTCGGATCTGGTCGCGGCGGCGGTGGGAAGTGTCGACGTTCACAGGTGTCGTTCTCGACGCTGGCGAAGGGAGTGAGGCGGGGGTTTGGTCGGATTTGAAGAGGGGAGGGAGGCGCGTCGAATCAGGGTGGTGGCGGCGTCGGTAGGTGGCTGAGGCAGTCGGAACTCGCTTGGGAAGGTTCGAATTCCAGTCGCCGTCGATACGAGAGAGAAGCGGGTTTTTTTTATTTTTTAATTTATGAAAGGAATTTTCCGATTCGCCGATATATATATTATTCAGAAAATTAGGGTTTTCACTTACGAACCCCAATTCAAACCCAATGACTGTCGCCCCTAGCTAAATACCCCCATCCCGGACACAATGGGACATGTTTCGTTGGCCAATTCGACTGTTATAGTCAGTTATTTTTCAAATTAAAGTATAAAACCTTTTATATTCAATTTGAATGTACATTTCAATTTGCCAGGGCCACAAACTAATTCGAAAAATTCTAGAAAAATAAATCTAGCTATGTTTTGACGCTACAGTCCCAACAAAACTAGTTTCGTCGAATTCTAAAATCGTTTGAAAAATGTCCCTTTTTTGGTCGATCCAATTTAACAAAAATTGACCAAACACAATTTCTTTTGCCACGCTCACATACTAGCTTCAAAAATTATGAAATTTGAAACCTAGCAATAGTTTGACATCCTGGACCCAACAAAAGTGGTTTCGTCGAATTCCGAGGTCGTTTGCAAAATGTCTATTTTCAAGGGCTATATATTCTATATAGCGACCTTTCTGAAAATTCATTTGGCCATAACTTTTGATTCCCGCTATGAAACTTCGATTTTTCAGATTCTTTAGAAAGATATTCACTAACAAATTTAAATATTTTTGGTTTCACTAAAATCCGTTATATTTTCCACCCGGCACAGTCTGTCAAAGTTTGAATTCAAATTTTCAAACTGACTCACTATTTCTAATTCACTATTTTATTGAAATATTCTATTTCAATTGTTCAAATTCCTTTGAAATAACCAATTTAAAAATTTTAAATTGGCTTGTATTTTCCGGGTTGTTACAATCTCCCCCACTTAAAATTTTTGGTCCCCGAAAAGGAAACAACAGTAAAGCAGGAAACAAAATGTAAATGCAAAGTATTATAAAGGTACCTTGCACCGGAGTTAGTCAGAGATGTCCACTCTGCATTTGGGGTAAGCTTGCTTAATGCTTTCCTCAGTCTCCCAAGTACAGTCTCTAGGATCACTACTCCACTGCACTTTAACTAAATGAACCTTTTTGCTTCTTAGTTCTCTAGTTTCTTTGCCAACAATCTTTAATGGCTCTCTTCTGACTGCTTATTCTGGAGTTATTTCCATGTCCTGTTGCGCTGCTTCTTCTACAACAAGATCCGGATCATGCATATGTCTTCTAAGTTGTGATAGGTGAAATACATCATGCACTCCAGGCAACCAATCTGGTAATTGAACCCTATAAGCAAGAGTTCCAATTTGTTCAAGTATAGGAAAAGGACCAATAAATCTCGGTGCCAACTTCCCAGTTTTGCCAAATCTGATTACTCCTCTCATCAGAGAAACTGTCAAATAAACATGGTCACCAACAGCAAATGTCAAATCTCTTCTTCTAGAATCTGCGTAACTTTTCTATCGGCTTTGTGCGGTTCTCAATTGCTTTTTGATGAAGACGAATTTATCGGACGCTTCTCTAATCATATCGGGCCCTAACACAAGTCTGTTGCCAGGTTCTATCCAACGTGCTGGAGATCTACACGGTCTGCCATATAATGCTTCAAATGGAGACATTCCCAAACTTGCTTGATAGCTATTGTTATATGAGAATTCGACCAAATGTAAGTGATCTTCCCATGACCCACCAAAATCAATTATACAAGCCCGCAATAAATCTTCTAGAATTCTATTAACCCACTCAGTTTGGCCATCTGTCTGAGGTTGATAAGCGTGCTCATATTCAGTTTCGTTCCCAATTCTGTCTGGAATTCCTCCCAGAATTTGCTAGCAAATATTGGGTCTCTATCACAGAATATGCTGATGGGAATTCCATGCAGCTTAACAATTTCTTTGAAATATATTTATGATAGACTTTGAGTGGTTCTATTGGACCTGACAGGTATGAAATGGGCAGTCTTCGTGAAGCAATCTACGATTACCTAAATGCTGTCATTACCTTTCCTGGTTCACGGCAAACCATCTATAAAATCCATGGAAATCTATTCCCATTTCCAACCCGGGACTTCCAACGGTTGCAACAATCCAGCTAGCTTCTGTTGGTCACTCTTGACTAATTGACAAGTAGGGCATCTGCTAACATACAAAGAAATATCCCTCTTCATTGCCTTCCACCAGAAAGTGCGTTTGATATCGTTGTACATTTTACTTACACCAGGATGGATGCAAAATTTGGATTTATGGCATTCATCTAGTACCTCTCTCTTGAGCTTTGGAATGTCGGGAACACATATTCTTCTATTCAATCTCAGAACTCCCTCACTATCCACTTGGAAACTGGAGCCTTCGCCCCTTCGAATCCTTCTTATCATCTCTTTCACAAAATTGTCGCTTCTCTGAAGAACAGATATTTTATCAATCAATCCTGGCGTAATTATAAGATTGGCAATGATTGCGGTTTTTCTACTAAGCACATCCGCTACAATGTTAGCCTTTCCCGGTGTATACAGGATATCTAGATCATACGCTGCAAGAAATTCTAGCCAACGTTGCTGTCTCAAATTCAGATCTTTCTGGGTGTATAAATACTTAAATGATTGATGATCTGTGTACAGTACAAATTTCTCGCCCAATAAATAATGCCTCCAGATTTTCAAAGCAAAAACGATAGCTAGCAACTCAAGATCATGAGTTACATAATTCTTCTCATGCGGTTTCGGTTGGCGGCTTGCATAAGTGACTATTTGGCCTCTTTACATTAACACTGCACCAAGACCTCTAATAGAAGCATCTGTCCAAACCGTCAAATCCTGATTGCCATCAATAATGGTTAACACTGGAGCAGTTGTCAGTTTCGATTTCAATTCCTGGAAAGCTTCTTTATAGTCGGAAGTCCACTTAAATTTCTCACGCTTCTTCGTGAGCTTCGTTAACGGACCGGATATCTTCGAAAAATCCTTAACGAACTTTCGATAATAACTAGCCAACCCCATAAAACATCTAACCTCTATAGGTGTAGTGGGTTGTTTCCAGTCTTGAATCGCTGTTATTTTGCTCGGATCTACAGAAATCCCTTTCTTTGACACCACGTGGCCAAGAAACTTCACCTCTTCTTGCCAGAAGACACATTTAGAGAATTTGGCTTTGAAGACGTTCTTTCTTAGAATCTCCAATACTTGTTCTAAGTGTTTTTCATGCTTGGGTTTTGATTTGGAGTAGATTAAAATATCATCGATGAATACGAGGACAAATTTATTCAGAACTCCCCTGAACACTCTATTCATTAGATCGACAAAGTATGCTGGAGCGTTGCACAGGCCGAACGACATTACTAACCATTCATAAAATATGTCTGGACCTCTAAAAGCTGTCAAAGGAACACACTCCTCTACAATTCTCAATTGATGAAAACCTGTAGCTAGGTCCATTCGGGAAAATACTCTCGCCCCATTCAATTGGTCTAGCAGATCATCGATGCGGGGTAATGGGTATTTATTTTTGAGCGTTTGTTTGTTGAGGTCTCGGTAATCAACACACAATCGAAGAGTACCGTCTGACTTTGGGACAAACACTACAGCTGCACCCCAATTAGAAAAGCTAGGTCTGATTAGACCCTTCCATAGCAGTTAACGAGTTTGATCGTCTAATTCTTCATTTTCCTTTAGAGTCATTCTGCGAATTGGATGTACCACTGGTCTGACATTGGGAATTAGATCGATTCTGAATTCTATTTCTCTTTGCGGAGGTAAGTTTTCGAATTCTTCAAACACTCCGCATAGTTTCTAACAACAGGAATCTTTTTAAAGGAAGTGGGGATAACTTCTAACGCAGACCAAAATTCCTCTCTATTCGAATCCGAACCATGAGAGTGTACTTTAATATATCCAAGTTTCATTCGAATTTTTACTACCCTTTCCGCACAATTTACTTCAGCTTCGTACTTTGTTAACTATTCTAACCCAAGGATAACGTTAAATTCAGAAAAATTCATGATGATTAAATTAATGGGAAATTTGTAGGAAGAATAAGAGATTGGCACTCTGCAACATGCACTGAGAATGAGAGATCCTCCTATCGGATTATGAACTTCAACCGATTCTTTCAGCTTTCTTTGTTTTAACTTTAATTTATGAACTGTGTTACTAGCAATAAAACTACGTGATGCACCCGTGTCAAACAATACAGAAACAGGAATATTTTTAATTGTAAGGGTACCTCCCAAAACATCGGGTTTACCTTCTCCATCGGAAGCAGCCGGCGGGTTCGTCCCGTCATACACGTGAGCTACTGCGGCCTTTTTAAGTAAAGGGCAGTCTTTGACAAGATGATCTGTCTTACGGCAACTAAAGCAGGAGTGAGGGTTCTGAGAGCCCTATCTTGAACCTTGAGAATTTGTCTTTTGCCTCTTCGGGGAGGTGCAAACATTAGAGTAATGCCCCACCTTGCCACAATTATAGCAGCTTCCTTTTGGTGGCCTGCCAGTTTGTGGTTTCGAGGATGCTGCTTGGCTTGACTCAGCTTGATTCACAGCGGGCTTGCGTTTATTTCCCGCTTGGCTTTTAGCACGATCCTGTTCCATGTGCCTTTGATCCAGGTCTTCGTAGTTGCACGTCATTTCCACTAATTTGTTAAATTCCAGCTTGATGTGGGCCATTGCTCTATCATGGTACTGTCGCTTCAGCCCGAGGATGAACCTCTTATTCTTGGACTTTGCAGTGGCGACGAGCTCTGGAGCGTAGCGGGACAATTGTGTAAATTTATTCAAATAATCCTGCACCGAGAGATCCCCCTGCTGGAGGTTGGCGAAGTCATCGTGCATGCGCTCTAGGGCTTGCTCTGGGACATATTTCTCTTTGAATAGTTCTTTGAATCCGTCCCAGGTTCTACCAGCATCTCTATTCACAGCGGTGAGAGCTTCCTACCATAGTTCAGCTTCTTCTTGTAGGAGCCAAGCGCCCATAAAAGCTTTATCTTGATCACCAAGCCTTAGGCCTTCTAGTACCTTCTCGCATGTTTTCAGCCATGCAAGGGCCTTTATTACTGTGCTAGTTCCCGAGAAGGTTTTGCCTCCTAGGTTCTTGTATCTCTTAGCCACGCGGTCCAGCTCGAATTGTTGAGCGGTCGGGGTTGTATCAAGGATCCTTCTTCAACTGGGACTTCTCCGTCCTCTGCCACGGCTAGCTCGGCCTCCTCTAGCAGCGGTTGCTCCGGTAGCCGTTTTTCAAGTTCTGTATAAGCAAGAAAAGTGTCAGCCTACATAAATGATAATTTTATTGCATGGTTAAGCAGAAAACTTAAGGAAAGATGACGATGGACTGATCAAATTGTTTTTGCTATTCTGCTAGACTCATCCTAGGACTTCACTAGTCCTATCTCTAATGAGCTACTCGCCTTAGAATACTACTGATTCTATTTTTGCGAAATGTTTAATGTGTTAGACTCTAGAACTAAGGTTAACCAAAGCTCTGATACCAGCTGTGACGATCCCAAAACCCCGTGACACGGTGTTAAGGATAATCATTGGAATATAACACATTAATCATCATTAGCAGATCACAGATAATAGCATAAACGAGAAATAGAATAATTTACACACATATGACAGCGGAATCATATAGATATCACCACATCAGAGAGCACAGTGCAGGATACAACTTAGTGCACAATAATACATAATCAGTCACCATCGCCAGAAGCGGAATCATACATAAAGAGTACACAAAATAAACATCAGTCTACTTCGCCAATGGCGGAATCATAATACATATACAATAATGGCGGAAAGAGTCAAAGTCAGCACGGTGTAGTCAAGCCTCACCATGAGCCAAAAGTGCACCAGATACCTGTAACTAGGCTGCCCGTGTGAAAATGAGGGCACCAGAGTTTGCAAGGTGAAACAAACTATGAGTCAGTCATGGGACTGGTATGAGAAATCTACTTAACTTATTAACAACAATAATAAGGCAAATCAAAGGACCACGCCACTTTCGCGGAACGGGTTTACTCCAATGAGTGCTAGTGCATGAAATAAAGTAAATGATTAAATCATCGCAATGCTTTTTATAAAATGAAGCCATTATAAGACTCAGGCCCCATCACACAATGCAACGCAAGCCGAGGATAAAGTTTTACCTTATAATGGCCAAAATGCTTCATACGAATTAAACAAAAGTGTTTGATATTATTACTAGTGCATATATGTTTCAAAAGCGATTTCAATCATAAATATCAATCATAGGCGGCATAAATGACCCATACCACTATGTCGTCATACTAGTAATACAATCACGTCCGAAATTTCGTATTGTAAATTGGATTCCATCATGAGTTGAGGCAAGGGGCAAGCTCCTCTCCGTTCGAGACACTCTAACAGATGCCCCAGGATCGCACACAGCGGTCCTTGGATCTTCAGGGCCGGTCCTCTCTTACTTTTGAGGATCAATTATTCCTGAACACACGTTTCCCGGTCCTTACAGACCTATAATCGAGGCGCCTCGTATTCCAACAACCACACAGGTGAAAAGTATATATAATGTCAGGGTTGGTAGGTCACTGACACCACCTTAGCTAGAAAGAAACGTCGTGCTCTCCCTGCAGTCACTATCCCGTTTTTGACTCATACCGAGGTGTGAGGCTCGCGAATTCACGTTATACACAAATCTACGTCACACAGACCATGCTTTGATCATCAACCACAAGACTTTGCTTTGCAACAGAAGCCTTGATCATATGCCACTTAGGCGTGCCACATAGGCAATCCACTCCATGCGACTGATTTCTATCGATATATAACCTCTGAGCTTGTACGTCTCAGAGAAGGGCGTTAAGCAAGAGAATAAATTCTCCGCCGCCAGACAGATATATATTTAACAGAGATCAATCAGCACAGAACAAAATCCAATGTCAGACACACAGTCCATTTACAAGTTCGTTCTGGGTTTGAACGAAACCGGAGGCACCAAATTCCTCACATATCCACACAATCAACAATATGTCCGGACGGCTACTACTTCAGCTCCTTCAAGGTAGCTACTCCAATCACGAGCATCAGTAGCGCCCATCCATCCAATGTGAAGATCGTCGGTCTTCAACCATCTTCGACTCTTCGACTTTCCAACGTCAATCGATTATTTGAAATGAGAACGAACTTGGCCTTTTCAAATAACCCACGTATATTTAGATTTTTAAATCAATTTTTCACATGGTTAAACTATTCAACATTCACATTTCAGTTCTCTAGTTATAATTTTCATGTTAAATACATTCAACCATCACATATCAAGCAAATACAACAAAATTGGTTTATTTCCACTCTATATCATCTATAATATTTTATAACGATATATCGCCATTTTTATTTATTTAAAACGGCCATATTTAATTAAACGACGTTTCAGGTCGTGCCGAGGCTAAATTTTATTCCTATTTGTCGGGCACAAAATTTTATTCCTCTTCTCTAGCCTCTTTGCTATAATTATTCAATAAATATGCATGTACATATATGCAATTCTTATCACTTATCATTTTCCATTCAACTTCATATTTGATTCAATTTGGTTTATAAACACCATTCATTCTAATGTTGCATGCATAGGCAAAAATCACATCATTAGCTAATTAATGAATATTTCAACTCATGCATATTTATTTGAACAAGTGGTTATTTTTAACACTTCACATTTCAAAAATGATAATTTTGGCGAACTAAAATATATTTCAACACATGGCTATTTTATTTCGTTCCTATGCATGTTAAAAATAATATTTCTTTCACAAATATTTATTTCAACGCTTGCATATCTTTAGCATATCAGATATATGATAAAAATGATATTTTTATCATCTAAAATATTTATTCAACACATGAATGTTTTTAACACTTCATAATTTCAATAAAAATGTAATTTTTATTGTTCAATCTTTTTATTCAACACATGAAATTTTCCAATACACACACTTCTCAGCACATGAGCATCTCCACACATGGATATTTTATATAGTTTGTTCATATAAGAAAGATGAAATTTTTATTGTTGGAACTATTTATATATAAGGCGAATATTTTACATACTTCATATATATTATAAAAATGTGATTTTTATTGTTTAAAACACTTTATTCATTCACACATGAATTTAATTTTCACACATCACTTCTCAACACATGAGCATCTCCACACATGGATATTTTATATAGTTTGTTCATATAAGAAAAATGAAATTTTTATTGTTGAAACTATTTATATATAAGGGGAATATTTTACATACTTCATATATATTATAAAAATGTGATTTTTATTGTTTAAAACACTTTATTCATTCACACATGAATTTAATTTTCACACATCACTTCTCAACACATGAGCATCTCCACACATGGATATAGTTCAACACATGACTTTAATTTCATCGCATGAAAATAATTTCAACATATGAAAATAATTCTAACACATGAATATTATTCAAAATTTCGGCAGCATAACGGCAGGGTAGTTAAAACCGGCACCGTCCCTAGTACGGCTCCTCGCTCTACCTTAAAACCTCGCGGTTTTTGACAATGGGGATTCATGCATCTAATTCGCACGCAGGCGGCATGTTTTATTTTCATTTCCATAATTATTTCCAATTTATTTCAATCTCCAATGGGTATTTTTCAACCACAACCAATCAATATCAACCATAAACAATTATTCAACCATTCGCATTTTTCATCCAATATTTCACTTCAATTCACAACAATAAATATCGTCCATGGTTTGTGGATGAGGGGAGTGTATATATATATATTATTTCTATATTTCACTTGCATTTCAACACATATATCAATTATACTATGCATGTATAATTCATACTTCGCTCATATAGCTTACACAACGCATGTACATGAGGTATACAACACGTGTATAATTTATATTTCGCTTGTATAATTTATACATGACATTTTCCATTCAAATTCATATAATTTAAATTTCTCACATTGGTTTTCAGAGTGCTAAAAATCGTAGATGGCTTAGAAAAATCCGCGGTCTCTTCTATGTGGTAGAGAGCCTCCTTGCGGTCCTGATGTTTCCTGTTTCATCGAATTTTGTCAACACACCATAAAGATATGATTTTTCAAAGTTCAGATGTAATAAAAGACTCACCTTTCACGATGGTTCAAAACTAGGGTTGCAGTTTTCGCGAAAACCGAGGCACGATACTACGATCGGAAGGTACAACGTTGAAGAGGGAGGAGAGGGGAGTCGATCGGTGGTGGTTGGAGGCGGTTCGGTGGTCGGATCTGGTCGGGGCGGCGGTGGGAAGTGTCGACGTTCACAGGCGTCGTTCTCGACGCTGGCGAAGGGAGAGAGGCGAGGGTTTAGCCGGATTTGAAGAGGGGAGAAAGGCGCGTCGAATCAGGGTGGTGGTGGCGTCGGTAGGTGGCTGAGGCAGTCGGAAATTGCCTGGGAAGGATCGAACTCCAGTCGCCGTCGATACGAGAGAGAAGCGGGTTTTTTTTTTATTTTTTAATTTATGAAAAGAATTTTCTGATTCGCCGATATATATATTATTCAAAAAATTAGGGTTTTCACTTACAAACCCCAATTCAAACCCAATGACTGTCGCCCCTAGCTAAATACCCCCATCCCGGGCACAATGGGATATGTTTCGTTGGCCAATTCGACTGTTACAGTCAGTTATTTTTCAAATTAAAGTATAAAACCTTTTATATTCAATTTGAATGTACATTTCAATTTGCCAGGGCCACAAACTGATTCGAAAAATTCCAGAAAAATAAATCGAGCTATGTTTTGACACTATGGTCTCAACAAAACTAGTTTCGTCGAATTCTGAGATCGTTTGAAAAATGGCCCTTTTTTGGTCGATCCAATTTAACAGAAATTGACCAAACACATTTTCTTTTGCCACGCTCACATACTAGCTTCAAAAATTATGAAATTTGAAACCTAGTAATAGTTTGACATCCCGGACCCAACAAAAGTGGTTTCGTCGAATTCCGAGGTCGTTTGCAAAATGTCTATTTTCAAGGGCTATATATTCTATATAACGACCTTTCTGAAAATTCATTTGGCCATAACTTTTGATTCCCGCTATGAAACTTCGATTTTTTAGATTCGTTAGAAAGATATTCACTAACAAATTTAAATATTTTTAGTTTCACTAAAATCCGTTATATTTTCCACCCGGCACAGTCAGTCAAAGTTTGAATTCAAAATTTCAAACTGACTCACTATTTCTAATTCACTATTTTATTGAAATATTCTTTTTCAATTGTTCAAATTCCTTTGAAATAACCAATTTTAAAATTTTAAATTGGCTCATATTTTCCGGGTTGTTACAGAATTCTTCTTTATATTTTTGCTTTGACTTTTTCTGTATTTTGGAAATTTTCTAAAATTCTTAGCAACAAATGCAATATCTTCTTCATCTGAATCGGAATCTACTTTTTCTGCATGGAAAGCTAAATTACTCTTATCTTGTACCTGTGCTTTCTTTGCCTGCAAATTCACTTTATAAGACATTAGATTACCGATCATTCTTCTAGTTTCATGGCAGAGAGATCATTAGCTTCTTCGATTGCTAATACTTTTCTCTCTCATTCATCCGTTAAAGAAATCGAAATTTTTGATACTATATCAAAGTCGGAATACTTTTCTCCTAATCCTAACAAAGAGTGATAAATGTTTTGAAAAGTTGAATATATATCATTTATAGATTCACTTTCATTCATCTTGAAATTTTGAAACTGATTCTTGAGCATAGATATTTTTCTTTGTTTAACTTTATTAGTACCTTCATGAGTAATCTTAAGTGTTCTGCAGATTTCGTATGCAGAGTTGCACATACGAATCCGATTGAACTCATTTCTATCTAAAGCACAATGCAACATGTTCATAGCTTTAGCATTGGCACTAGCCTCTGCTTTTTGTGATGTAGACCATTCTGTGAATAATGTAGTAGGTTGTGTGAACCCTTTTGTGTTATATTCCATACATCAAAACTATTTGCATGCATATAAATCCTCATTCGAGTAGCCTAATAACTGTAGTTCATACCATCAAAGAAGGGTGGTTTAGCAGTTGATTGGCCTTTAGTATATCAGGTGCTATTGCTAATACCGGTATTATTATCCATATTAACTAAATATCAAATAACAGTTTTACGGTTATGTGATGACCTTGCTTTGATACCAAATGAAAAGTCGATGTGTACGACTTAAACGATCTATATGGATATAGCAGAAATGTATGTGATATGCTAACAAATTAATATGCAATAATTATGCAGATAAAACCTTAGTTATAGAGATATATCAAAAACAAAGTAAATGTAGTAAATAAAGTAAAGTGACACCAGGAATTTTTATACTGGTTCGGACTTCCCGCCCTACGTCCAGTCCCAAAGCTCCTCTTCAGAATTCACTAACAACGCCCTATCTTAACCCGGAGGAATAGGTCAGTACACCCGATCCCCAATAAGGACGCCTCTCGCCTGAGCAACTACACAGGTCTTCAACAATTACAAGTATTTGACTTCTGATTTGTGTTTTTGAATCAACACGGATAACCAACAACTTAAGTACAACCTTCCTATAATCTGATCCTCGAGTATATGATTTGATTGCGAAGATTTAAGGAAGAAAATTGCTTGTTGTATTAAATGATATTAAATCATTTCAAGGATTCAACAAGTATTTGAATTGGAGAGCTTTTATTTATAAAGAATGTAAATGGAGAGAATAGAATGATGATCAGTAAAATAGATAAAATTCGGTGATTGTAAAACATGATTGAACTTGTTTATATAATAGTATAAGAGTAGCAATCCTTCGTGAATAGTTTATATAAAAGTTATGTCCATTTCCTTTGATTAATGAAGAGGAATCTCTTCATGAAAGATGGTGACTCTTCACAAAATATTTTCTGGGTCGAATCAGTCGACCGGTTAAAAAGCATTAGTTGACTGGTTGAAATATATCATATATATATCATAAAAATCAAAACTAGTCGTTATATACAAAAACAGGCTGATCAGTCAACCGGTTCTTTTTCTACCAATCGACCGGTCCTTTTTCTACCAGTCGACTATATATCTGGATTTAAAGGTTTATATATATATATATATATATATATATATATATATATATATATATATTACTTTGTTTTGCACATTCGTGTATAATTGAGGATAGATTTTAACATAATTCTAACAAGACTCAATGTATATATATATATATATATATATAACTTATCTCTGTGATATTATCTCCGTTTGCAACTTCATTCGTTGGCATCGATCTAAATCTTGTTATCAACATTATTAACTTAGTTCTCTTAACTAAGGTTTATTAATAAGTTCTCTTTTTCATTTAGTATATAATTTCGACCAAATTATTAGAAATCCATCCAAACAACCACCACACAACATTCAATCATCATCAATTTATCAATTCTAAAATATGTTTATAAAATTATAAAACTGGACAGAGTCAGTGAATATTCACATTGATCGTTAACCGTTGAATAATGATTAACGGTCGATTAATCCAATCAGGCATTTTTTATGCCATAAATTCTAACGAGCTCCAAATCGCTCCAGACCAGATTCATTGCATAGGCTACATCCGTACGATTTCAATGTGACGGATGTTTTTCAATCTGACATCGAATGAGTGAAATATTACATTAAAAAGTTAATACGTTAATAAAATTGAACTTATATTATTTTGATCTAGGCCTTACTAATCCTCAAACAGGCCCATTCCACATGCACCCGACCTACGTCCGCCTTCTTCTTCTTCCATAGATTTAAAACAAAACTCACTGTTTTTTATTCTTGCCACCATTATTGCACTACAACTTCTAACTACTCCTCCATCCTTCAACAAATATTCATGCAACAATCACCAAAACTCTCTCCTTCAAAATCTCATCAACCTTTAAAATTTTGTGTGTATGACTTAAGCAGGATCTATATGGATACAACAGAAATGTAGATGATATACTAACTAGCTAATATACAGTAGTTATGAAAATAGATAAGAGCTGATATGATATATCACAAGTAGATAAAAGCAATAAATAAAGTAAAGTGACACCAGGAATTTTATACTGGTTTGAACTTCCCGCTCTACGTCTAGTCCCGAAGCTCCTCTTCGAAATTCACTATCACTCACTCTCTTAATCCGAAGGAATAGGTCAGTACACCCTAGCCCCAACAAGGATGCCTCTCGCCTGAGCAACTATACAGGACTTCAACAATTACAAGTGTTTTGACTTCTGCTTTGTGTTCTTGAATCAACACGGATAGTCAATCGTTTAAGTACACCCTTCCTATAATCTTATCCTCGAGTACATGATTTTGAATATGGAGATTTAAGGAAGAAAATTGCTTGTTGAATCAAGTGATATTAAATCAATTTAAGGATTCAACATGTATTTGAATTTTGGTAAAGCTTTTGTATTGCAAGAGTATAGAATTGCAGTTCAGAAATTAGATAAAAATAGAATGATTCGGTTATTTGGAAATCATGACTAAAGTGTTTATATAATGGTAGAAAGTTAGCAATTCTTCATGAAGAGTTGTGATCAATAGAAACGTCCATTTCCTTTCAGGAATGAAGAGGAATCTGTTCATGAATCAGAGCAACCTTTTAGAAAAATAAGTACTATTTCGAATCAGTCGACTTCTCTGAAATCCATCAGTCAACTGGTCAAAATATTGTAAAATCGTATATTTAAAAAATATTCAGAAACTAGCCGCTACTGTCAGAAATTTGTCTGAACAGTCGATTGGTCCCTGTTCCACCAGTCGACTGGTTCAGACAATTTCTGAACCTTTGGCCTATTTTATATATCATATATATATTCATTTCGTGCACTCGTGTTATACTTTGAGGATACATTTTAACATAAAATCTAACACGACTCAATATATATATATATAACCTTTATTGCTTCAATGCGATCATCATTGATTTCCATTTCTTTGATGTATATGAATTTAGCTCGTCAATGATCTCCATTTCTTTGTTGTCATTAATCGAAATCTCGTGTATCAACAAATAAGTAAACAAAAACAACAGGTTGTGATGACAGTGTAAGACATATGATTAAATAAGAAAGGATAAAGTGGACTTATGAATTTAAATAAGTTGGACTTAATTATATATTAGGTATACATGTCATAGAAAACATGAGAATTGGGGTAAGATGTACTTAATTGTACATTAAGTAAAACATGTTGTTGTAACTTGTAAACATATAATTGGACAATAAATGACAAGGTGGTAAAATGGGGTTGTAGATTACTTCCATTACTTAAAATCCAAGGGTAAAAGGTTGTAAATTACTTTCGTTAATTACAATCTAGGAAATAAAATAATATATCATTGGCTTATTAATGAACTTAAAGCGGGTTAAGTTAAATCGTTGGATTAATAAGCTAGAGGGTCCATTATGTTGAGATATAAGGGGCTCGGAGAAAACCTAGTAACCTGAATAAAAAGCTAATATGAGGATAATCAACTCAATTGACAATCTGATAAGATAAGAAAGGCAAGTGATTAAAAGAATAGGATATAAGATCTAATAACATGTTAGTGTGATACGCTTGGACTAGTCCGCACGTACGAAGGAGAAGAACCCAACGGGGTAGATCATCTATGTGTCTGGAGACACGAGAGGAGCATGTCCGTCTGATTATTCTGTCTGATTGCCCTGCGAGACTGGAGGGAAGCACGCAGCTTTCGAGGGACGTGGTAGGGTACTCCATGGTTGTCCTCTATCGTGGTGCATGCTCACAATGTACTCATAGAGGTTGGGTCTGCGCGGTACCACATGCTGAGTATACCTTGACTGCAACTGTAGCTTGACAGTCAGAAGGTTGTGGTGGGATGGCATTGGGTGATTGCCTCGGGAAGAGGCTGGGTCAAGACTAATACAGGATAGTGATCATCGGGTACCTGACATCGACAGTCAGTGGGATGTGGAAAGACTAGAGTTAAACCAATAGACCATCGATCTATCACTATCAAGATGTTGGTTGCGAGAAACGCCGAATTGGATGTTAGATTGTTTTCTAAGGGCACATCACTTTGCTCTTGATGTAGTCTTTCACTAGTTGAGGGAGGGGTCAGGGTGGAACCATAGCCACCATGAAAATGCAGAGCGTACTTTGGAAATCTTTACTATAGAACCTTTATGGTAGACCTATACAAATATGGAAAGCTTTCGAGCGGGTTCCGTGCATTGGATGCAACCCTATTATGGGACTTGGGGTACAGTAGACGGTACGCACATGTGATGTTCTAGATACACGCACTGGGTGGCGTATCGTAGAATGTAACACCCCACCTCCGATAGAGTCACTCACAAAGGGAATGCACTAGTTTTGGAGGGGTATTATCTAGTAAACAGGCACAGAGATAACACAAGACAGAACATAAATTAAACAGAGTATATAAAGCAGCGGATATAAATTTAACCAAATCTCATTACGTGGAAATTAGAGTCAAAACCTCTTACATCAAAATACCAAGTCATTATTTCATTACATCAAGTTCTAAAGAAGAAAAGTACTTAAAACAACATAAGTCCAATATTATTCCCCAAAAAGAGCATGAGTGCAGCCATTGCATAGCTCAAGACCAAACCGTACATGAGCTGTCAGAAAGCAAGCAAAGTCCAGGCTAAGAGCTAGGGTTTCCTCCCTGAGAACCTGGGGGGGGGGGAAACGAAAGAAAAAGAGGTGGAAAAAAATGGGTTAGTCAAAAAGACTGGTAAGCCCTAGTGACTATCAGCATGAAAACTAATGAAGTTAACTAGACATGAGAAACTGAGATTAAACATAAAGATAATAACTGGACTGGCATGATAATAAAAGGTAACAAGATAAGAGTGGCATCGCATATACAAGGTTTACTGTACTAGTGTCCAAATCCATGTCAAGTATAAATCCAGAAATGATCCCTAAACCCAGTAACATGAAATGACCCAATACGGGGTCCAACAGTCCATCCTAATCGATCGGCTTTACTCGTCGTGTTTCGGTGTTATACGGCCCAATCGCGGAATGTAGTCACATGTGCTAGGTCCACCCTAGGGTGTATCAGGTCCTAGGGTGTCAACCACTGACACAATTCAAGCACGCACAATTTAGTACTACGGGTGCCCATGCCTACTTTTTCAGCTCCGGACTAAGTGCACGACCCTAGTCCGCCTGAACCTACACTGGCGCACCTTACTCAGTCGTTATTCTTGGTCGCTTACAATCAGCCCAGTAATCGTGCCCCACCCTGCCTAGTCCCCAGGGTATCGTGATACTTCTAAGTGGGTTACTGCTGAAAGGGACCACGTGGCTAGGATTTCTAATGGGTTAAGTATTGTCATTAAAAAGGTCATGACTTAACCCTATCCAAACATGTATCTAGTTGGTTAAGAATATATACAAGCAGTTCAAGACTTAACCCTATCAAATCGACGTGTCAAATTGGTTAAGTATATTCAAGGGGTCCATAACTTAACCTTACCATGTGGCATTAATTCACTTAACGCACCCCAACCTCTCACATTAGACTTGGTTACGGTTACTGGATGTGTCAGGCGGTTCCGGGCAGATTTACACCATAACCTAGTCTAACCTCGGGTTTAAAGTGCTATATGACCAACTACTCACATTGGGTCCTATTATTTGCAACTACTGGATTTGCCGGGCGGTTCCGGGCAGATTTACGTTGCAAATTCAACCCAACCTCGAGTTGGCCATTTTCAAGTTATCTAATTGTCATGTCCCAAATTCATGTTTTCAAGCTTATTCTCATGTCAAGTTTTCATGTCATATTTTCATGTCATATCATGTCAATTCCATAGCCAATTTTCAAGTTTGCCTAATCTACCCAAAACGTATCCCCAACGTACGTGAATTCGCATTAATACAACAAGTCAAAATAGGGAATAACACAAACAGGATAGTCATAGAATGGCAAAGGTGTTCATAAGTTAAGCATGATGATTCTAACATTACAAGCATATGAAATAGGGTCTCAACATCAACTTGACAAGACATGCTGATAGACATGGTAAAGGATTGACATAAAATAGTACCCCAATAATAGTTTCAACATCACAGGGTATGGCAAGATAAAGATCGTAAAAGGGTTTTAGATTAAACATGAATATATCCAAATCAAGTTCATACTGATATTCCACAAGTCAACATTTAAGATGAATAGATCTGGTGTGTACAAAACTAGATTCAAAATAACTGATTTAAAAGTGATAGTCATAGATCCAAGATATACAAGAGTAGATCCAACTCAGCTATCATGTTTAGGCATAATTTCAGTTTACATCATGTTCAGGTTAACTTTACAGTTTAAATCTAAGAGTGACAAAGGGCTTACAGATCGTAGTCTAGAGAATGAGAAAGCAAAAAGAGTAGAAGCAGAATCTCTAGCAAATCCCCAAACCAACGTAGCACTAATAAAGTCCTGAATAGCCTCCTTGTTCTCTATCTTCTAGTCAGAACTTCAGCAGCATATGGTCGGACAAGAATGTGATAGAAAGTCTAGGGTCAGGGGCTGTTTATATAGTGTTTAGAGAGTGAATCTGGACAAGCAAAGAGACCAGATACATCTGGCTCAAAAACAGGCTAGGTGACCAGGTCGACTACCAAGTCGACTGCGCAGTCGACCTGGTCCTGGGGGTGTCGACTGCCCAGTCGACTCCCCAGTCGACCTGGGTCTGGGCGGGAAATTTCCCGCCCAGTCTGTTCTGCATTTGAAATTCGAATTTTGAATTCGAATTCGAGCTGTTTTGAACTCTGAATATTTCTGAAACTTTGGGGAGCCATAACTTGGTCATACGTACTCCGATTTTCGAAAACTCGGACTCGATTTCATGCAGAATTCCGAGACGAACGCAACGGCGCAACCCGTTTCCCTTGGTTCTTACTTTAAATTTTAATTCTGCCTAGATTTATGGTTATAACACGTTATTAAAATACGGGTTGTTACATTCTCCCCTCCTTAAAGGATTTCGTCCCCGAAATCTCTAAGTTAGGAAGAGCACATCCTACCATCCACATCCATCTACTCACAACATCATTCACGAGCAACCATTGTCCTTAAAAAGATTTCTAATGCTGTATGAGCATATGCAGTATGTGTGTGTATATGTACTTATCTAATGCAAAAGATCAGGCGGTTACTGATTCAGTAAACCTCCTTAATGCAAGATATGTTAGTGTAATGAGTCCAACATGTATGCAAATTCCTAACATAACTTAAAATTTCTACGTGAGTGCACAGACATCATCCATATGCAACATCCACGTGATAGCATAACAAGTTCATCCATGCACAAGAATAAGCACCCATGCAAATGCAACACGAAATGGTGTCTGAGCCGATCTAGTGCCTAATGTGTGTCATGCATCCACTAGAAATCACTTGCAAACACTTGCAACCATTTGCAAACATCAACCATAACATGTTTCAAATACATGTTTACATCCAAAGAGGGTTCTAAGGTTCTCAAGACAAGATTAACAAAACCAACATAGGTAGTATGATACGAAAGGTTTACAAGCTCAAAGGAAAAAGAGATCGAGAAAGTACCCTAAAAAAGAAATGGGTAAAGCGCGCGTATCTTCTCCTCAGTTTCCCAAGTTGCGTCTTCTTGGGCTTCACTCCACTGTACTTTGACTAGCTTGACTTCGCGATTCCTTAGCTTCTTGATCTCCGTCCCTAAGATACGAATAGGAACTCGCCTCAGCGTTCTTCTTTCTCCACTTCTATGCCTTCGAGGATGCTTGGCTCAACCACCTCAGCTGATTCATGCAGGCACTTTCGGAGATGCGAGACGTGAAAGACATTGTGTACTCCGGCCAGCCTCTCAGGTAACTCTACCTTATAGGCCATCTGCCCAATCCTCTCAGTGATAGGGAACAGTCCTACGAATCTCGGTGCTAGCTTTCCAATTGCTCCAAAACAAACCACATTGCGCAAAGGAGAGACTTTTATGAAAACCATATCTCCGACTTCGAACTCTAGGTCTGTCCTTCTCTTGTCCGCATAAGATTTCTGCCTATCTTGGGCTGCTTTCATTCGTCTTTGTATCAACTCCACCTTCTCAGAAGTGTCTTGTATCATGTCGGGCCCAAGTATAAGTCTGTCAGTTGTCTCCCACCAACAAGTTGGTGACTTGCACGGTCTTCCATACAGGGCTTCGAACGGTGCCATCCCTATGCTAGCTTGGCAGCTATTATTATAAGCAAGCTCCTCGAGAGGGAGATGGTCTTCCCAAGTACCACCAAAATCAAGAATGCATAGCCTCAAAAGATCCTCTAGTACTCTATTTACCCTTTCGGTCTGTCCATCTGTCTAAGGGTGATAGGCTGTACTTAAATTAAGTTGCGTACCCATTACTTCTTGTAGACTATTCCAAAACTAGCTAGTGAAAATTGGGTCACGGTCACTGACTATGCTAGAAGGAACCCCGTGCAACCATACTATCTCTCGAAGGTAAATAGACGCTAGCCATGATGCAATCCTTTTGCTTTTCACCGGAATGAAGTGAGCACTCTTTGTGAGTCTATCAACAATGACCCATATGCTAGTATTCCCCTTCCTCGACCTAGGCAATCCATCCACGAAATCCATCGAGATACTTTCCCACTTCCATTGCGGGACCTCCAAAGGATGTAATAGCCCACCGGGCTTCTTAGATTCGGCCTTGACTTGTTGGCACACCATGCACTTTGAGACGAATTCTGCCATGTCCTTTTTCATTCCGGCCCAAAAGAAAATGCGTTTCATATCTCTGTACATCTTATCCCCTCCGGGATGTATAGTCATCTTCGAGTGATGCGCCTCTTCGAGAACTTTATTTACTAAGTCTCCCACTAGTGGAACACATAGCCTTCCATCGCGCCTTAGCCATCCTTTGTCATCAATGGCATACCTACCAAGGTGACTTGACATCTCACCACTGATTAACTTGTTCATGATTTCGACTATCTGTGGGTCTTCTTTCTGCGAAGTCCCTACTTGATCTAAAAGCGTAGGTCTCAGCTCAAGAGATGCTAACGTACCGGTCAATGACTCAACGGCATGCATAAAATCAAAGGTCGCTATAAACTCTAGACTTTTTCTTTCAACAAATAAGGGGCTCAAAGTCAACCTTTTTCTACTTAGCGCATCCGCCACCACGTTACCTTTGCCAGGGGTATAAGTTATATCGAAGTCATATGAGGCCAAGAATTCCATCCACCGCTGCTGTCTCAGATTCAATTCTTTTGGCGAAAAGAGATACTTAAGTGATTTGTGGTCGGTATACAGCTCGAATCTCTCCCCTAGGAGATAATGGCGCCAAGCTTTAAGTGCAAAAACAATCGCGGCTAACTCCAAGTCACGTGTGGGATAGTTCTTCTCATGAACTTTAAGTTGTCTACCCCCATAGCATATCACTCTTCCTTCTTGCATTAGGACAGCGCCTAATCCCGTGCCGCACGCATCTGTGTACACCATGAACATTTTTCCTCCATCGGGTAATGCTAAAACTGGAGCTGTGGTGAGGGCTCTCTTGAGTCTCTGGAAAGCAGTCTCACATTCTATGTCCCATGCAAACGCTAGGTTTTTCTTCGTTAACTTAGTAAGAGGGGCTGAAATCTTAGCGAAGTCCTTAATGAACTTCCTATAAAAGCCCACCAAACCGAGAAAGCTTCTCACCTCTGTTGCATTCTTAGGAATTTTCCAGTCTTGCACCGCAACTACCTTTGCGGGGTCCACGGCTAAACCTTGCTTAGAAACTACGTGCCCAAGAAACCGAACTTCCTCCCTCCAAAAATGGCATTTGGAGAACTTAGCCTTTAACTGGTGTGCTCTAAGCGTATCTAGGACTTCCTTGAGGTGTCTAGCATGCTCTTCTTCATCCTTTGAGAAGATTAGAATATCGTCCACAAAAACCACCACGAACTTGTTAGGGAACTCCCGAAACACCCTACTCATTAGGTCTACAAAGTACGCGGGTGCATTCGTTAACCCAAACGGCATGACGAGCCATTCGAAGAACCCATCTGGAGTCCTAAACGCAGTTTTGTCAATGCTATCCTCAGCCACTCTAAGTTGATGGAATCCTGTGGCTAGATCGAGTTGAGAGACAACAGATGATCCCACAAGCTGGTCAAAAAGATCATCGATTCTTGGTAGTGGGTGCCTATTCTATTTCATCAGCTTGTTTAACTCACGATAATCTATGCACTGACGAAGCAAACCATCCGCCTTAGTAGCGAATACCACCGGAGCACCCCATTTAGAAATGCTTCGCCTTATGAAATTTTTCTCGAGCAACTCCTTGACTTGATTACTGAGCTCTCTTCTTTCTCGCGGGGCCATATGCCTAACGGGCAATGAAACAGGCTTGGCATTATCAACCAGATAAATTTGGAAGTCTATCTTGCGTTTAGGGGGTAACCCTTTCACCTCATAAAAGACATCTGGATATTCTTGGACTACTCTCACGGAGTGCAGATTGTCGACGGACGAGTCGAGAGATTCAAGATAACATAACATGACTGAACCCTTCGGGTTACAAGAAAGTTCAAGGGTATTACCAAGGCGTGTCATGAGCCTCACTACCCTTCGTTCACAATCAAGGATAGCTCCATAATTGGACAACCAATTCATGCCCATAATTAAAACATATCCCATGAATCTGAGAACATAAGCATTACACGTGAATTCCACGCTTAAGATGGAAATCCTCAAATCAACACAAATAATAGATAAACGGGTGGAGCCCCCGATTGGATTTGAAACACTAACGGGATCATCAACTAGACTAGTACTTAAATGCAGATTTTCTACAATATCAGAAGAGATAAAAGTATGCGATGCATCAGAGTCAAATAAGGTTCGAACAGGAAATTCAGAAATGTAAACAAGGCTTTCTACAGAAATATTACTACCTCGGTCAAGAGCTGGAGTGGTGTTGAGAGCCTGCAACTGCCCTCCAGAAGGTCCTGCTTGCTGTATCTTCCCTAGCCCCTGTCCTTGCTTCTTAGGGCAATCCTTACTGATGTGTCCAGTATCCCTGCAGTGAAAGCATTTACCCAACTTTCTTTTCTTCCTCCTACAGTCTTTAGCTATATGTCCCGTGATGCCACAAAAGTTGCACTTCCTCGTCTCACGTGGCTTGTTAGCATTGTTGTTGTTGCCCTTGTTATTCTTGTTATTCTTGTTGCCTCCCTTCTTGAAGTCAACCTTCTTGTTCTGAGTCTCATTAAACTTAACCTCCTTTTTGCCACCCTTGTCTTCCTCATGAAGTAGGGCCATATTCACCAAGCTTTCAAAGGTCGCCCCCATGGGCACATGAGTCATGGCCATAGTGTGGAGTGGCTCGCTCAATCCTCGAGCAAATCGTAGAGCCTTCTTCTCAGTCGTGTTGACTAAGTCCAAACCAAACCGAGCAAGCTGATTAAATTTATTCACATACTCCCTAACAGACATGTCCCCTTGCTTGAGTGCCAGGAACCTCTCCATCTAAAGGTTCGCTTCTGCTGACGATAAGAATTTAAGCCCAAACCTCTCTCTAAAGTCTGCCCAAGTCTCAATTGGTCTGGTAGCGTTGGTGACTTCCCACCAAAATGCAGCTTCCTCTTTCAACAACCATGCTGCCAACTGAACTTTCCTATGATCCTCCATCTCGAAGATAACGAACAGGTCTTCAGTCTCCTTTAACCAGTTTCGTGCCTCAGCGAAGGTCTCAGTTCCAAGGAAGCTCCTGCCGCCCATTCCTATAAAGTCTTTGGATATTTTGGCGAAGGCGGTCCTGGGAGGAAGAGGAGGAAACGCGGCTACTGGAGGAGGAGGAGGAGGGATGTCTGCCGGGCCCGCATCGTTGGCCCTAGCTTCCAAGTACCTTCGGAACCATCCAGGTATGGGTACTCCCTCGGGAAGGTTAAGATCGTCCATGATGAAAAACGAAAAGGAAAAGATTCAAACGAGGAAACAAGGAAAGTGCTAATGGCTTTTGGGGAATAGCCTTTTCTTAAAAATAGAACTTTACTTGAAAAATACTTCTTTATAAATGGTTTTGAAAATAATTTTCAGAAAGTTTTTAAAACTTTTGCCCAGTCTGGTAACCTTTTGCTCTGATACCAAATGTTACACCCCACCTCCGCTAGAGTCACTCACAAAGGGAATGCACTAGTTTTGGAGGGGTATTATCTAGTAAACAGGCATAGAGATAACACAAGACAGAACATAAATTAAACAGAGTATATAAAGCAACGGATATAAATTTAATCAAATCTCATTACGTGGAAATTAGAGTCAAAACCTCTTACATCAAAATACCAAGTCATTATTTCATTACATCAAGTTCTAAAGAAGCAAAGTACTTAAAACAACATAAGTCCAATATTATTCCCCAAAAAGAGCATGAGTGCAGCCATAGCATAGCTCAAGGCCAAACCGTACATGAGCTGTCAGAAAGCAAGCAAAGTCCAGGCTAAGAGCTAGGGTTTCCTCCCTGAGAACCTGGGGGGAAACGAAAGAAAATGAGGTGGAAGAAAACGGGTCAGTCAAAAAGACTGGTAAGCCCTAGTGACTATCAGCATGAAAACTAATAAAGTTAACTGGACATGAGAAACTGAGATTAAACATAAAGATAATAACTGGACTGGCATGATAATAAAAGGTAACAAGATAAGAGTGGCATCGCATATACAAGGTTTACTGCACTAACTGTACTAGTTTCCAAATCCATGTCAAGTATAAATCCAGAAATGATCCCTAAACCCAGTAACATGAAATGACCCAATACGGGGTCCAACAGTCCATCCTAATCGATCGGCTTTACTCGTCGTGTATCGTTGTTATATAGCCCAATCGCGAAATGTAATCACATGTGCTAGGTCCACCCTAGGGTGTATCGGGTCCTAGGGTATCAACCACTGACACAATTCAAGCACGCACAATGTAGTACTACGGGTGCCCATGCCTAATTTTTCAACTCCGGACTAAGTGCACGACCCTAGTACGCCTGAACCTACACTGGCGCACCTTACTCAGCCGTTATTCTTGGTCGCTTACAATCAGCCCAGTAATTGTGCCCACCCTGCCTAATCCCCAGGGTATCGTGATACTTCTAAGTGGGTTACTGCTGAAAGGGACCACGTGGCTAGGATTTCTAGTGGGTTAAGTATTGTCATTAAAAAGGTCATGACTTAACCCTATCCAAACATGTATCTAGTTGGTTAAGAATACATACAAGCAGTTCAAGACTTAACCCTATCAAATCGACGTGTCAAATTGGTTAAGTATATTCAAGGGGTCCATGACTTAACCTTACCATGTGGCATTAATTCACTTAACGCACCCCAACCTCTCACATTAGACTTGGTTACGGTTACTGGATGTGTCGGGCGGTTCCGGGCAGATTTACACCACAACCTAGTCTAACCTCGGGTTTAAAGTGCTATATGACCAACTACTCACATTGGGTCCTATTATTTGCAACTACTGGATTTGTCGGGCGGTTCCGGGAAGATTTACGTTGCAAATTCAACCCAACCTCGAGTTGGCCATTTTCAAGTTATCTAATTGTCATGTCCCAAATTCATGTTTTCAAGCTTATTCTCATGTCAAGTTTTCATGTCATATTTTCATGTCATATCATGTCAATTCCATAGCCAATTTTCAAGTTTGCCTAATCTACCCAAAACGTATCCCCGACGTACGTGAATTCGCATTAATACAACATGTCAAAATAGGGAATAACACAAACAAGATAGTCATAGAATGGCAAAGGTGTTCACAAGTTAAGCATGATGATTCTAACATTACAGGCATATGAAATAGGGTCTCAACATCAACTTGACAAGACATGGTGATAGACATGGTAAAGGATTGACATAAAATAGTACCCTAATAATAGTTTCAACATCACAGGGTATGGCAAGATAAAGATCGTAAAGGAGTTTTAGATTAAACATGAATATATCCAAATCAAGTTCATACTGATATTCCACAAGTCAACATTTAAGATGAATAGATCTGGGGTGTACAAAACTAGATTCAAAATAACAGATTTAAAAGTGATAGTCATAGATCCAAGATATACAAGAGCAGATCCAACTTAGCTATCATGTTTAGGCATAATTTCAGTTTACATCGTGTTCAGGTTAACTTTACAGTTTAAATCTAAGAGTGACAAAGGGCTTACAGATCGTAGTCTAGAGAATGAAAAAGCAAAAAGAGTAGAAGCAGAATCTCTAGCAAATCCCCAAACCAACGTAGCACTAGTAAAGTCTTGAATAGCCTCCTTGTTCTCTATCTTCCAGTCAGAACTTCATCAGCATATGGTCGGACAAGAATGTGATAGAAAGTCTCGGGTCAGGGGCTGTTTATATAGTGTTTAGAGAGTGAATCTGGACAAGCAATGAGACCAGATACATCTGGCTCAAAAACAGGCTAGGTGACCAGGTCGACTACCAAGTCGACTGCGCAGTCGACCTAGTCCTGGGGGTGTCGACTGCCCAGTCGACCTGGGTCTGGGCGGGAAATTTCCCGCCCAGTCTGTTCTGCGTTTGAAATTCGAATTTTGAATTCGAATTCGAGCTGTTTTGAACTCTAAATATTTCTGAAACTTTGGGGAGCCATAACTTGGTCATACGGACTCCGATTTTTGAAAACTCGAACTCGATTTCATGCAGAATTCCGAGACGAACGCAATGGCACAACCCGTTTCCCTTGGTTCTTATTTTAAAATTTAATTCTGCCAAGATTTATGGTTATAACACATTATTAAAATAAGGGTTGTTACATAGAAGGTAGGGCATTACTCCGTGTTCAGACTTGATTCGACCGAGGAGTTTGGATATGATGATTCATACGCTTACGTGGCATAGCGATGAAGGTTCTATGTGATTACATGTCATAATGATTCGAATTTCCGCACGTCGTTCGGCGTAGGATGGATGTTGCATACACTTCTATAGCTTAACGGTGGAGACCGTGTGAGGATGGTACTTTGGAGAGTACCTTTGATGTGGGGTATAGCAACATATATACTATATTAGGTTAATCTACTAGGAGGTAGATGGTTATGAAGTGAGTGTAGAGCCTTGAGTGTTGTTAACTATATAACCTAACAAATAAGAAAACATAACAGAATGGTATATGTTGGGTTATTTCAGAATGTATAATTTGTCCGATCACCAAAACTTTTTGTTCTGACCGCTTCCTCATAACATACTTGCAGGTTGGGTTTATAGAAGAGATTTGATAGCTTTGGATACTGGTTAGACAATATTATTAGTTTGGTGAGTCTATATTTGATTATATTATATTTTATCCATTCTGATGTGAGTTGTTTACCGAGCTCTGATACATTATTACTTCGGTTAAGCCTGTGTGCACACTTTTGGTTAACGAATCAAGTTGGTTCCATCGATCGAGATTTTAAAAGCGTGTACGTGTGGTCATTGTCGTGGCTTGGTCACGCGATCACGTAAGGTAGTTATTGAAACATCGTTGAATTAGGGCTTGATCGTTTGACATGTTTCATTGGATCACTTGGATTTGTAGGTACACGATCATCTAATAATCCAAGCGGGTTCCAACGGTCAAAGCTCCAAATCTCGTATCCACGACTGTTGCCGTAAGTATAATACATGATGTACATTGCGATGTATGATCATATAGGTTTGCTTCCAAATAGGAACCAGACTCAAATGCTAAACGCGTGTACTGGGACGGTTATGAGTACATGAGCGGTCGTTGAGTCATTAATGATTTGGTATCTGAGGCTTCGAAAGAGTATATGACCATAGCTCGATAAAGGACACTTAGTAAATCTTCCAGGTTTTTCAGGGGCTCGAAGGTGGTTTGTGGGTCACGATAACTTAGCGAGTTTGTGGGAACACGAAACAAAATTTCGTACTCCAAAGATTTCGCCATGCTCTCTTGTCTCTTTGATTTCGAGCTCGAGCTAGCGAACTTGAATCGTTCCACGACGTCGTGTGATCAGATTGGGATTGGCATGTTGTAGCCTTGTAGTGTGATGCTCAAGGAATGGATTTGCTTGAACTAGCGACTCAGATGTGAATATAAAATGTGGACATGTAGTTGAGCCGTAAGTTTCAGGGTTCGATCCTTAACCCAGTCACGACATGGTCACATCTTGATTCAAGTATCGCGACGATGGTCGGTGATGGCGATGATTTTGGTTGTTGAAATTAAAGATTGCCATCGCGTTCCGAATTACCTTTTTTCAAGGAATCTCGGCACTAATGGAATGTCAGTAACTTCGGGGACCTAAATTTTGATCCTGGATTGCCATCTCCGTGAGGTGGGCGTGGTTCCAAGATGGTTTCTCAATTGGTTGTGATGAAGGAGATGTCAGTGAGAGAATTGGTGGGGATCTTTCTCTGGTCCTATAGAGGCCATGCCGGTGTAGAGATCGGTAGGAAGCTTCCCACATGCTCGTGTACTTTCCAAATTCTCCTCAATTCTGAGTCTGATTTATCAAGTTCGGATCATCATGTGACTTTGCGTGATTGGACTAAGATTGAAGTTGAACACAACACAACTGATGGACGTAACATTTGAGAATCGAACCTGTTCACTGACCACTCTTATTTGCACATAAGATGTGGATATATGGTTGAATTATAATTTCCGGGGTTCAATTCTTAGTCCAATCACGTCATAATCGCGGTCCGGTCTGGGAATACGTTAGTGATTAGTGATGATTATGGTCTCAATTATTAGAACTAAAGGTTTCCATCGTGTTTCAGGATGCTTATGTGTAGGAAGCCTTATCATCAAGAGATGGCGTAGATGACTTCTATGGTGCTAAGACTTTGGTTCTAGACCATCTTCTTCGCGCAATGGGTTTGCTCCCAAAAATTTTCTTCGCGGTGGCAGAGAAGATGGAATTGGTGATAATGCAGGAACAGCTGAAGGGCTGGTGCCCCCGGGCTTGCCTTCTGTGGTAGTGCCTCCGGTAGTGCTTCCTAACGTGCATCCAACTGAATGGAAGGTGGACAGAGTATCAGGTGAGGGAAAATGGCTATAACACGATGAAGAGGAGGTGTCTTTCAGAGAAGAGGGCTTGCTTTCTGTCTCCGTTTTGTTTTCGATGATGAAGGAAAAGGTAAGAACGAGTAGCGAGCCAATATCTCTGATGACGACCTCAGAGACCACTACATCATAGGGGATGACCATAGGAATGGTGGAGGACTAGTTCCCCTAGGCCTGCTTCCGAACATGCCTCTGATAGTACTTCCCGACGTGCCCCCAACTAACTAGAGGGTGGACGGAACATCAGGTGTAGTAGAAGGGCCATGGCACAACGAAGAAGGGGGATTCTTTAGAGAAGAGGACTTTCTTTTCGTTCTCATTTCGCCTCCGACGGGGGAGGAAAAGGTGGCAATGAGTTGCAAACCGATATCTCTGATGACGACCTCAGAGTCCACCATGTCAGGGAAGTTGTAGTCCCAAGTGGTCGAGTGTCATGACTCGTCTTTGCACTCAGGGTTGATTCGGTCAAAATTCTACTCTTGAGAGACTCGAGTTAGGCATAGTTCAAGTCCTTGAACTTTTCTCTCGATTAGCTCGAGGCATACAAAGTTCGGGTGGAACCATGCCAATAGACCAACTAAGAGTACGCATAAGCGTAGGTTGGTCGTCTAAGTCTATTGGTCTTGGATTAAGGGTGCCAATAGACCACCGCCAGAGTATGCCTAAGCATAGGTAGGCAAGGCTAAATTCATTGGACTTTTGGCGCTTGTCCCCAATTTCAGGGGTAAGTAGTCGATGAGATGTAGACGAAGGTTACATCAAAGTAGACATGCTTGCAACTTGAGTTGTATGTCAAAATGCATGCTTAGAGACAGTCTACAACTGAGATTAAATTACAGGGTGCAACTCAAGTAATACGAGGCGTTGTGGTGTCGGAGATCTAAGCCACTTATTGGTGCTGCAATCTTGCTAAGTTGAAGGATGACTCCAGGGGATCTACTCAATCACTGTCCTAGTTGAGTGAAGTTCATGGTGAGCGTTCGGAGGCTCAGGGACTTCGCTCGAAGGATCTTGCTGGTGCTGCTCAAGACTCTGATGGCAAACGAGCTCTTCCAAAAGGGAGTAGTTTTTGAACGAAGGATTATCGGTGCTAGCCCCGTTGTTGCTGTCTTGAGCAGGCTTGCTTGGATGATCAGAGTCATAGTTGTCTGAGCTTTGGGCTTCACTTTGATATGGATTATGGAGAAGGTCGGGTCGAGTAGCTCGATTTTTACGCGCCTCTTCCTAGCTTAGTAGCTGGTTGGCTTTCTCATAAAAACCTTGAAATTTCTTTGGTTGCTTATGATCGACCCATGCTCTGAATTCAAAAGTGGATAGTATGCCCTTTCCAAGCTGGACGAGCATGGTTCAAGGGGTAGGGTCCTTGGCTTCGGCCAGGGCGATGTTGAATCTCTCGAGATAGCTTTTGAGGGTTTCATTGTTGCCTTTGAAAATATTTGAGACTAATAGGATTTCTTTGGGCATTGCTACGTGCATCCTGAATCAAGCAACCAAACCCCTAACGAGTTGGTCGAAAGTTGAGATGGTTCCTAGCGGAAGTCAAGAGAACCATGATAGAGCCACATCTTGGAGAAAGACGGGGAAGCACCTACACTTGCACTTTACAACATCGGTAGCATCGGATGAATCCATGTCCCATTTATAACGGTTAATGAAGTTCCGAGGATCGAAGTTCCCTGAGTAACAGTGAGTGTTGGCATGTTGAAGCGTCTAGGCCATTCATCATTGATGATAGCTGGAGTGAAGGGGTTACGCCTCGTACTAGTTTCCCATACGTTGTTGTCGAGCCCTCGCTATTCCTCATGATCCTATGGACCTTGTCGGCAAAGAAGTAGAGCTTGTAACTCCATCGAATTTCGGCGGTTGTGATCCAGTTGGGTTGTATGGAGCCTAAGGCACCTTCTCGGGGGAAGGTCTTCATCGTTCTATGAGTCTTCAACCTCGATTATATTTCATAGAGGTTGGTTGAGGTGAACTTGGGCCCAGTTAGTTATCGAAAGTGTTGGTTCCAAGTTCGGACTCGTGGCAATCTGAGTCTGCCTAATGAGGGCTTGAGCGCTAGTCCCTTAATCGAGATTAGGTTCAAGCCGGGAACGATCAGGATGATGTGTTCCCATTTTGAAGGCGATTTTGACATTGCCAAGGTTGATTCTGTGATGAGGGCTTCAGTTGTCGGGAAGAGAGACAAAAGTGGAGCTCGAGGAGACATAATTCGGAGGAGGTTGGATGCTACTATTTGCTAGAAAGTGGGTGATGTCTTGTTGAGCTTGTCGTTGGAATAAACGGATTAACTTCATGTTTTGCCTGACTTAGGATTCGAGTTGTCACTCGGTTTCTTCCAATCTATGGTTAAACGCGAGAAGCTACGCTTAAACGACTGGGGCCTCGGGGGCCATAGGTGGTGCACGTCAGTAGTGGCTAAGATATTTGAAATAGGTCACTAACAGACAAGAGCATTTTGATTACCATTGTCGGTCTACCAAGAATGACTTTTCTCTTGCTCGCCAATGTCGAGAAGTTTTGCTAGGTGGATAAGATGAAATCTGAGTAGCACAAACAAACTTGTGGTAAAGAATCGGTGGGAAAAGTCGGCTTTGTTGAGGTCGAGCAAAGGTATTGGTTGAAGGTGCGCTTTACTCCCCCTACCTGGAGCGCCAAAGTGTTGATGCCCAAAAGTGGTCACTAACGATCTAGTGTTCTAAAATTTTGAAACTAAATGTCCAGAGCGAAAAAGTGTGCGAGATGTAATAATAGTGGACTTAACTACTTTAAGACCTTTACCTCGAAATAGGCTACACTATGAATTATTTCCTTTCCAAGCTTCCCATTTGGGGTGGGAGGCGGGAACCTCACTCTTGCGATAAACCTTGTTTTAGGAAATAACCCTTGTTATGGAGTCAACTATCATTACACAATTAACTATCATCACCGGTTCCTATGGTTAATGATATCTGTAATGACCCAACTTTTCGACCCTCGATTGTTGATACTAATACATCCACAGTATTCATGTGCGAGCAGCCAAGTGCCGGAAAGACAAAAAGTTAGGGTGAAATAAAATACACAGAAAATAGATTAACACAATATCAGAATCTCACAATGGAGTGGTAACATATAATATGAAGAATGATCTTTACAAAATAAAACTGTATGATTAAAACTATCAGATAAGAATTACCTATCATCATCTTGGACAGTTATAACAACGGTCCTCATAAATGTTGATGTACGACATAGAATGCAGCGGATATAAAAAGTATGGTGAGATAAACTCCAACTCTCTTCCAGAAGCTCCAAAGTAAAACTTGCCATACTCATCCTACTCGAAGGAGTACGTGATGATTTTAGGGAAAAACAAAAACCAAGCGTCAGGCATCAGTCTGGTATGAGAAACTCAATATACACATTGCACGTAACAACGCTGAGGGGACAGTGCAGATAAACGCTCCGGTTTTCCCCTCAGTTGAAACCAATCATTTATTAGGAGAAGTATAGTTGTATTATAAATAATGTCTAGGGTGTAGAATATAAATAAATCACATAGCCGGAATGGTTACATTGATTATATTCGACAACTATTAAGTGTACAAACAAAACCAATAAGGCACTTTGCATATTGGATTTCCATCGAAGATCTCTCCGGATCAAGCCGGATCCGAACTCCATGCACAAGGGTCAGAAGTTACCTATCGAGCATCGTATATCTCTAGATAAAATATACCAAAGGCAAGTGTGACTGGCCCACGCACGAAAACACCAGTGTGCACCGCGTGGAACCAAATACATCCAACTCCCCTACGCGCAACATCTATAAGCATACTCTAGATATGGAGTCAGTATACCCTGTCATGGGTTAACAAACCCCAGATCACACATCCTACTATGTCTTTAGCCATATCTGATGTCGAGGTTTCATTCGGCATCTTCACACGAGTCTTCATCACTTGAACAGAACAAGAATTTCCAGTTCGAATCCCACAGCTCAATAGATCTTGGAATCATACAAAAATTCCTTCACGTATCTTGGAATCACACATGGATTCCAATACATCAACAGATCTTGGAATCACACATAGATTCTTTCACAGATCTTAGAATCACTATATGTGTTTGTGCATCTCAACAGATACTGAATCACGATATAGCCTTCACTTAACAAGCGCCTCCAAAACATAGAACACGTATTCTAGTTTTGAAGTGGTTTTCGATAAGTAAAATACTTAACAATCCCGGGCTCCTCAAAACCAGTCGCTACATTTAAGGTCAAGTTCTATAGTCAATTAATCGACTATCAATTCACATAATAGATGTTTGTATATGGAAAATAGCCTCGCTTAATTTCAAATGACTAAGCATCAAAAACACTATCACGTCAAAAAGCATAATAAATAATCAAATCACTATCAAGTCACATAGCATGATAATAGTCAAAGCACGATCAACTCATATAAACGGCTTCTAATCCCTTTCCCATTTAATTAGTCTTTCATTAATTAATACTCCTTTGTTATTAAACTTCTTTTATCTAATTAAACTTCATTTGTCTAATAAGACTTCTCTTATCTACTAAGACATCACTTATTAATAAGACATCATTTATTAATCAATAACTCATACTCGATTACTATTCCTTTGTATACTAGCGTATATATTCAACTTTTATATATAAAATGTGTATATGTATATATTCTACTAATTGCCTATCTCTTTACAGTCTTAATACTTAAATGGTATTACTATACTTATCCCTCCGGTATAAGTATAATCACGATTCATTTTCAAGATTTCCTTTTTTTAGCTTCTATACTTCAAAACATATTCATATACTTATCCCTCCAGTATAAGTACAACTATAATTCATTTTCAAGATACACTCTATAACTTCGATACTTCAAAACGTATTCATATACTTATCCCTTTGGTATAAGTATATCCAAAATTCATTTCTAAGATTTCTTAAAATATAATCAAAGAGGTTAAAACCATTGTATAATAAACAACCTCTTGTCTTTTATAAGTTAAACATCTTATTCCACATCTTTATCCTGAATGATTTCTATACTTTTTTCTATCTTTAAAATTGGTTATTAAAGATCTAAGTATACTCAAAATCATTAAACCATATATTCCAATTTAACTATATTCCAAGGGTTTAAAAACAAGTGTTGCTAAAACATTGTTTACAACAAACCCAAAACAGATCTTTATAATCATCTTTAAATGTTCATTTAAAGATTCAATTATATTTACTTCAATGATATAATATGGTAGGGTTAAAGACGAATGTAATTAATACATTGTCACGACAAACCCAAAACCATTTTATGCTTATAGAAATCACACTTCGTACAGTTAACTCGTTTTCGACATTATCAACTTAACTATCCCTCGGTTAAGAGTGAGAATAGGTAAGTTAGAGCATTGGATGCATATCACCGCTTGCCTAGACACCCCATTCTTGACACTCACAGATAGATAAGCGTACTCGTCGGCTTATTAGAATGAAGCACAGTAATCATGATATTCAATAAACAAGTAATTAGGAAGTGTACTTATATGACTATTCTAACTTCAAACACTTTTAAACTTACTTCAATTTAACATAAAAGTTAAACAACCATTTTAATATGATAAGAAATCACTAAGGATGTCATTACAAAGTTCCATACGAAGTGTTGAAAACACAACAATTCAAACTGCATCTATAGCAACCATTGCTATAAGTGCACTTTCAAGTTCAAGTCCATACTATGTCAATTCCATACTAATCCGTATGTGCTTTGTTTCAAATCCATTCCACTTGTTATACAAGTCAATTCAAATCCAATTCCAAGTCCATTAAAGTCCATTCCAATCCATTAACATGGATCACATATGTCGTTTACTTTTAAAGTAAGAATCAAGTTAACATTTTTTTAACTTAAGTTACCAATATTCAAGCAAATTTAAGCATAGTTAAAAACATGCAAAAGGGTTTATGTTTGTTGTCCTAAATAGTGAGTAAACTCACCTTAATCCTTAGAGAATCCAAGATCCAAGAATAAGAATAAAGATCCAAGAATATGAATAAAGATCCAAGCATAAGAACAAAGATCCAAGCTAGTAACCTCCTTCCTTTCCTTGCTTTATTGCTCACGGCCTTTAATGGAATTTGAGAGGGTCTTTGATATTTCAACTTCTAACTTACTAGAAGGTCTTGTAATGACGTAAGAAGGCTACACTCAAAGTTTGAGTTGATTTGGAGTTGGTTTGAGTATAGTTTGAGAAAGTTAGTAAGGAAGAGGAAGAAGATGAAGAGAAGCCGTTAAAAAGCTTCATTTAAGCTTAGCAATTTTGTGAATGAAAAGAGAAGGCATACCTCTCCTTATGTAGAAAAAGAAAGATGGATGGGAAAAGACTAAATTACCCTTAAAACCCTAATAACATTAATGAGTGATAAGATGTGTGTGTAAGGTGATGTGACAGATGTGTAAGTGATGGTGAGTTTGCTTTTTCAAGTCTTAGGAAGTAAGTATTCATTTATATACATATAAGGAACCTATATACATACACTTAGGATATTTTCTACACCTTTGATGTGACTAATCATGCATACATATATAAATATGTGCATATGCATGTATATAAACTTACCAAACAACGTTGAGATAATATGAAACAACTTCTGTTCAACGATAGGATGTGAATCTAGAAGTTGAACCTCGATCATATTTTTAGTTCTTTATCAAATGGTTTATTTAAGTAAACGAAACATGGAAATAAATTCATTAGCTTATTTAAATAATTAAAACAAGCATATATGAATTATAAAGCACTTATTTGAATATTTAAATACCCAAAATACAAAAACTTTCTTTAAATGCTCATTTTTTAAAATGATGAAATCGTCAAAAATAGTTAACCATAAATATAAAAAATACTTTTATTAGCTAATTACTTCCCTAATGATTAATTAAACATTCACTAAAATTTTCAACAACTTTTACTGAGAAAATAGCCATTTATCGATAAAACGGCTTTCAGTCATTTTATCAATATTTTACCAAAAATATATTTTTGAAAGCATATTTTCAAATCAAGTCTAGTATCATTAATTATTAATTAAATGATGTTTAAAAAGGTTATAAAATCATATTTATAACATATAACAATATTACACATTGTTACTATATTCAGAGATTAAGTGTTCGATTTCGCCGGGTCTTTACATTCTCCCCAACTTAAAATATTTCATCCCCGAAATTGCAACATGAATAACCAAAGAAACAATCAAACATCGATACTCAACAGTATCATACTACCAGCAAACAAAGCTCATGGCTTGATCAAGTTCAAACCCCCTCATCGCATAAGGATGATAAACAACCTAATAAGTGTGCCTTACACTCAACAGCCTTAGAGATTACTCAGTCGATGATTCACGATACCTCATAACAAATCGAAGAGTCATCTCCCAAAATTTACATATTCGTAAATCCCGTACAATGCATATAAAACATCCGTACGCATTGTCTGATCATATCACTTTCCCGATCATAGGACTTCTCTTCCGAACTAGTATACCACATTTGACAACTCTAGTGCGTACTACGATCTAGTTCCTTGACCAGAAACTTTCATTTTCCTTATATAGAAGTACACTATGATAGAAAACTTCAAGATCATATCAAAAATCCATATCAAGTATTCATTGTCAAAAGTCTAGTGAAGAATCCTTGTTCGGACCAGCATAAATCACCTTCAAAATCCTATACTTGAATCCGTACCAAGATCAACTATGTGAATAAAATGACCTACATACAACTCACGTATTTTATCCTATTTGTTCCTTAACTACCAACATCCTTTATTAATTCTTCTATATGCATATTACGCCATTTTATACTAATATCCTTCTTCCTTTTCTTTTCAACATTATTTTTTCACTAGTATTTCTTTATTAATACTAAAACCACTTATGAATCATTTCATAAAACTTTACTTCAAGTTATTAAAAACTGTATAACTTAAGTTCATACACATATAATACTCTAATACATTCTATGAGTATATCCAAACATCAAATTTGTTAAGTTTGTTAATCAAATTTTGGAACTTGTTCTAACTTCCTATCTTAATAATTCTAGTTTTATATAAACTCAAGTTTATATTTTCACGAACACTTAACTTCAAGTTCTATAATAATTCGAAAGTTTTCAACTATCCAAAATCGTTGAAAATCCCACTTCATTTTAACAAATGAAACCTACCAAACTACAAATCATGGCATTATTCACATATATACAATCTTAATGCATAGACTATATGGTTCCGTAAAATGACTTAATCGAGTTTCAATGATATATATAAAGCACTTCTTTATCTAACTTAACGTACTTCATAAATTCTTATCATTATTCGGATTATAATAGACGAATCATGTTAAAATTCAATTTAACCTAACATCATCATTAAATGCCTTATAGTCAAACTGTGAAACTTAACTTATAAGGCGTTCATATCTAATGTTCCCACTTATTACTATCTTCCAAACTCATGTTTTAAAAAGGTAAACTAGTTATAAGTCAACAAGCAATAATACATGCTCATAAACTAATAATAGTTGAATATTATCATTCCTAATAACCAAACACATCATAAATGACTATATCAATTTATGAAATTTTATATTTTATACAAAAATATAAGCCTAGGTAAAATTATTTCATTTACCAGTTTTGAAAACAATATTGTGTCCATTTGCCTGGTTTAAATATTTAGAAATCCCTATTGATACTATGGCGTCCCACATATCGACCAGAATTCATAAGCCGCTCAACAGATTAACTTGCACAACATAAAATACTTTTATAGCATTAACAAATACGCGCTCTCATATATATAATACACTCAACTCATGTCAGGACATTCCATTAACCTATTCTCTTGATGAGTCATAACCAACCAAAGCCAAGGTGTTCGCTCAACCTTGTGCTCTGATACCAAATGTAATGACCCGACTTTTCGACCCTCGAATGTCGACACTAATACATCCACGGTATTTATGTGCCGAGAACCCAAATGCCGGAAAGACGAAAAGTTAGGGTGAAATAAAATAAAAAGAAATTAGACTAAGGAAGTAGAGGACACAATATCAGAATCTCACAACGGAACGGTAACATATAATATAAAGAATGATCTTTACAAAATAAAATTGTATGATTACAACTATCAGAGAAGAATTACCTATCATTAGCTTGGACAGTTATAACAACCTGTCCTCATAAATGTTGATGTACAACATAGAATGCAGCGGATATAAAAAGTACGGTAAGATGAACTCTAACTCTCTTCCAGAAGCTCCAAAGTAAAACCTACCATACTTAGCCTACTCCGAGTATGTGATGATTTTATGGAAAAACAAAAAACAAGCGTCAAACATCAGTCTGGTAAGAGAAACTTAATATACACATTGCATGTAACAACACTGAGGGGACTATGCAGATAACCACTCCAGTTTTCCCCTCAGTTGAAACCAACCATTTATTAGGAGAAGTATAGTTGTATTATAAATAATGTCTAGGGTATAGAATGTAAATAAATCACATAGCTGGAATGGTTACATTGGTTACAAATGACAACTATTAAGTGTACAAACAAAACCGATAAGGCACGTTCGCATACGGAATTTCCATCGAAGATCTCTCCGGATCAAGCCAGATCTGAACTCTATGCACAAGGGTTAGAAGTTACCTGCCGAGCGTCATATATCTCTAGATAAAATACCAAAGGCAAGCATGACTGGCCCATGCACGAAAACAGCAGTGTGCACCGCGTGGAACCAAATATATTCAACTCCCCTGCGTGCAACATCTATATGCATACTGTAGATATGGAGTCAATATACCCTGTCGTGGGTCAGCAAAACCTCAGATCATGCATCCTACTCTGTCTTTAGCCATATCTAATATCGAGGTTTCATTCGGCATCTTCACATGAGTCTTCATCACTCGAACAAAACAAGAATTTCCAGTTGGAATACCACAGCTCAATAGATCTTGGAATCACACATAGCTTCCTTCACAGATCTCAGAATCACACATGGATTCCAATACATCAACAGATCTTGGAATCACCCATAGATTCTTTCACAGATCTTAGAATCACTGTGTGTGTTCATGCTTCTCAACAGATACCGAATCACGATATAGCCTTCACTTCACAACCGCTTCCAAAACATAGAACACGTGTACTAGTTTTGAAGTTTTTTTCGATAAGTAAAACACTTACCAATCCTGGTCTCCTCAAAACCAGTCGCTAAATTTAAGGTCAAGTTTTATAGTCAATTAAACGACTATTAATTCACATGATAGACGTTTGTATATAGAAAACAGCCTCACCTAATTTCAAATGACTAAGCATAAAAAACACTATCAAGTCAAAAAGCAGAATAAATAATCAAATCACTATCAAGTCAGATAGCATGATAATAGTCAAAGCACGATTAACTCATATAAATGGCTTCTAATCCCTTTCCCATTTAATTAATCTTTCATTAATTAATACTCCTTTATTGGTAAACTTCTTTTATCTAATTAACCTTCATTTGTCTAACAAGACTTCTCTTATCTACTAAGACATCACTTATTAATAAGACATCATTTATTAATCAATAACTCATACTCGATTAATATTCCTTTATATACTAGCGTATATATTCAAATTATACATATAAAATGTGTATATTTATATATTCTACTAATTCCCTATCTCTTTACAGTCTTAATACTTAAATGGTATTACTATACTTATCCCTCCGGTATAAGTATAATCACGATTCATTTTCAAAATTTCCATTTTTTTATCCCTCCAGTATAAGTACAACTATAATTCATTTTCAAGATGTACTCTATAACTTCAATACTTCAAAACATATTCATATACTTATCCCTTCGGTATAAGTATATCCAAAATTCATTTCTAAGATTTCTTAAAATATAATCAAAGAAGTTAAAAACCATTGTTCAATAAAGAACCTCTTGTCTTTTATAAGTTAAACATCTTATTCCACATCTTTATCCTGGATGATTTATATACTTGTTCTTATCTTTAAAATTGGTTATTGAAGATCTAAGTATACTTAAAATCATTAAACCATATATTCCAATTTAACTATATTCCAAGGGTTTGAAAACAAGTGCTGCTAAAACACTGTTTACAAAAACCCAAAAAAAATCTTTATAATCATCTTTAAACGTTCGTTTAAAGATTCAATTATATTTACTTCGATGAGATAATATGATAAGGTTAAAGATGAATGTAATTAACACATTGTCACGACAAACCCAAACCATTTTATGCTTATAAAAATCACATTTCGTACGCTTAACTCGTTTTCGACATTATCAACTTAACTATCCCTCGGTTAAGAGTGAAGCCAGGTAAGTTAGAGCATTGGCTGCATATTACCCCTTGCCTAGACACCCCATTCTTGACACTCACAAATAGATAAGTGTACTCGTCGGCTTATTAGAATGAAGCATAGTAATCATGATGTTCAATAAACAAGTAATTAGGAAGTGTGCTTATATGACTATTCTAGCTCAAACACTTTTAAACTTACTTCAATTTAACATACAAGTTAAACAACCATTTTAGTATGATAAGAAATCAGTAAGGATGTCATTACAAAGTTTCATACGAAGTGTTGAAAACACAACAATTCAAACTGCATCTATAGCAACTATCGCTATAAGTGCACTTTCAAGTTCAAGTCCATACTATGTCAATTCCATACTAATCCGTATGTGCTTTATTTCAAATCCAACCCACTTGTTATACTAGTCAATTCAAATCCAATTCCAAGTCCATTAAAGTCCATTCCAATCCATTAACATGGATCACATATGTCGCTTACTTTTAAAGTAAGAATCAAGTTAACATTTTTTTAACATAGGTTAACAATATTCAAGCAACTTTAAGCATAGTTAAAAACATGCAAAAGTGTTTATGTTTTTTCAAACAGTCTTCAAATTTGATGAAATTAGTTTTGTTAGGACTGTATCGTCAATACAAAGCTAGATATAATTTTTCTGGAATTTTTCGAGTTAGTATGTGACCCTAGTAAATTGAAATGTGCGTTCAAATTCAATATATAGATTTATATTTTGATTTTGATGGAAACTGATCGTAACAGTCGAATTGTCTTGTGGGACATATCCCATTGCGTTCGGAATGGGGGTAATTAACTAGGGGCGACAGTCATCGGGTTCGATATAGAGTTCGAACGGAAAAGTTACTTTTTGAAATTTAATTATATGATTAAATATAACTATATAACTATATTAAAATTCCCTTCCTCCTTTATCTCCCCCCCTCTCGTTGACCAAATTGAAATGAAAAAAAAACCCGACCTCGTTCCAGATGCGTCCCCCCCTCCTCTCATGTTGTCGCCCCTTCTTCCACCTCCCCCTCCCTCCGCGACCTCTCTCTCTCTCTCTCCCCCGTGGATCCCAAACCATTCCCCCCCAAATCGCAGAAAATCCCAAACCCTAGAAGAACCGCGCCGCACCTGACACCCTCCACCGCTGCGACCATCAGAGGGACCCTCGCCTGCGACGTCACCTGCAGCCCTAGGCGCAACATCCACCTGCACTAGAAACCAAAAACTGTGAGCTTTATTTATTTTATTTTCTGTGTTTTGTTTTATGAAAATAGAAAGGAGAATTAAAGATAATTTTTATTTTAAAGATCTGATTTTTTTTAGTGTATAACATGAGTAAAGATTCGATTTTTATTAGAGAAAGATATGATTTTTGATAAAATAAAAACATGGTTTTTATGTATTAAGATCTAAAATAAAAATGTGGTTTTTATATGAAAATCTTATGATAAAGATTTGATTTTTAGAAAAGATAAAGATTTGATTTTTATATACGTAGCGAATAAAAATATGATTTTTATATGTGTGTATGGCGAATAAAAAGTTGATTTTTATGTATATGAATAGCAACATAAAAATATGATATAGTTAGAATTTATAAAAATATAATCTTTATCGATATGAACACCATTGTATAAAATATAAAGAGCGATGATTTCATAAATATAAATTGCAAATGTTAGTAAAGATAAGAGGCGAAATAAAAATAGGATTTTTATTATGAAGTAGCGATAAGAATTCGATTTTATATATATGATAGCGATGTAAAAATGTGATTTTTAATGTGAACAACGGAAAAAATGGCGATGGTATCGACTGAAATCGAAATGAAACCCGAACAGTTCAGAAGGAAAGCACGGAGTAGTGGAACCCTCGGTGAGAACTTCTCACTTTTAATTTGTTTTCTAGTTGAAATATATACTAGGATGCAGACGGTGCTTAGCAGCACCCGACACCCATCGTCTACAGACCATGGATGACTTGTTTGTTCGATTGTTGTGTTGTGAAATTTGATTGTGTGATTTGGAATGAAATAAAAAAATTTATCATTATAAATATTTTTTTTGTAGTTATAAATATAATTTTTAACGTGTATATAAAATAAATATTTATAAACAAATCGGATGATTTGTTTATGCACACCCATTTGACTGATATTGATTGGGACGATAAATTTTACAAGTCGCCCAACTGCACAAATAAAAATCTGTGTTTGTTGATTTGAAACCCCACATGGGTATTGGGATGATATTTGACGTACACTAGTCCCGATTGTTTAGTTGTATGTCAATAGATGCGTTGACAGACTGTGTAAGCATTAATTATTTATATTTAATGCTTATGCAGTTGTGTGGTGCACTTTGGATGATGGTTGATTATTTATCATTGCTATTATATACATGAGTTGTATAGAATCCATATAAATAACATTATATGGTAATTGATTGGGCCTCATTTCAATTTGGAAAATAAAGAATATTATAAAAAGAAATTTCATGTGTTGAATAGAATATAATTTCATGTGTTGAATAGAATATATATTCATGTGTTGAATAAAAGAAATTTCATGTGTTGAATAGAATAAATATTCGTGTGTTGAATGAAATATATATTCATGTGTTGAATAAAAGAAAATTCATGTGTTGAAGAAAAATGTTCATTTGTTGAATAGAATAACGAAGTTATTGAAATATATAAAGTCGTGTTGATTAGTTATGCGCCATTTTGACGCGAACGATATTTATATCGATTATATTTGTTTTTATAATGAATATAGAAAAGGAATTGATTTCAAAATATAATATTTTGAAAATACTATCATTTACATATCGATGATATGGAATATTCAATTTTGATTTGAAATTGAATATGAAGTTGAAATCGTTTTGAAAACGAATTTAAAATGATTTATAAAATACGTTTTAAAAGGAAATCGATGAAATATATATAATATATTATATATATATATATATATAATGGCCTGAATAGAACGCGCTGCGCTGCGGCAGTTCACGATTTTGACCATTGACTTCGAATGGACATTACGGGAGATGTGACCGTCAGATTCTCCTAAAACCGGAACCGTTGGGTTTGTATCGAAAAGAGATTTCTAACGAATATTAGAGATTTGAAATCTAACAGTTGATTTGGAATTATGTCCAAATCAAATTTGGAAAAGGTCGCTGTAAGTGCAGTTCGATGGCCGTTTATGGAAATCGACTGTACGGGCCTTGATAAAATTATTAAAAACAATAATAATTTGTGTAAAATCATAAGAAATGATTTGGAAAGAATTGGGATGAAAAATTCCATATTTGAAAAGACAAAAATAGATTTTTATCGAAATGAACTACTTTTGAACTAGAATTAAAATCCATTTATTTTTGAAATAAATAAATTGGATTTGAAGGGTTTTAAAAGTAACCAGAAATTCCAATAATTGGATTGGAATTGATTTGAATCGAAATTGTCTTTGGAATATTTCGATGTTGGATTTCGTGATTATATAGATATTGTTATGGAAATTTGAAAGATATATTTTTATCGTTATTTCCAATACGATATTTGTTGGTCGTAGAATTTGATATTGAATATAAGCCGATATATTTTCCATTCAGAGCCTTGTATTTAATATCAAATGGGATTTTGGTTTGTCGTGAATGGTGTCTTCATTAACACTGTTCTTAGACCCTATGGAGTTAAGAAAATCAGAAACTAACTGAAGATTAGTTAAGTTGAATGATTTCCTGGGTATTGACCTGATGTTGGTTTCGGCCTTCGGGGTTATTACATAGGGAATTGTTCACTTGTTATTTTACGGTTAAAGGCTGATGGAATAGAATGTGATTTTGGGTTTATCGTGAACCGTGTTTTAAATGACATTGGTTCTTTAACCCAGTTAAAGACAGGATATGATTTCCCTAGTTAAATAATCATTGATAGTGATTTTTCGGAAGATTAAAACCAAGTGGAGTTTTAATGAATATTTAATTAGATTGAAAGGATCGAGAATGGAGTATCACCAGTTTTGCTCCAGGCGATAGTTAAATCTTTAACTAGATTTGAACGTGAAATGGTAATTGAATTTACCGATAACACCGTGGTGTTAGATATGAAGTATTACCAGTTTTACTTCATGGGATGAATAGGTTGGGGTTGGGAAATTAAAACAAATGATTACTTCGGTAAGGTTCGCTAATCCCGACTAGTTTGGACAAACCATAATTTGTTTTGAATTGATATTTAAAAGAAGATTAAAGAATAAATTTAAAGAATTTATCTTTGATAAAATTAATGGGAACCTTTTGCAGATTATAAGAATATTTGAGTAAAAGAATATTCTGAATTGGAATGAGGTGTATGTTGTGTTTGTGTAACAATTATTTATTATATATGCGAGTTATTCAGAAAGACCGGGTTTATCCCATTCTGAATAACTGATTCGACGATGTGTCAAGGATGAAGACGGTGGTCAAAGACCGGAGGTCTTCACATCGTTTGGATAATTACTGGTGATCTTGATTGGGCTATACACCCAAGAGGAGGGAATCAGTTGGTGATCGACCAGACGTACTTGGAGATCGATGGATATGCGAGGTACAAGGTTCCTCCGGTTTCGTTCAGACCCAGAACGAACTTGTAAATGGACCGTGTGTCTGACATTGGATTTTATTCTGTGTTGATTGATCTCTATTAAATATACACCTGTTTGGTGGAGGAGAATTTATTCTCTTGCTTAACACCCTTCTTCGAGACGTACGAGCTCAGGGGTTATATATCGATGGACATTGGTAGCATGGAGTGAATTGCCTTTGTGGCATGCCTAAGTGGCAATTGATCAAGGCTTCTGTTGAAAAGCAAAGTCTTGTGGTTGATGATCAAAGCACCGCCTGTGTGGCATAGCTTTGTGTAACGTTGATTCGCGAGCCTCACACCCCGGTTGTGAACCAGAAACAGGAGAGGACATCAGGGAGGGCATGCGTTTCCTTCTAGCTAGGGTAGTGTCAGTGACCTACCAGCCCTGACATTTATATTATTTTCACCTGTGTGGTTGTTGGATTGCGGGGCACCTCGGATATATCGGTGACTTTGTGGAGCCGATGGAGTCATAGGACTCATTTACGCCCTAAAGGGCGGGGAAGCGCAGTGTTCAGGCATTTTAATCCACATCGGTGGACCGGCCCTGACGATCCAAGGGTCACTCGAGCTCTGATCCTGATGTTCGGGCTAGACAGTCTCGAATCGGTGAGAACGATCCCTTGCCTCGGTTCACAGATGGAAATCCATTTTCCAATACGTGATTTTGCGGTTTTGATTGTAGAGCCTAGTATGGCGACATGATATATGGTACCCATGCCGTCTAGGATTGATACATTTATATTTGAAGTTGTTTTATACACTATGCACTTATAATAGTATCAAATGATTTGTTTTTAACGTACCAAGCATGTTTAGCTATTATAAGGTAAAACCCTATCCTCCGGCTTGTGTTGCATTGTGTGATGGGACCTGGGTATTATAATAGCTTCATTTTTCCAAAAAGCATTGCGCTGTTTTGTTATATGCACTGGTATTCTTGGGAGGAAATTCGTTCCGTGTTAAATGGCGTGGTCCCTTGATATATCTGATTTAAAGTAAAGCTTTAAATAACTGTTTGAGTTCTCACACCAGTCACATGATTGACCTGGAGTTTATTGTTTTAACCTAAACTCTGGGTGCCCTTATTTTGACACGGGCAGCTAGTAGTTTTGGTTTTGTAGATTTATATTTACAGGAACCTAGTTTACAGCTGGAATGATATCCAGAAAGCCCTGTATCTGTATATCTCTTTCTGTTGTGTTTTGTATTATTTTTCCACTGCATTGTAATTTGTAAATCTCTGATATTTATCGAATGTGTAATATTTCTTCGTACTCTATATATTCTTGTATTCTGATGAATTGTTGTAATAAGCAATGAAATGTTCTTCTGTATATGTTCTGATTTGGCGTGTTCTCAAAACAATCAGGGGTTTCGAACGGTCTTGGTCGGTTTAGCGATCGATTCGGATCGAGTGAAATTCTCAATTGTTACATTTGGTATCAGAGCTTTTGTTTACAGAGCTCGGAGAACAAGACACCTTAGAACCAAACGAAAGAATTCATTAGAGATTGGATTAGTAATATCCAATGAGAATGCCTCGTTAGAGATGGGATCAGTAGCATCCTAGAACGAGTGTGAAGAGTATTGTTTTTAAAAATAAAAGTGAAAACAAGATTTTTTTTTTGAAAATTTAAATCAATTATTCGTATTTGATTATTTATTTTATATTGACTTTGGACAATCAAGTATATAAAGACTTTGCATATACGTCTGATCCGCATGTATTTGAAGTTTTAATATACTGGATAGATATGGAGTCACACTCTAGTCGCTCGGAGATGGTACTGATAATTGTCTTGACATCATCAGTATTTATGTTCGAGTTTCGAAGGTGTGATATTTATATATTTCCAATAGACTGGTGTGAGAACCAAAACTAGATAGGGCCTATTGTTGTGGTTTGGCACCAAAATTCTGATTTTTGGACTATGTATAAAAGTTATGAATTTGAAAAGCTAATCAACTGAATGATTGCTGATTGTGTTGTTTGTTTATTGGTTGATTAACTAAAATTTGAACCATATAACCAAATTGATCAAATATTGACTGTATTGGAAATTGTTTGGAATTGCATGCATGTATGTACATATATATGTGTATCCATTGAACATGTCATAGCAAGGAGGCTAGAGAAGAGGAATAAAATTGTTTGCTCGACAAATAGGTACATGTTTATTGTATTTCTTTGGGTTTGGATCATTTTGTGAGCCGACTGGCTAGCCGCAGAGGAATAAAATTGTTTACCCCTCCTTATATAGGGAATGAAAGATGCATGGGAAAAGACTAAATTACCCTTAAAATCCTAATAACATTAATGAGTGATAAGATGTGTGTAAGGTGATGTGAGAGATGTGTAAGTGATGGTAAGTTTGTTTTTTCAAGACTTAAGAAGTAAGCATTCATTTATATACATATAAGGAACCTATATACATAAACTTAGGATATTTTCAACACCTTCGATGTGACTAATTATGCATACATATATATATGTGTGTGTATATGCATGTATGTTCATGTATATAAATTTACCAAACAACGTTGCGATGATACGAAACAACTTTTGTTCAACGATAGGATGTGAATCTGGAAGTTGAACCTCGATCATATTTTTAGTTCTTTATCAAATGATTTATTTAATTAAAAAAACTCGGAAATAAATTCATTAACTTATTTAAATAATTAAAACAAGCATATATGAATTATAAAGCACTTATTTGAATATTTAAATACCCAAAATACAAAATCTTTCCTTAAATGCTCATTTTTGAAAATGATTACATCTTCAAAAATAGTTAACCATAAATATGAAAAATATTTTTATTAGCTAATTACTTCCCTAATGATTAGTTAGACATTCACTAAAATTTTCAACAACTTTTACTGAGAAAATAGCCATTTATTGATAAAACGATTTTCGGTTATTTTATCAATATTTCACCAGAAATATATTTTTGAAAGCATTTTTTCAAAACGAGTCTAGTATCATTAATTATTAATTAAATGATGTTTAACAAGGTTATAAAATTATATTTATAACATATAACAATATTGCACATTGTTATAGTATTCAGAGATTAAGTGTTTGATTTTTTCGGGTATCTCACATCAATTGAACATATATCCGACAATTGGGATGTACAGACTTCTTTCAAATAAGGCAATTGACCTAGCATCATTAATCTACTAAGTCCAATTCCTATTTCAAATTATAATAATTGAAGATTTATTAGGAATTTATGACTTCCTATCTTAGGATATTTATCTATAGGTTTACTTATTGGACTTAGCATTTACTTCGCTAATCAATCCCCTTTAATTCCCCTTTTTATTCTATTTCCTTTTTATTAAACGATCATATTTTCTAAGGCATCAATTAACCTATTTAATGCCATTTGTGACACTACTGGTCGTATTTTCCTAAGGCATTCATTTACCTATTAAATGTCCTTTTTATATCAGTCCCATTTTAGTTTTACTCTATATATATATCGTAACTCCCACTTATTACTATATATTTAGTTCCACTTATTTTGTATTTATACATATATGTTTATTATGTATTAGGTTCCCTAATTGGAGTTATAGTTCCTATCCTTAGCAACCATTTAGGCATGCTTATCCTATTCAGTTCATTTCCTTAAATCAAATATAGCTACAATGTTTATTACTTAACTTATAGCCATTTATTCTTATATAGCAAATCAATTGTATTTATTATAATAACGGTCATATCATTCATTTCCATTTAACTTGGATTATAATCCCATATATGTATTCCCATAAAACAGAACAAAACAATGTCAACAAACATTTATTATAATATAATATATTTGTGTTAATTACGTATATTTAGATGGATAAAGTTTTACATTTTTTTAGTATTTTTAAGCGTGGTTAACGTAGTTGCTAAGCTTTATTTATTATTATTAACTATTTATGTTTTGGTCTAAACTAACGACCAAAACAAACCTTTTTATGTTTAATATTGTTTAAGATTCAAAATCTTATAAAAAGGATTATAACTGCAGTTAATGTAAAAATTGCCCAAAATAATTAAAAGGGAACATGGACATATTTCAAATCAAAAGAAATGAGAAATATGTGATTTTGGAACGGTTATTGTAAACTACATACAAATATACGTGAATTTACACATCCCTTCCTATTTGTTTTGTACATATTTCTTGATGATTTGAAGTAATATCGTTTTTATTAAAAAGAACAAAAGAGCAATTCTATAACAACCAAGTAAAACCCCAAACAATGTCGAACATAAACAGGTATATCTTTTCAATCAAAATTTACTAAACCACAAATGAACACCAAATCTAAGAATCTGGAATAATGACTGCAAATCTAACAATGATTTAGGAACTAATTCCCATATCCGTGCTGTTTACAATTACCACAATAAATATATGAACAACTGTAGGAAATAAAATTTTATTAACTGAAAAGGCCTACAACATATTCAAACCACAACCTATTATTTTAGATTTGACAAAAACAATAAACAAATCTGATAAACTTTTAAGCATGTAACTTTGACCTGCACAAAAGAAATAAATAAGTTATTATAAATGACGTTTATAATTTCCCACTCATCTGAAAGCTATCCAAATCTGAATTAGAATAAACCTTTAGGCTTACAATTCCCAAAATCTTATAGATCTACAATTATTCTAAAAGGGGGATTCTTTCATATTTGTATATCTACAAGAAAATAGGAAAGAGGGATGAAATCTGAATGGGACACCATCTAATTTGCATATAAGTTTGATTCTAATCTTCTTCAATCTATGTTTGTTTTATTTATATATATTTAGATTTGATTTAGAAGAGAATTGGAAGAAGAGTGAAATGGCAGAGCTTCGCTATTACCTGATAATTATGTGCAAAAGGATGGAACCTAACCCTTTATTTATAGTTATTAGAATGACACTAGACCTCGATTACTTTAAATTAAGATGTGTCGATTTATATATAAAAATATATAGAACAAAACCCTAGTCACCACACTACTAGGCTCGACCTGGGTCGGACTAGCGGTCGACTGCTTGGGTCGACCTGGTTGTTGTTTAGGCATGGGTTAAGGTAATTATTTTTACCATTTATATATATTATTCTGATTTATTTATTTACCTTTCGTTTATGTATTTCATCCATAACTTTTGCATGTGGACTCCATTTGCTAAGTTACAAACATGAAAATGGACTAGAATTTTGTCACGAAAACAACGGTGTAAGTTTCATATTTGAATTCCATCGTTTACGAAAATTTCAGTTTTGGGGCCTAATTAAATAACTAAATTAACCATTGCCAAAATTTCTGGTTGTTACAATAGATATAGACAAGCAAGAGAGTAGATAATTGATAATGAATCAATAATACCAGAGTAGCAGATCAAAAATATAGCATAATCACAATATAGTTCTACATGGAGATACTCAGAGTAAACTGTATCTATATAAACACAACTATGCCCAAAGTGGTGAACACCGGAAGATAAATAGGGTATGTAGTAAAACAATAGGTTGAATAGCCTCATGTTGTCCTCTACTCAATTACTCATGAATACCTAACCAGTTCTTGTCTGCTCATTTAAGAGCACCCAAAGTGATAAGAAGCAATGCATATAACTCTAAGCCAGACAAATTCTAATGTGAGCGATAATATCTCAAGTACTAATAAAGTAACATTTTAGGTATGAGGAGTCATATCTGACATGTCCCTGCACCTAAAGAGTTGGCACATATACTATTGCACCCTACTTAAGGTTACTATATCATAAAGTGTGAATGGATGTGTACACGAGGAGTAATAACAAATAATCAAACATAACACCCATCCTGATATTCACTCACTCAACGCGTTGACTATTTGATACCCAATACTTTAGTTGCCAAATCCATCGAGGCACTGGCAGTTCTAATCTCCTTGGTCTCTGCTAGACTATCGCTATGTCCAACTAGCCTAGTATATAGTAGATAATCATACCTAGCCCAAACTGCATTGACTCTAGGGTCCCAGCCAATCAATCCAAATTGCGTTGGCATTGATTCATCTTTATGCCCCTCTATCAAAGGTGTAAAAAATTCGTGAGTATCAATGACTCCTTTGCATACATCCTTCCAGCAGCAAGATCCCCCTTTGGACTTCCTACGAATCCTGTCTAGAGTCGATAGCTATTAAAGATAATCCCAGCGATTGTTAGAGGACGTCACTATGTCCTTTACCCTTCTTAAGCAGTTGCACTAATAAAACTTCTTGTCATTTTTCATGCATGCTACGAGTTATGCTCCTTCATCAAGCTCTGAAATACCACGTCAAACCCCTTGAAGGGTCACTTGACCCTAACTCATTCGAGTTTGGTTCACTGTACTCTATCTAGCTCGGTGTGGCTAGCACACCAACCCCAGTCAACTATGGAACGGTATGCAAGTCATGCCGATCCAGATTTGGATCGATATTCCACCCATGTTGATTCTAATAAATCCAGATTGATGTGAGTAGCATGTTGATCCGGTTGAATCCCCTTCAAACTCCACCATACTTATCTGTATTCTCCCTTTCTATGTTGATCCGAAGTAGGCCAATCCAGGATTTTGGCCGATTCGAAGTAGGTCGATCAAACTGTTGGGCTATCTGAAATGGTTACACCATATCTTCATCTCTAGAACCCTAATGACTTGAAACTTTGCATGTCCTTTAGGAATTTTGCACTGACCCGACCTATGTCGAATTGAAGCCAATTCATTCCCCACCACATAGAATCCTATATCAAATCCTCCATTCGTCCAACATTTGCATGCATTTTAGTATTCCTAAGCAAGCATCAGGATACAAAAACATACTCAACCAACATTTGGTTTAGTCAAGGCAACCAAAGCATTAAAAACGAGAAATGACATATGTTAACAAGGTAGCACTTAATCCCTCCTTAGATTTTGGGTTTCACAATCAATATCCAAATCTCCCCAAATTTACGTATGAGTGATGACATGATTAATCATGATTTATAAGCATTTTATATATTCTTAAAAGGTGATTATAGGGCAATACACCCTCGTTAGTGAGAAAAGATACTAATCACTCAACTTAATTATCAAAGCCTTCTTAGTTCTCAAGTGAATAACATTTTGTACTAATGCATAGGTGTTGCATTAGCTTTTCTCTTGAGTTGATGTTTATTTGACCTAATCTTCACTAATGATGAGGTTTATCTAATTAAAATAAGGTTAATGGAGGATTCAGGTTCTAGAAGCCATTAATGGGGTATGAAATCTTTTGGGAGTTGTGAAAGTGAACAGGAGAGGATTCTCCTACCCATTCAGCCCACCACAAGTTCAAATCCTAAAATGGGTCTCGGGCTCATCCCGGAATAGACACTTGGTTGGCTAAAATCGGATTTAAAATGAATTAAAGAATAATTCATAAAAATATATAAATAAATAGGTGGAACAAATGGTTACTAGGCGGCCCAGCTCAACTGGATAACCACTTGTGTCGACCCATGGGTCGACTCCTGTGTTGACCTAGGAAAGCGGGTGGGTCGACCCAGATGAGGGAATTTGTATGCCTTGCCTGGCATGCAAGGCATGACATATAATTATTTTCCACCATTAGTTTTTCTGAGTTGGCATTGTTTTATTGATTTGTTTTAAACCATAGGCTGACATGGCACTTTCTTATTGGTCCAATGACATGGTTGAACCAGATCTAATTTTAGATTTGAAAGGCTGAGAGCATCCAATAAACCCTATAAATAGACTAGCATAGCCTCTCTCATTTCTTCATATCCATTCTCTCTTCTTCTTCCCAGACTTATCCTTAAAATAAGAAAGGGCCAAATAATTAAAACTTTAAGGGGTGAAGAAGTTCCTAAGTTTTTATTTTTATTTTTATAAACACTTCTTGAGGCAGTGGTTCTGCTAGATTTAATAAGAAGGCCATGAGGAAAGCTTTATTCATCAGATCTGTGAGTTTTTATGTAATTTTTAGATTAGTTATTTGCGTAGGAAAGTTTAGACAGGTAGATAGTTTTAATTTGCAAGTTTTATGTTTGCAGTATTTACAGTATTTATATGTTTAGTTTTTCTGTTAGTTACTTTACTGTCTAAGTCTATTTCTTTCCAGCTATTTATTGTTTATAAGAAGTAATTCTCTTTCTTCTTATCCCCTTCTTTGTTACAGTTTATTTACAGTTTGTAACACCCCGTAATTTTATAACATTAAAATTCACAAATTAAAGTATACTTAATTTTAGAAAAGAATTTAGTGAAATGGGTTGCGCAGAGAAATATATATATATATATATATATATATATATTGATATATATATAAAAAAAAATTAAAAATTAAATAAATAAATATGCGAAAAAGTTCAAAACAGCGAATTGGGAGGGGAAATAACCGAACCGGCCCATTTTTGAGGTCGACCTGAGCCCCGCTGGGTCGACTAGGGGTTAATCCAGGGTGTTTGGCTGTCAACCCGTGGGCCGATTCGCTCAAATGCAGATTTTGCATTTGATTGGTTCTCATGGTTCAGGGTTAATCTAATGGTCCTAAATAACTTCCTACACCTATAAATACATCCTAATGCTAACCCTAAACCTAATTAAAATAGAATAGTTACTGTCATACCATCGCCATGGAAATCAATGGAGCCGCCGCCAACTAAGAAAGAAGAAAAGCAAATTCAATTCTAATTCTCTCAACCCTAAAGCAAAGCAAAACTCTCTCTTTTCTTCTCTAAATTGTGAGTATGATGATCTTAACAAGATTATTATCATTTTAAATAGGTTGAGTTATGAATGGATTATGAGTAGATGATGTGAATTATCATATATGTTGTTGTAAACCCCTTTTGCTATCATGTATATTGTAAATCCAATGTTATGTGATTATGATATCTTATATGTTGTAAATCATGCTATGATGATGTTATGTATGTTGAAAGTTTCTATGCTAAGTTGTGATGAATCATACATGTTAAAAAGGCCATGATGTTACCATCTATGCTAGTTAGTTCATATTAATTAAATCATCATGTTTGGGTTATGTTGATCTATATGACAAGTCACATATGCAAGTTAGATTGATTAGAAAAGTTATGAACATATACCAAGACATCTATTATGACATCTAGAATTATGCTATGACATATGTGATATCCTATGCTAGTTCACACCATCATTATGTTGCCTAAAAACCCCATATGCAAGTTTATGTATAGATTTGGGCTATGATCATATCATATAAATTGAGACATTTAACAAGTTGACACCTTTTGATCCTTAACATGTGTAGTTTATGCAAGTTTCACCCCTATTATGATTAGATTTATTTTAATTGTCTATATGTTGTGATAATTTATCTTTGTGCCAGGTGTTAGACTATACAAGTCTAGCCTATATTGTGCGTTGAATAAGCGAACGTATAAACGTGGGGTAGTGGTAATATTAAGGATTTAATATTAAAAAGTTGGGGTGCAATTGATATGATTTTGCATGCCATAAGTGGATGGCCATAATTGAGTCAATTATGGACATCATTAAAAGTTGACTTAATTAATAATTTGAATAGGGAATTATTAAAACTGGGGTAAAAGATTTTAAGTGTTAATCAATGCTTAGGACACGAGGTTGGACTCGTTTGTGACGTAAACCTGCCCGGACCCGCCCGGCAAATCCAGTGGTCACAAATGTCAGCCCAATGTGAGAGGTCCTAGGCCTAAACTAAAGCATAACGGTTGTAAAGACACGAGGTTAGACTTTTTTATGGTGTAAGACTGCCCGAACCCACCCGGCAAATCCAGCTGCCATAAATGCCAGTCTAATGTGAGAGGTCTTTATGAGGTTATGGCCTGAATGAATTAAGAAATACTTAACCAGATAAATATGTAAGGTGGGACATGGGGGTTAAGTAGGTGCCTTGGGTGGCATGAGGAATCTAGGGGGTGCCCTTAGTGGCATGTGAAATACAATTAGTAAGACTTAACCAAACACACATGTAAATGAACATGACTAAGAGGGTTAAGTGGGATATATTAATGACAAGCTTAGGTGGGTAGCTTGTGGGGGCCCATTTCAACCAGTATCCCAAACGTATCTTTGTGGGCTCGACCCAAGTCGAGGACGGGGCACGCATACTGAGCTTGACTATAAGAGGCCAAAACGGGGAGCGGTGGCAACGCAAGTCCAACGGGTTTCATATGCGTATGTGGACCCGGGCTGGTAGGTAAGACGTTGTTGCATCGTGTAGGTATAAGCCGTGCATTCTCAGTTGTATCGGGTTGCCACTTTAGGGGAGTGATACACCCCACTGTGGGGCCAGCACGGGTATCTACGAGTAGGAAGCCGATCGAAAGTGGGTAGTGGGGTACACCTAGTGGAGATAGGGGCAGACGACACCTATGTAGTCAGCTAGGAGTACACGAAGTTACTTATAAAATTTCTAAGAGGGTAGTGGGGTACACCTAGTGGAGATAGGGGCAGACGGCACCTATGTAGTCAGCTAGGGGTACGTAATGCTATTTATATTGTTTCTGTGTGAAGCAAGTGGGATCAACCTTTAGGGTGACTGGTGCGGTGCAGTGTAGTAATGTGCGATGCAGTGTAGTAATGTGCGGTGTAGTGTAGTAATCATTCGTTAGTAATTAGGTGTGCCTTTACCGTTATCTTTAATGTTATCTTAAACGCTATCTTTATCTTCCTAAGAGTTCATAGACATTTATTTATCTTCCAGCTTATGCCATAGTCTAGTTATTTCGATAATAGTATTGTTAGAATTATTATACTCGCCAGACTTTATGTCTGACCCCCTCTATTTCTATCCTTTTTCCCCCTCCAGGTCCTCAGGTTGGGCCCAGCTCTAGTGGAGTTTGATTGAATTGCTTCATCTCTCTTTGGAAAGCTTGGACCGTTGAAGTAAAGTCCAGCATGTTATCTTTTTAATGGCTATTTATGTAATGGGATTATGTATTTTGTTTTTTTGAAGATGGATATTGTACATGGTTATGATCTATGGTTTTATGATGTAACAAACATGTTTAATTTCCGCTGCAATAAAATGAAGTTTTAGATTTCCAAGTACTATTTACTATCTGTCTTGTTGTAATTTTTCTGTTCTATATTCACTTATAACCTCCATGGAAGTTAATTCATTCCCTTCGTGAGTGACATTAATGGACGTGGGGTGTTACACGTGGTATCAGAGCCAATACCCAGCCGGAATTGTGGCTCTTGTGTGGACCACAGCGCCTAGGTGAGGTGTTTGTGAGCCAACGGGGACATTGGGCTGTGTAGGAGGGGAGAATGTAACACCCATAAGTCCCACATCGTGGAAGCCTGTGTGAAGTGGGTACTTATATAGTAGATCCCATCTCTTACTAACGCCGAGGCCTTTTGAGGAACAAAACCCCATACCTATACGGTGGCTAAGTTGGGGACAATATCTTGCGTGAACGGAGGTGCGGGCTGTTACAGTGGTATTAGAGCTTAAGGTTACCAGAACAGATAAAAATACTTTAGAAAAATAGTTACTTTTGGAAGAAGTGTTTTCAAAAACATGTTTTAATGAGAAATTTAAAGAGAAAAGTTTTTAAGAAAAACATAATCCCCAATAGCCACATATCTTTATCTTTCGAATTCTCCATTTTGAATCTTTCCTTTTTCGTTTCCGCATGGCTGAAGATCTTAACCTACCTGACGGCGTAACGATACCAGGATGGTATAGGAGGCTTTTAGAGGCTAGGGCCGCCGCAGGTCCGGCCAATGTTCCTCCACCACCAGTTGCACCTGTTCCTCCTCCTCCTCCTCGCGTAGATACATTTGCAAAGACGTGCAAGGAATTCAAGGCTATGGGTGGAAAACCATTTCAAGGGTCAGAAACGTTTGTGGAAGCTAGAGATTGGCTTAAGGAGGTGGAAGAATTGCTAGAAATCTTTGAAGTAGAAGAAGGGAGGAGAGTTCGTTTAGCAGCTTGGTTGATGAAGGGAGAGGCCTCGTTTTGGTGGGAGGTCACTAATGGGGAGCGTCCTGTTGACTCTTGGGCGGATTTCAGACGTAGGTTCGAGGCGAAGTTTCTCTCGAGGGCGGAAGAAAATCTATATATGGAAAGGTTCTTGACATTAAAGCAAGGAAGCTCATCAGTGAAGGAATATGTCAACAAGTTTAATCAGTTAGCAAGGTTTGGCTTAGACTTGGTGAACACGCCAGAGAAGAAGGCTCTGAGGTTCGTTAATGGATTGAATGAACCATTGCAAGGGTTGGCTATGACCCACATCCCTATGGGGCCACCTTTGAGAAGCTAGTAGACATGACGCTCATGCATGAGGAGAAAAGCGCTAAAGTTGATAAGGCACCCGAGAAGAAAGGGGATCAAAATAAGGGTGGCAAAGATACTAATGGCAAGGGAAAGAAGAAATGCTTTAACTGTGGGACCCCAGGCCATCTCAGCAAGGACTGCCGAAAGAAAAAGAAGACTGGCTGTTTTCATTGTGGCGATGCGGGACATTTAGTGAAGGACTGCCCAATGAAGGGGCAGAGGGCAGGGGCTACCTCGGGAGGGCAGGTGCAGGCTCTTATAGCACCAGGTGTAACAACCCGTAAAATGCGAGCCAGTTTGAAATTTTTATTTTGGCGATTTTAGCGAATTTTGAATATTTAAAATGGAATATTTTAAATAATATCGACGAGAAATTTATTTTGAATATAATTCGACGTATATATTTATATACGTCGTCGTTAGAATATAAATATTTATATATAATTATAAAAGGAATTGAAAATGGCGCGGTAGTTCGAAAATTCGATTTCTAATTTCAAATGAATATACAGAATTCAATATAAGTCAGAATTGAACGAAACAAGAAATATTTGAATCTGTATAACTATATCTTTGTAACGAAGTTAACAAACTGAGATTTCATTTTAGAAATGATAAGATATGTCCAGTTTAAAATTAGAAATAGTCGCTGTGGAATTTATATATATTTTTATATATATAAGGCCCTTAAAAATAGCAATTTTGCAAACAACCTCGGATTTCGACGAAACCAGTTTTGTTGGGTCCGTGATGTTAAGTTATTGCTAGATTCCAAATTTCATAATTTTTCGAATCGATATGTGAGCGTGGCAAAGGAAAACGCGTTTGACCAGTTTCAGTTGATTTTAATCGACTGGAAATTGGCCATTTTTCTAACGGTCTCAGAATTCGGCGAAACTAGTTTTGTTAGGACCGTATCGTCAATACGAAGCTAGAAAATATTTTTGTGGAATTTATAGAGTTCGTATGTGGCCCCGGTAAATTGAAATGCACGTTTAAAATTCAATATAATGATTTAAATGTGAACTTAAATGAAAACTGATCGAAACGATGGAATTGGCTGACAAAACATATCCCATTGTGTTCGGAATGGGGGTAATTAGCTAGGGGCGACAGTCGTTGGGATTCGTTTGGAGTTCGGATGGGTAAACATGAACTTTTGAAATTAAATGAATAAAATAATAATAAATAAATTTATATAAATGCAAACCAACTCAACTAGACCCTAGCATTTCTCAACAGCCGCCACTATCTTCTTATATACGGCTGAAATCGTTCTAAAATAAATCCACTCAAACCCTCAATCCAATTCGAATTCAACCGTAAATCCAAAACGATTATGAAAGAGATTTCCACCCTCTTTATTTCTACACGGGTATGATCGGTTATGGGTTCGTATTATGATCGATTGGAGGGCTCAAAGTCGAGGTCTTTGGACCGGAATTCGAGACAAACGGGACCACTGATTCCAGCGAGGTGGTGCGCGCTGAAAGGCATGGCCAAGGCGGACGTCAGGGCGGTTTCAGATCAGGGTACGGTGGTGGCATCCGGCGTGCGACGGTGAAGGATGGGTTCCTTGTTCCAGGAGCAGAAAGCGACGAAGAAGGTAATAATAGATTAATTAATTTAGTTTACTTAAAATTGGAAATTTCAATTGATAAATAACATTGTTTTTATAATATGTAAATAACATTTTTTTTTAAGAAATATAAACAGAATTTGTTTTCAAAGTAAAAAAAATATACTTTGTTTTTGAAAAATATAAGATTTTGTTTTTGTAAATAACATTGATTTCAAAATGAAATATTTAAAATAAATAACTTTGTAGAATAAAATATGGATTTTTTTTATATATAATAAGTCGAAAGAAAAATATGATTTTTAATAAGGAAAAGATACGATTTTTAATAATGTAAAAATATGATTTTTATATTCAACATTAGAAATAAAATATCATGGTTTTAAAAATAAATTAGCAAATAGCAAAGCTGGTTTTAAAAATAATATTGCAAATATTGTTTTATTAAAGTTATCATTGTTTTTAAAGTAAAATAGAATTGATTTTTGGAAAATAAAATATAACTTGTTTATGGAAGAAACTATACATTGATTCAAAATGTAAACATTCTTGATTTGAAAAATAAAATAGAAGTGAGGTTTGTATGGCGAAAAAGTTTAGATTTTTAAATAGAAAAAGAAATGATTTTTATTATAAAAAGGATATGATTTCTAGAAACATAAAAATATTATTTTTAATACATAGGAAAAATAAAAATATGGTTTTTATACTTTTAGAAAAATAAAGATATGATTTTTCTTTAAATGACTTCATTATAAAAATGTGATTTTTACATATGTAGTGAAAGCGGACAACGGAAGCGACAAAAAGGCGAAACGACGAAGACTTCTGCAAAAGAAGAGTCGAGATGATTGGATAGCTATCTGTGAGAATTTCTCACCTTTCAATTTCTTTTCTAATTATATATATATACTAGGATGCAGACGGTGCTTAGTAGCACCCGACACAATCGTCCACAGACCATGGACTTGTTTGTTTGGTTGCATAGATTAGTTGAATTATTTGTTTGAAATGAATTGAATTGTTTGGTGAGATGAAATTGATTTGATTGATGTGTGAATGGCGTGGGCCTTCACTAGACCGGGGATAAGGCTAGGCCTTGTCCCGTTTCTAGTATCGTGCCGTTATGCCGCCGAAATTTTCTAAAATATGTTAGAGAAATAAAAATATCATTTTATTGTGTAAATGAATTGAATAGAAATTCATAGGTTGAAATAAAATGTTTTATCGTTAAAAATATAATTTTTAACGTGAAGTGAATAAAATAAAATATTCATTTATAAACCGAACGGTTTGTTTATGTACACCTATTTGAAGGACATTGATTGGGTCGATAAATTTTATACATCGCCCAACTGCACGAATAAAATATGTGTTTGATTGTTTGAAACCCCACACGGGTGTTGGGATGAAATTTGAAGTTCACTCATCCTGATTGATTAAATATGTCGATCGATTGATTGACAGGCTGTTATAAGCGTTGAATATCTATATTTGATGCTTATACAGCATAGTGCACTTTGGTTGATGGTTGATTATTTTCAATGCTATTAAATACCTGTGTTGTATGAAAATCCATATAATTAACTTTATATGGTAATTGATTGGGCCTCATTCCAATTTGAAAAATAAAGAATATTATAAAATAAAAGTTCATGTGTTGACAGTACTCATCCATTGAGATTGGTCATGTGTTGAACGAAATATTTTGATAATAACAACTATTTTGAAAATAGAAATTTATGAAGCCGTGTTGATTAGATTGACGCCATTTTGACGCGAACGATATTTATATCGATTGAAAACGATTTCGAAATGAAATGAATTGAAAACGATTTCGAAATGAAATGAATTGAAAACGATTTCGAAATGAAATGAATTGAAAACGATTTCGAAATGAAATGAATTGAAAACGATTTCGAAATGAAATGAATTGAAAACGATTTCGAAATGAAATGAATTGAAAACGATTTCGAAATGAAATGAATTGAAAACGATTTCGAAATGAAATGAATTGAAAACGATTTCGAAATGAAATGAATTGAAAACGATTTCGTATAGAAATGAATTGAAAACGATTTCTAATAGAAATGAATTGAAAACGATTTCGAATAGAAATGAATTGAAAACGATTTCGAATAGAATTGAATTGAAAAAGATTTCGAAATGAATTGAATCGAAAACGAATTCAAAATGAATTGAAAACGATTTCGAAATGAATTGAATTGAAAACGATTTCGAAATGAATTGAATTGAAAACGATTTCGAAATGAATTAAATTGAAAACGAATTCAAAATGAATTGAAAACGATTTCGAAATGAATTGAATTGAAAACGAATTCAAATGGAATTGAAAGCGAATTGAAATGAATTCAAATTGAATTGAAATTCGAATTGAATAGAAATGAATTTTAAAACGAATTTATAAAGAAGAATTCAATTTTGGCTTTGAATTGAAATAGAAGTTGAAATAGAATTTGAAACGAATTTAAAACTATTTATATAATCCGTTTTAAATAGGAATCGACGAAATATATATTATATATATTATATATATAATATAATGGCCTGAATAGAACGCGCCGCGCCGCGGTAGTTCGCGAATTTCGACCATTTATTTCAAACGGACATTGCGGGAGATCCGACCGTCGGATTCTCCTAAAACCGGAACCGTTGGGTTCGTATCGAAAAGAGCTTTCTAATGAAAATTAGAAATTTGAAATCTAACGGTTGGATTTGGAATTATGTCCAAATCAAATTCGAAAAAGGTCGCTGTAAGTGCAGTTCGATGGCCATTGATGGAAATCGACTGTACGGGCCTTGATAAAATTATTAAAAATAATAATAATTTGTGTAAAATCATAAGAAATGATTTAGAAAGAATTGGGATGAAAAACTCCCTATTTGAAAAGATAAAAATAGATTTTTATCGAAATGAACTAGTTTTGAACTAGAATTATAATTCTATTTATTTTTAAATAAATAAATTGAATTTGAAAAGGGTTTTGAAAATAACCAAAATTCCCAATGATTGCATTGGAGTGGATTTGAATCGAAATTGTCTTCGGAATATTTCGATGTTGGAATTTGTGATTATACGGATGTTGTTACGGAAATTTGAAAGATATATATTTATTTCGTTATTTCCAATACGACATTTGTTAATCGTAGAATTTGATATTGAATATAAGCCGATATATTTTCTATTCAGAGCCTTATATTGAATATCAAATGGGATTTGGGTTTGTCGTGAATGGTGTCTTCACTAACACTGTTCTTGAACCCAGTTGAGAAAAGATTAAATCTTTTTATTTAGATTTAATGAAGTGTACCAATTAAATAATATTTAATTGGAATTGAATTGATATTGATTTTTGGGTTTATCGTGAACAGTGTTTTAAATAACACTTGTTCTTTAACCCGATAATTAATGAATGTGATTTTGGGTTTATCGTGAACCGTGTTTTAAATGACACTGATTCTTTAACCCAGTTAACGATTAAAACTGAGTGGAGTTTTAATGAATCTTTAATTAGATTGAAAAGATCGAAAATGGAGTATCACCAGTTTTGCTCCAGGCGATAGTTAAATCTTTAATTAGATTTGAACGTGAAATGGTAATTGAATTTACCGATAACACTGTGGTGTTAGATATGAAGTATTACCAGTTTTACTTCATGGGATGAATAGGTTGGGATTGGGAAATTAAAACAAATGATTACTTCGGTAAGATTCGCTAATCCCGACTAGTTTGAATTGATATTCAAAAATGGATTAAAGAATAAATTCAAGGAATTTATCTTTGATAAAATTAATGGGAATCTTTCCCTATGAATGTGAAATTTAGAAACTAACTGTCGGTTAGCCAAGCAGAATGGTTTTCTGGATATTGATCTGATGTTGGTTTCGGCCTTCGGGGTTAATATTTGGGAAATTATTCTCTTGATTAATTTACGGTTAGTGACTAATGAATTGGAATGAGGCGTATGTTGTGTTTGTGTAACACTTATTTAAAATATACGCGAGTTATTCGAAAAGACCGGGTTTATCCCATTTTGAATAACTGATACGACGATAAGTCGAAGATGAAGACGATGGTCGAAGACCGGAGGTCTTCACGTCGTTTGGGTGGTAACTGATGATCTTGATTGGGCTGTACACCCAAGAAGATGGAAACAGTTGGTGATCGTCCAGACGTACTTGGAGATCGATGGATATGCGGGGTACTAGGTGCCTCCGGTTTCGTTCAGACCCAGAACGGACTTGTAAATGGACTGTGTGTCTGACATCGGATTTCATTCTGTGTGACTGATATCGGTTGCATAGGATGGTTTGCCTGTGTGGCATGCTAAGATGCAAATGATCAAGGCTTCTGTTGAAAAGCAAAGTCTTGTGGTGATGATCAAAGCACGGCCTTTGTGGCGTAGCTTTGTGTAACGTTTACCTCGCGTGTTTCACACCCGGTATGAACCAAAAACGGGAGACGTACCTCAGGGAGGACTTGCGTTTCTTTCTAGCTAGAAGTGGCGTCAGTGGTTTTACACGCCCTGACGAGTTTGACTTATGTGGTTGTTGCTGTTGCGAGGCGCCTCGGATTGATCGGTCGTTCTCGAACCGATGGAGTCATTCGTTGGCTCGTTTGCGCCCCAAAGGGCGGGGAAACGTAGTGTTCAGGCATTTTAATCCACATCGGTGGACCGGCCCTGTCGCTCCTAGGGTCACTCGAGCTCTGATCCTGAGACATGGTAGGCTAGATTGTCTCGAATCGGTTGAGGACTATCTTTTGCCTCGGTTCATAGACGGAAATCCAATTTCCAAATACGTGACATTTGCGGTTTTATTTGTAAACCTATATATGGCGATATGATATATGGTACCCATGCCGCCTATGATTGATACTTATGATTTGAAGTTGTTTTATACACAGTACACTTATTATAGTATCAAATGATTTTTTTTAAAACGTATCAAGCATTCTTTGGCTGTTATAAGGGAAAACCCTATCCTCGACTGCGTTGCATTGTGTGATGGGACCTGGGTCTTATAACAGCTTCATTTTTCTTCATTTAGCATTGCGCTGTTGTTTTATGCACTGGTATTCTTGGGAGGAAACCCGTTCCGTGTTATACGGCGTGGTCCCTTGATTTACCTTTGAAAATAAAGATTAATAACTGTTTTTGTTCTCACACCAGTCACATGACTGACCTGGAGTTTATTGTTTTAACCTAAACTCTGGGTGCCCCTATTTTTGACACGGGCAGCTAGTAGTTTTGGTTTTGCAGATTTATATTCACAGGATCCTGGTTTACAGCTGGAACGATATCCGGAAAGCTTTGTATCCGTATATCTCTTCTAGTTGTGTATTGTATTATTTTCCGCTGCGATGTATTTAAATGTAATTTAAATCTCTGATATTTCTGTGTAATATTCATTTATACTCTGTATATTCTTGTATTCTGGTGCATTGTTGTAATATACAATGAAATGTTCTTCTGTATGCGTTCTGTTGTGGCCTGTTCTCGAACTATCCGACACTTTCCTTTACGGGGAAGTTACGGGTCTTCACAGTTGGTATCAGAGCTTTGGTTTACAAAGCAGAGAACAAGACACATTAGAACCGTACGAAGGAATTCATCAGAAATTGGATTAGTAATATCCAATGAGGATGACTCGTTAGAGATGGGATCAGTAGTGTCCTAGAACGAGTCGAAAGAGTGTTGTTTTTGAAAATAAAAGTGAAAACCCACTTTGTTTTGGAAATTCAAATCTTAAGTATTCGTATTTGAATAGTCTATTTAAATTGAATTTGGGCAATCGAGTATATAAAGATTTTGCATACACGCTTAGCGGCTTGTATTCGAAGTTTTAATATATTGGGTAGATATAGAATCACATTCTAGTTGCCCGGGGATGATTCTGATGATGAGGCATCGTCATCTGTGTTGTGTTCGACTGGCGAGAGTGGGTTATCTATATATTTCCATATAGACTGGTGTGAGAACCGAAACTAGATAGGGCCTATTGTTGTGATTTAGCATCAAAAATCTGATTTTTGTCTATGTATCAAAATTATGAATTTGAAACTTTAAATTCACTAATTGATTGATGTTTGTGTTGTTTGTTCATTTGTTTGCTAATTTTGAACCATTATGCCTAATTGAATGAAATATTGAATGATATTGAAAATTGGTTGCATTTGCTTGCATATACATGTATGTCATTGAACAGGTCATAGCAAGAAGGCTAGAGCCAGAGAATAAAATTTGTTTGCCCGACAAATAGGTACATGTTTACTACATAATTTCCTGTTTTGTTTGGGTAATGATGATTTTATGAGCCTATTGGCTAGCCGCTTGGCTTTTTCTTTTTCTTTTTGAGATCTGAAGGACCGGGGAAGCTATTTGAAATTCCCCGATGCTCCCATTGCAGGGGAGGTTATGGCGAAATTTTTCAAAAATTTAGGGTGTTAGCCAAATTTTTGAAAATTTGAAAATTCTCAGAAACTGAAAAGTTGGAGAATGGAAGCCAAATCGAGCGTAGAGTTGATTAATCAAACCACTTTCGACTTTGTTCCTTTTCGGGGACGAAAAGTTTTAAGTGGGGGAGATTGTAACAACCCGTAAAATGCGAGCCAGTTTGAAATTTTTATTTTGGCGATTTTAGCGAATTTTGAATATTTAAAATGGAATATTTTAAATAATATCGACGAGAAATTTATTTTGAATATAATTCGACGTATATATTTATATACGTCGTCGTTAGAATATAAATATTTATATATAATTATAAAAGGAATTGAAAATGGCGCGGTAGTTCGAAAATTCGATTTCTAATTTCAAATGAATATACAGAATTCAATATAAGTCAGAATTGAACGAAACAAGAAATATTTGAATCTGTATAACTATATCTTTGTAACGAAGTTAACAAACTGAGATTTCATTTTAGAAATGATAAGATATGTCCAGTTTAAAATTAGAAATAGTCGCTGTGGAATTTATATATATTTTTATATATATAAGGCCCTTAAAAATAGCAATTTTGCAAACGACCTCGGATTTCGACGAAACCAGTTTTGTTGGGTCCGTGATGTTAAGTTATTGCTAGATTCCAAATTTCATAATTTTTCGAATCGATATGTGAGCGTGGCAAAGGAAAACGCGTTTGACCAGTTTCAGTTGATTTTAATCGACTGGAAATTGGCCATTTTTCTAACGGTCTCAGAATTCGGCGAAACTAGTTTTGTTAGGACCGTATCGTCAATACGAAGCTAGAAAATATTTTTGTGGAATTTATAGAGTTCGTATGTGGCCCCGGTAAATTGAAATGCACGTTTAAAATTCAATATAATGATTTAAATGTGAACTTAAATGAAAACTGATCGAAACGATGGAATTGGCTGACAAAACATATCCCATTGTGTTTGGAATGGGGGTAATTAGCTAGGGGCGACAGTCGTTGGGATTCGTTTGGAGTTCGGATGGGTAAACATGAACTTTTGAAATTAAATGAATAAAATAATAATAAATAAATTTATATAAATGCAAACCAACTCAACTAGACCCTAGCATTTCTCAACAGCCGCCACTATCTTCTTATATACGGCTGAAATCGTTCTAAAATAAATCCACTCAAACCCTCAATCCAATTCGAATTCAACCGTAAATCCAAAACGATTATGAAAGAGATTTCCACCCTCTTTATTTCTACACGGGTATGATCGGTTATGGGTTCGTATTACGATCGATTGGAGGGCTCAAAGTCGAGGTCTTTGGACCGGAATTCGAGACAAACGGGACCACTGATTCCAGCGAGGTGGTGCGCGCTGAAAGGCATGGCCAAGGCGGACGTCAGGGCGGTTTCAGATCAGGGTACGGTGGTGGCATCCGGCGTGCGACGGTGAAGGATGGGTTCCTTGTTCCAGGAGCAGAAAGCGACGAAGAAGGTAATAATAGATTAATTAATTTAGTTTACTTAAAATTGGAAATTTCAATTGATAAATAACATTGTTTTTATAATATGTAAATAACATTTTTTTTTTAAGAAATATAAACAGAATTTGTTTTCAAAGTAAAAAAAATATACTTTGTTTTTGAAAAATATAAGATTTTGTTTTTGTAAATAACATTGATTTCAAAATGAAATATTTAAAATAAATAACTTTGTAGAATAAAATATGGATTTTTTTTATATATAATAAGTCGAAAGAAAAATATGATTTTTAATAAGGAAAAGATACGATTTTTAATAATGTAAAAATATGATTTTTATATTCAACATTAGAAATAAAATATCATGGTTTTAAAAATAAATTAGCAAATAGCAAAGCTGGTTTTAAAAATAATATTGCAAATATTGTTTTATTAAAGTTATCATTGTTTTTAAAGTAAAATAGAATTGATTTTTGGAAAATAAAATATAACTTGTTTATGGAAGAAACTATACATTGATTCAAAATGTAAACATTCTTGATTTGAAAAATAAAATAGAAGTGAGGTTTGTATGGCGAAAAAGTTTAGATTTTTAAATAGAAAAAGAAATGATTTTTATTATAAAAAGGATATGATTTCTAGAAACATAAAAATATTATTTTTAATACATAGGAAAAATAAAAATATGGTTTTTATACTTTTAGAAAAATAAAGATATGATTTTTCTTTAAATGACTTCATTATAAAAATGTGATTTTTACATATGTAGTGAAAGCGGACAACGGAAGCGACAAAAAGGCGAAACGACGAAGACTTCTGCAAAAGAAGAGTCGAGATGATTGGATAGCTATCTGTGAGAATTTCTCACCTTTCAATTTCTTTTCTAATTATATATATATACTAGGATGCAGACGGTGCTTAGTAGCACCCGACACAATCGTCCACAGACCATGGACTTGTTTGTTTGGTTGCATAGATTAGTTGAATTATTTGTTTGAAATGAATTGAATTGTTTGGTGAGATGAAATTGATTTGATTGATGTGTGAATGGCGTGGGCCTTCACTAGACCGGGGATAAGGCTAGGCCTTGTCCCGTTTCTAGTATCGTGCCGTTATGCCGCCGAAATTTTCTAAAATATGTTAGAGAAATAAAAATATCATTTTATTGTGTAAATGAATTGAATAGAAATTCATAGGTTGAAATAAAATGTTTTATCGTTAAAAATATAATTTTTAACGTGAAGTGAATAAAATAAAATATTCATTTATAAACCGAACGGTTTGTTTATGTACACCTATTTGAAGGACATTGATTGGGTCGATAAATTTTATACATCGCCCAACTGCACGAATAAAATATGTGTTTGATTGTTTGAAACCCCACACGGGTGTTGGGATGAAATTTGAAGTTCACTCATCCTGATTGATTAAATATGTCGATCGATTGATTGACAGGCTGTTATAAGCGTTGAATATCTATATTTGATGCTTATACAGCATAGTGCACTTTGGTTGATGGTTGATTATTTTCAATGCTATTAAATACCTGTGTTGTATGAAAATCCATATAATTAACTTTATATGGTAATTGATTGGGCCTCATTCCAATTTGAAAAATAAAGAATATTATAAAATAAAAGTTCATGTGTTGACAGTACTCATCCATTGAGATTGGTCATGTGTTGAACGAAATATTTTGATAATAACAACTATTTTGAAAATAGAAATTTATGAAGCCGTGTTGATTAGATTGACGCCATTTTGACGCGAACGATATTTATATCGATTGAAAACGATTTCGAAATGAAATGAATTGAAAACGATTTCGAAATGAAATGAATTGAAAACGATTTCGAAATGAAATGAATTGAAAACGATTTCGAAATGAAATGAATTGAAAACGATTTCGAAATGAAATGAATTGAAAACGATTTCGAAATGAAATGAATTGAAAACGATTTCGAAATGAAATGAATTGAAAACGATTTCGAAATGAAATGAATTGAAAACGATTTCGAAATGAAATGAATTGAAAACGATTTCGTATAGAAATGAATTGAAAACGATTTCTAATAGAAATGAATTGAAAACGATTTCGAATAGAAATGAATTGAAAACGATTTCGAATAGAATTGAATTGAAAAAGATTTCGAAATGAATTGAATCGAAAACGAATTCAAAATGAATTGAAAACGATTTCGAAATGAATTGAATTGAAAACGATTTCGAAATGAATTGAATTGAAAACGATTTCGAAATGAATTAAATTGAAAACGAATTCAAAATGAATTGAAAACGATTTCGAAATGAATTGAATTGAAAACGAATTCAAATGGAATTGAAAGCGAATTGAAATGAATTCAAATTGAATTGAAATTCGAATTGAATAGAAATGAATTTTAAAACGAATTTATAAAGAAGAATTCAATTTTGGCTTTGAATTGAAATAGAAGTTGAAATAGAATTTGAAACGAATTTAAAACTATTTATATAATCCGTTTTAAATAGTAATCGATGAAATATATATTATATATATTATATATATAATATAATGGCCTGAATAGAACGCGCCGCGCCGCGGTAGTTCGCGAATTTCGACCATTTATTTCAAACGGACATTGCGGGAGATCCGACCGTCGGATTCTCCTAAAACCGGAACCGTTGGGTTCGTATCGAAAAGAGCTTTCTAATGAAAATTAGAAATTTGAAATCTAACGGTTGGATTTGGAATTATGTCCAAATCAAATTCGAAAAAGGTCGCTGTAAGTGCAGTTCGATGGCCATTGATGGAAATCGACTGTACGGGCCTTGATAAAATTATTAAAAATAATAATAATTTGTGTAAAATCATAAGAAATGATTTAGAAAGAATTGGGATGAAAAACTCCCTATTTGAAAAGATAAAAATAGATTTTTATCGAAATGAACTTGTTTTGAACTAGAATTATAATTCTATTTATTTTTAAATAAATAAATTGAATTTGAAAAGGGTTTTGAAAATAACCAAAATTTCCAATGATTGCATTGGAGTGGATTTGAATCGAAATTGTCTTCGGAATATTTCGATGTTGGAATTTGTGATTATACGGATGTTGTTACGGAAATTTGAAAGATATATATTTATATCGTTATTTCCAATACGACATTTGTTAATCGTAGAATTTGATATTGAATATAAGCCGATATATTTTCTATTCAGAGCCTTATATTGAATATCAAATGGGATTTGGGTTTGTCGTGAATGGTGTCTTCACTAACACTGTTCTTGAACCCAGTTGAGAAAAGATTAAATCTTTTTATTTAGATTTAATGAAGTGTACCAATTAAATAATATTTAATTGGAATTGAATTGATATTGATTTTTGGGTTTATCGTGAACAGTGTTTTAAATAACACTTGTTCTTTAACCCGATAATTAATGAATGTGATTTTGGGTTTATCGTGAACCGTGTTTTAAATGACACTGATTCTTTAACCCAGTTAATGATTAAAACTGAGTGGAGTTTTAATGAATCTTTAATTAGATTGAAAAGATCGAAAATGGAGTATCACCAGTTTTGCTCCAGGCGATAGTTAAATCTTTAATTAGATTTGAACGTGAAATGGTAATTGAATTTACCGATAACACTGTGGTGTTAGATATGAAGTATTACCAGTTTTACTTCATGGGATGAATAGGTTGGGATTGGGAAATTAAAACAAATGATTACTTCGGTAAGGTTCGCTAATCCCGACTAGTTTGAATTGATATTCAAAAATGGATTAAAGAATAAATTCAAGGAATTTATCTTTGATAAAATTAATGGGAATCTTTCCCTATGAATGTGAAATTTAGAAACTAACTGTCGGTTAGCCAAGCAGAATGGTTTTCTGGATATTGATCTGATGTTGGTTTCGGCCTTCGGGGTTAATATTTGGGAAATTATTCTCTTGATTAATTTACGGTTAGTGACTAATGAATTGGAATGAGGCGTATGTTGTGTTTGTGTAACACTTATTTAAAATATACGCGAGTTATTCGAAAAGACCGGGTTTATCCCATTTTGAATAACTGATACGACGATAAGTCGAAGATGAAGACGATGGTCGAAGACCGGAGGTCTTCACGTCGTTTGGGTGGTAACTGATGATCTTGATTGGGCTGTACACCCAAGAAGATGGAAACAGTTGGTGATCGTCCAGACGTACTTGGAGATCGATGGATATGCGGGGTACTAGGTGCCTCCGGTTTCGTTCAGACCCAGAACGGACTTGTAAATGGACTGTGTGTCTGACATCGGATTTCATTATGTGTGACTGATATCGGTTGCATAGGATGGTTTGCCTGTGTGGCATGCTAAGATGCAAATGATCAAGGCTTCTGTTGAAAAGCAAAGTCTTGTGGTGATGATCAAAGCACGGCCTTTGTGGCGTAGCTTTGTGTAACGTTTACCTCGCGTGTTTCACACCCGGTATGAACCAAAAACGGGAGACGGACCTCAGGGAGGACTTGCGTTTCTTTCTAGCTAGAAGTGGCGTCAGTGGTTTTACACGCCCTGACGAGTTTGACTTATGTGGTTGTTGCTGTTGCGAGGCGCCTCGGATTGATCGGTCGTTCTCGAACCGATGGAGTCATTCGTTGGCTCGTTTGCGCCCCAAAGGGCGGGGAAACGTAGTGTTCAGGCATTTTAATCCACATCGGTGGACCGGCCCTGTCGCTCCTAGGGTCACTCGAGCTCTGATCCTGAGACATGGTAGGCTAGATTGTCTCGAATCGGTTGAGGACTATCTTTTGCCTCGGTTCATAGACGGAAATCCAATTTCCAAATACGTGACATTTGCGGTTTTATTTGTAAACCTATATATGGCGACATGATATATGGTACCCATGCCGCCTATGATTGATACTTATGATTTGAAGTTGTTTTATACACAGTACACTTATTATAGTATCAAATGATTTGTTTTAAAACGTATCAAGCATTCTTTGGCTGTTATAAGGGAAAACCCTATCCTCGACTGCGTTGCATTGTGTGATGGGACCTGGGTCTTATAACAGCTTCATTTTTCTTCATTTAGCATTGCGCTGTTGTTTTATGCACTGGTATTCTTGGGAGGCAACCCGTTCCGTGTTATACGGCGTGGTCCCTTGATTTACCTTTGAAAATAAAGATTAATAACTGTTTTTGTTCTCACACCAGTCACATGACTGACCTGGAGTTTATTGTTTTAACCTAAACTCTGGGTGCCCCTATTTTTGACACGGGCAGCTAGTAGTTTTGGTTTTGCAGATTTATATTCACAGGATCCTGGTTTACAGCTGGAACGATATCCGGAAAGCTTTGTATCCGTATATCTCTTCTAGTTGTGTATTGTATTATTTTCCGCTGCGATGTATTTAAATGTAATTTAAATCTCTGATATTTCTGTGTAATATTCATTTATACTCTGTATATTCTTGTATTCTGGTGCATTGTTGTAATATACAATGAAATGTTCTTCTGTATGCGTTCTGTTGTGGCCTGTTCTCGAACTATCCGACACTTTCCTTTACGGGGAAGTTACGGGTCTTCACACCAGGGCAGGAAAGGGGACAAGTTCAGGCTCTTGCGGTCCCACCGTTGCAAAAACGAGGTAGAACTATTTCTGTTGAAAGCTTAGTTTTTCTGTTTGATCATCTTGTCCGTACCTTATTCGATTCGGGCGCATCGCATTCGTTTATCTCTACATCATTAGTTGAAACACTGCACCTAGATACTAGTATTATTACTGATCCCTTAGTAGTCTCAAATCCTATTGGTGGTTCGGCTCATCTTTCTATGATTTGTCGGGATTTGAGAGTGTTTATCTTGGGCGTTGAGTTTGAATGCAACGCCTTTGTCTTTGGTTTCACGGGCTGTAGTTTGATTCTAGGGGCAGATTGGCTGGCCAAGCGGGGTGCCATCCTAGACTGTGAAAGGAGGGTAGTTAGACTATTGATTCGTTGTAGAAAAACCCTCATATTTCTTTCGACCCTAGGGGTTCAGTGATGCTTAGCTGCCTAGAATCTTCTGACGCATCTAACGATGATTAGGAACCTGTTTGTGTGGTCCGTGAGAATGGAGACGTCGTTGATAAAGCGCGGGGTTTACCCATAGGCGCGGAATAAGTTTTCTTATGTGCTTAATAGATTAAGCAAAGCCCGTTATGTAATCAGCGGTAGTTTTGGAGCAAGACTGGCAAGGACGGCCAGAGTCGGTCAAGGGATCAATTGATTGACCATCTTACTAGTATCATCTTACGTAGGTCGTCTGAATTTGAAGGAGGTATCCCTTGGGTGTTTGTCTGATATTGGTTTAGGCCTTTGGGGCTTGCACTTGGGGGATGTCGAATTCGACTAGGATGGTCTGTGTGAGAGATGGATAGTTGTGACGATTTTACATGGGATAATATCCTGGTTTTCTCTAGAAGCAGAGAAGAGCATGCCCTATGTCTTGGGGAAAGCTAAGGGACCCTACTAGTGCACTAGCTTAAAACTAAGTTCTCCAAGATACCATTTTTGGAGGAAGGAAGTGAGGAATTTAGGGCATGTGGTCTCTAGGGAAGGGAGATATGTTAAGGTGGATGGAGTTCTTAGCATCCTAAGACTTCGAAATAGCCTATACCCCTGGCATGGGTAACGTGGTGGAAGACGCCTTAAGTAGAAAAAGATTATCCTTAAGTCCTTTGTTTGTTGAGCGGCGAAGTTTAGAATTCATTTCGATGTTTGACTTTAGACCTTCCATTGACTTCGTACCCGGTTTGCTAGCATCCTTGGAGGTCAGACCCACGCTTTTGGGACGGATTGGCGAGGCACAGCGAGACGACCGCAGTTGGTTGAGTTAGTAGAAAAACTCAAAGGAGGGGAGTCATCAAGCCATCTCCGTAGGTATACCCTAGACGAAAAGGGTTGGTTACGTAGGGACGGTAGACTTTGTGTACCAAAAGACGATGACCTAAGGAAGACTATTCTTGACGAAGCACATCATTCGAGGATGACCATTCATCTCGGCGGGGACAAGATGTACAAAGACATGAAGAGAGTTTACTTTTGGGCCGGCATGAAGAAAGATGTGGCCGAGTATGTTGCTAGATGCCTGGTGTGCCAACAAGTAAAAGCGGAGCAAAAGAAACCCGGTGGGTTGCTTCACCCATTGGAGGTTCCACTATGGAAGTGGGAAAGTGTCTCGATGGATTTTGTGGATGGGTTACCGCAATCAAGGAAGGGTAATACGGGAATTTGGGTTATAGTAGATAGACTTACTAAAAGCGCCCATTTCATTCCCGTAAAGAGTAAGAGGACTGCTCCATGGTTAGCTTCTGTATATGTCCGAGAAATAGTTTGTTTGCACGGTGTTCCTTCTAGCATAGTGAGCGACCGCGATCCTATTTTCACTAGCGAATTTTGGAGAAGCTTACAAGAGGCGGTAGGGACTCAGTTATGTTTGGGCACCGCATATCATCCTCAGACGGACGGCCAGACCGAGAGGGTGAATCGCATTCTAGAGGATCTGTTGAGGCTATGTATCCTAGACTTTGGGGGTACGTGGGAAGAGCATCTTCCATTGGTGGAGTTCGCATATAATAACAGCTTTCAGTCCAGCATTGGTATGGCACCGTTCGAAGCTCTTTATGGACGACCTTGTCGTTCACCTACATGTTGGTGGGAATCTACGGATAAGATCTTACTTGGGCCAGATATGATTAGGGAGACTTCGGAGAAGATCGACTTGATTCGAAGGAGGATGAAAGCAGCGCAAGATAGGCAGAAATTTTATGCAGATAAGAGGAGGACAGATCTCGAGTTTGAAGTTGGGGACATGGTCTTTGTCAAAGTGTCTCCATTACGGAACGTTGTTCGCTTTGGGTCCGTTGGGAAATTAGCACCAAGGTTTGTAGGGTTGTTTCCTATTAAGGAGAAAATTGGATGGATGGCGTATAGAGTGGAGTTTCCCGAGAGACTTAGTGGTGTACAAGACGTATTCCATGTGTCACATTTGAGAAAGTGCTTGCATGAGACCGCGGAAGTGATAGAGCCGAGCTTGCTTAGAGAGGTGGAGATAGAGCGTGATGCGACAATTGGACGAGCTCCTATGCGCATTCTTGGGTCGGAGATCAAGAGGTTGAGGAATCAAGAGGTCAGACTAGTCAAAGTTCAATGGGGAGATGATGAGAGCAACGCTACTTGGGAGACGGAAGAGAAGATGCGTTCACGATACCCTTTTCTTTTTTAGGGTATGTCCTTTAATTTCTCCTTTATCGCTTAGCTTGTACTTATCTTATCTTTAGTATATCCTCTCGCTAGTATCTTTGACCTTTAGTTAGGATAATCCTATGGTTGAAACATGTGTTTGAGACATGTTATGTATGGTGGATGCAAAGTGGATGCAAGTGTTTGCTAGTGGTTGCTCGTGGATGCATATACACACACTATTAGGCACCGGATCGGCTCAGTCACTTCATATTGCATATTGCATATATATATGGATGTATTTAGTAAAATGGATGTATAATGGTTGTATTATCATATAGTTGCTGCATTCGGGTGGATGGTTGTGCACGCATATAGAATTAATATGTATCATTAGGAATCTTTTGCATACATATTGGACGCATGGCACTATCGTGAATTGCACTAAGGAGGTCGACCGAATCAGTAGACCGCCTAATTTTGCATTAGATATGGACATATACACACACTGTGCATATAAACATTAAAGCATTAGAAGTCTTTTAAGGACAATGGATGCTAGTGTTTGATGGTTGAGTAGATGGACGATTAGGTGGTAGGATATCATTCTTCTTGACTTGGAGATTTCGGGGACGAAATCCTTTAAGGAGGGGAGAATGTAACACCCCGTAATTTTATAACATTAAAATTCACAAGTTAAAGTATACCTAATTTTTAGAAAAGAATTAAGTGAAATGGGTTGCGCAGAGAAATATATATATTGAAATATATAAAACAAATTAAAAATTAAATAAATAAATATGCGAAAAAGTTCAAAACAGCGAATTGGGACGGGAAATAACCGAACCGGCCCATTTTTGAGGTCGATCCAAGCCTTGCTGGGTCGACTAGGGGTTAATCCAGGGTGTTTGGCTGTCAACCCGTAGGCCGATTCGCTCAAATGCAGATTTTGCATTTGATTGGTTCTCATGGTTCAGGGTTAATCTAATGGTCCTAAATAACTTCCTACACCTATAAATACATCCTAATGCTAACCCTAAACCTAATTAAAATAGAATAGTTACCGTCATACCCTCGCCATGGAAATCAATGGAGCCGCCGCCAACTAAGAAAGAAGAAAATCAAATTCAATTCTAATTCTCTCAACCCTAAAGCAAAGCAAAACTCTCTCTTTTCTTCTCTAAATTGTGAGTATGATTATCTTAACAAGATTATTATCATTTTAAATAGGTTGAGTTATGAATGGATTATGAGTAGATGATGTGAATTATCATATATGTTGTTGTAAACCCCTTTTGCTATCATGTATATTGTAAATCCAATGTTATGTGATGATGATATCTTATATGTTGTAAATCATGCTATGATGATGTTATGTATGTTGAAAGTTTCTATGCTAAGTTGTGATGAATCATACATGTTAAAAAGGCCATGATGTTACCGTCTATGTTAGTTAGTTCATATTAATTAAATCATCATGTTTGGGTTATGTTGATCTATATGACAAGTCACATATGCAAGTTAGATTGATTAGAAAAGTTATGAACATATACCAAAACATCTATTATGACATCTAGAATTATGCTATGACATATGTGATATCCTATGCTAGTTCACACAATCATTATGTTGCCTAAAAACCCCATATGCAAGTTTATGTATAGATTTGGGCTATGATCATATCATATAAATTGAGACATTTAACAAGTTGACACCTTTTGATCCTTAACATGTGTAGTTTATGCAAGTTTCACCCCTATTATGATTAGATGTATTTTATTTGTCTATATGTTGTGATAATTTATCTTTGTGCTAGGTGTTAAACTATACAAGTCTAGCCTATATTATGAGTTGAATAAGCGAACGTATAAACGTGGGGTAGGGGTAATATTAAGGATTTAATATTAAAAAGTTGGGGTGCAATTGATATGATTTTGCATGCCATAAGTGGATGGCCATAATTGAGTCAATTATGGACATCATTAAAAGTTGACTTAATTAATAATTTGAATAGGGAATTATTAAAGCTGGGGTAAAAGATTTTAAGTGTTAATCAATGCTTAGGACACGAGGTTGGACTCGTTTGTGATGTAAAACTGCCCGGACCTGCCCGGCAAATCCAGTGGTCACAAATGTCAGCCCAATGTGAGAGGTCCTAGGCCTAAACTAAAGCATAACGGTTGTAAAGACACGAGGTTAGACTCTTTTATGGTGTAAGACTGCCCGGACCCGCCCGGCAAATCCAGCTGCCATAAATGCCAGTCTAATGTGAGAGGTATTTATGAGGTTATGGCTTGAATGAATTAAGAAATACTTAACTAGATAAACATGTAAGGTGGGACATGGGGGTTAAGTAGGTGCCTAGGGTGGCATGAGGAATCTAGGGGGTGCCCTTAGTGGCATATGAAATACGATTAGTAAGACTTAACCAAACACACATGTAAATGAACATGACTAAGAGGGTTAAGTGGGATATATTAATGACAAGCTTAGGTGGGTAGCTTGTGGGGGCCCATTTCAACCAGTATCCCAAACGTATCTTTGTGGGCTCGACCCAAGTCGAGGACGGGACACGCATACTGAGCTTGACTATAAGAGGCCAAAATGGGGAGCGGTGGCAACGCAAGTCCAACGGGTTTCATATGCGTGTGTGGACCCGGGCTGGTAGGTAAGACGTTGTTGCATCGTGTAGGTATAAGCCGTGCATTCTCAGTTGTATCGGGTTGCCACTTTAGGGGAGTGATACACCCCACTGTGGGGCCAGCACGGGTATCTACGAGTAGGGAGCCGATCGAAAGTGGGTAGTGGGGTACACCTAGTGGAGATAGGGGCAGACGACACCTATGTAGTCAGCTAGGAGTACACGAAGTTACTTATAAAATTTCTAAGAGGGTAGTGGGGTACACCTAGTGGAGATAAGGGCAGACAGCACCTATGTAGTCAGCTAGGGGTACGTAAGGCTATTTATATTGTTTCTGTGTGAAGCAAGTGGGATCAACCTTTAGGGTGACTGGTGTGGTGCAGTGTAGTAATGTACGGTGCAGTGTAGTAATGTGCGGTGCAGTGTAGTAATCATTCGTTAGTAATTAGGTGTGCCTTTACTGTTATCTTTAACGTTATCTTAAATGCTATCTTTATCTTCCTAAGAGTTCATAGACATTTACTTGTCTTCCAGCTTATGCCTTATTCTAGTTGTTTTGATAATAGTATTGTTAGAATTATCATACTCGCCAGACTTTATGTCTGACCCCCTCTATTTCTATCCTTTTTCCCCCTCCAGGTCCTCAGGTTGGGCCCAGCTTTAGTGGAGTTTGATTGAATTGCTTCATCTCTCTTTGGAAAGCTTGGACCGTTGAAGTAAAGTCCAGCTTGTTATCTTTTTAATGGCTATTTATGTAATGGGATTATGTATTTTGTTTTTATGAAGATGGATATTGTACTTGGTTATGATATATGGTTTTATGATGTAACAAACATGTTTAATTTCCGCTGCAATAAAATGAAGTTTTAGATTTCCAAGTACTATTTACTATCTGTCTTGTTGTAATTTTTCTGTTCTATATTCACTTATAACCTCCATGGAAGTTAATGCATTCCCTTCGTGAGTGACATTAATGGACGTGGGGTGTTACACAGTTATGCTTATACTTATTTTGTTTACTTTTGTTTATTTTGAGTCTAGGCCTTACGAGTAGCCTATACCATTTCCCTTTTCCATTTAGCGTTGAGACTGGGCCTGAGAAGAGCCTAGGCTTTTATTTTTATTCATATGTTAAATTGGAATAATGTTGAGATTGAAAAAAAGAGATTTTTGGGCATATTGAAACTAATAATGTATTGTAATCAGATTAAATTGGGAATAAAACCTTAACATATAATTGGAGAACATGTAAACTGAATAAATTGAACTTAATTGGACGTTAAGTAACGTCGGATTGGGTTGTACAAAGAGAATGACATTAATTAGAAATGTTAATACAACCTATGAATATAACATGTGGTTACATAGGGTTTATTAAAAAACTTAAATTGTGTTAAGTTAAAATTGATGAAATTAGTACACTAAGATAGAGGGAGTCCGTTCCGACAGCGTAAGGCTGATGAGGAAAGATAAATGGCTTGCAGATTAGATCTATTCTGATAGTGTGTGGCCGATTGGGGAAGATAAAAGGAATAATAATGTAATGAAATCCTAGTTTAGGTCCATTTCGGAAGTGTGAGGCTGATTGGGGAAGATAGGAGGCCTAATAAAATAATGAATGCGGACCCAGTTGTAACACCCCACACTTGTCTAGGCCTAAATTTCGACCAAAATTGAAACTCGAACACATCTAAGCATGGAGCATGTAAATCTGGTACCTGCAAACTAAATGAGCATGATCATAATAAGAGTACGACAAAGATAACTCACAGCATAAAATAGAAGGATAGACTAGTATTAACTCAAGTAACTACTTTTTAAAGTAAATCACTTTGCCAATACCGACCATGAGAGAGAATGAGAACCAAAAGCCAAACCAAAACACCTATGAGAACCCGACCTTCTATAAAAACGTAGGAGGTTGTAATTAGGAAGGGGTCAGAACAACAACATTTTAGTGAACAGGAAATATACAACACAAATCATAATACACAGATGTATCTCGTTTGGTTCAACCCTAGATGTATGCCTACCAAGGTTAGTGATTCTAGCCTAACCTTGTAAATATTTATGCACAACTCTAACTACACTTCCCAAGGTAATATACCCAAAATATAATACCCAGATAGAACGTTTACGTATATATTTATGAAGCCTTTGTACCAGAACATGGCTGGTTATTTAATCAAAAGTGGATCCCTAATTACGGAGTTTCTTTATATACATATCCAAACGTACAACCTTAATTATTTAACGCCTCACTATCAAATGATGGATATGGTGGATTCTCCCGATCGCTTAAGACCCTAGGCGGACTTGTTGGTCACTTATTATTTCTCGATGATTTATTCAATGTTAACATAAACTAGAGGGCACTAGCTACAGGGCCCTGCTAGTTAAGGCTTTTGTCATTAGCGCATACCCATACCCAGTGTAAGGTGAGAGAGGGTGTTTCGCTTTACCATCTAGCTGACCTCATTTGATAATCTCCTTAGTCGCTTATTACTTCCCGTAGGATAGGCAGTCATATCTGACAATTTTAGATTTCGAGGTTTGGGTTGGCCTCACACACATACCATATAAGACCCCTAGACTGGAAGACCTATTCCCAAGTGGACTCCTTGACCCAAGCTACTTAAGACCCAAGGAAGCGGACTATATGTGAAGATTATTAAGTTCATACCCAATTATCCTTTTATGCTCTTCCTTATTGTAATAAAGTAGACTATGTTATTGAGCTATTAACATTTAGTTTCTCTTTACGGAAATACCATACGTACGTAGTTATTTATCGTCATGGGTTCCTACGGTTAATAATGTTTCACATTATTAATCTACCAAGTCCAGTTCTAACTTTTAATTATAAGTCATATATTAATTTATATAATAGGGAGAGTTGTATCCTCCTTATCCTAGGATATTTATTTGATTATTTTCCCTAATTGGACTTAGTAATTTAAATAACCATAAACACACGTTAATCCCCTTTTTATTTCCTTTATTTCTGTTCATATGTTTATTGCCCTTTATAACCATAATGGTCATATTTTCCTTAGGCAACAATTAATCTTTGATTTCCTTTTATTACCATTGATTACAATTAATGTCATTTATGAGCCTAACGGCCATAATTTTCCTAAGACATTAATTATCAATGGATATCCTTATCTTGTCAGTCCCGAAATATCTACTTATTGTACTCCAACAGACATTGCTAATTTTAATTTATTTATTTATTGTATGTCATATATATAAGCTGATCACTTGTGGATGCTGGATATGCTGGCCAGTTCCGGACAAGCTTCTACCACAAGCTAAGCTTAACCTCGGGTCTTAATGTGATTATAAATTAAATTACCTAATTGGGGCATATAACATTAATCCCAATAAATCTTAGGAATGTAACCATTATACTTAATCCCCTTATTAATTTTTACTTTCCCTAAATCAACAAAGGTTACAATAGTTATTTATTTATTTGTGGTTCTGTTTATAACAACCAATCACATTAATTGCTACTATGGACACCAAAAATATATTAATATAATATGGATTACATTTACATGCATGATTCCATAAATGAATATCATTCAAATATTCAATATAATGTATATTTTGTCGTTTATGTGGATTCAGATGGATAATGTGTATACATTTATATTTATATTTATATTTATTTTTGCACAGTTAACGTAATCATCTTCCTTTATTATTGTTATCATTCATTTAATATTTTAGTTTAAACAATAACCAAACATTCCTTTTTGTATTCAATCTTGCCATAAGATTCCAAATCTTACAAAAGACCGTTAGTTATAGTTATTGTAAATTATGCTTGATTATTGGAATAGACATAATTAAATGAACAAGAAATATATTTATGTATATTTTAGAATAATTGATGCAAACTACGCACAAATATGTATATTTATATTTATACATACATTTACACAACTTTTTCCCTTTTAGATCTTTTATCATACTTCTTATGGATTATAAAATAATATCTTTTTGTTCAAAAAGGAGGAGGGCATATTTACAACAACTAAAACAAAACCCCAACAATATTGAATACAAACAGTTTTATGTCTTTTAAATCAAATCACATAATTCACCATTGTATCTTTTTAATCAAATTCACATAATTTATCATTTTAACACTAAAACTAGGGACCTAGAATATAACCACATCTAAACAGTGTTTATGGGACTAATTTCTAGATCTATAGTGTTTTGCAACAACTACAATATATTTTAAACTTGATTATAGGCAATGTGTATAAACAATTAAATAAGCCTATAAATAATATTATTCATAACCACAAATCTATACTTTCTAGTTTTGACAATATTCATAAGCAGATCTGATAGGTGTCATTTCAAATTCAACAATATTATAAGCATATATGATGATATTAGGCATATATTTTGAGATCTAATTCAAACGAGATAAATTGGCTATTATAATTTTGTATATAAATTTCCCGCTCACCTGAAAGCATCCAAATCTGAAATTTGAATAATCCTTTAGGCCTACAATTCCTAAATTCTTACAGACCTACAAATCTTTTGAAAGGGGATACATTCAGATCTGTAGATTTGCAAGAAAATAGGAAAAGAAGGGAGAATCTGATGAAGACTAGTTTAGATGTAAATTCACACTCTTTTCCATTTGGATCTGATAATCCCTTTCAAATATATGTGATTTATATTTGATTGATTGTATATCAATATATTTTTAATTAAGAAATTGATTTGAAGAGAAAGGGAAATGACAGAGCTTCGCTATTGTCTACAGATTTGTGTGGAAAAGAAAGAGGCTTCACCCCTTTATTTATAGGAGGAATTAGCCATAACGTTAGATTTATTTTAATTAACATCCGTCTGTTTATATTTCATAATATAACGAAAATACCCTTCAAAACCTAGTCGTCACTAGGCACTACAGTCCTGAAGCGATCGACACCCTTTGGAGCAATCGACCGCTCTTCGGCCGAGATGCCCAATGAGCGCGGGTTAAAGAAGGAAATATATATATAATTTATTCTATTTATTTATTTCCGTTCGTTTTTCGTATTTTGTCCATAACTTTTTCATACGCACTTCGTTCGCAAAACTCCAAACATGAAAGTTGACCAGAATTTTGAGACGAATGCATCGGTTTAAGCTTCGTAGTCAAATTCCATCGTTTGCAGAGATTGCTATTTTTGAGATTCTAATAATTAATTTCTATTGTCAAAATTCTGCGTTATTAAGTTCCTCTCTCCTTAAAAGGAATTTCGTCCTGAAATTCTGACACACACTGTCCTATCCTACACAACCAATTTGTGTACATCCACTTTGTAACCATATGTATATGCATAGTGTTCATAATGCATTTGAGCCATAAAACTTGTATGCAAGATGATTCTAAATCGGGCCCTCTATATGTGTGCATAAAAAAATTTAGAACACTTTTGAAAACATGATGCAAAACATCCTAAATATACTGGCAGTTCTATATGAATGCAAATTTTGGAAATCCTTTTTCATCCATAACCCCCACACGATTACGTATAAAAGTGTGAAGCAACCAATTTGCATCCATACTCTACCATCCAAAACATCGACATATTTAATCGTTTCCTTGTGAATTTATCCTAAACCTGAAAAAGGAAATCAAAGTGAAGAATTTCAATGTTTCCTCTTCTTATAAATATTCTATTTCCCATCCCACATTGCGATTTTCACCTCAGCTACCCAAAATACTCCTAAACTTTCCATATGTAGATTGTAAAGGAGGCTTAAAACAAGCTATAAAACGTAAAACGAGTTAATTAATAGCTCGCACGCATTGTTGACAAGGTATGGAAAAAACATTTCCAAGGCTAAAGAAGCATTTTCCTTATTGTCGTTATCATTTTTATCGCATGGTCGTTCCTACTACATAGCTAAAACGCGCACACAAACCATCCAAACATCTTCCTTACGCTGTTCATGTGGCCAAAAATCGAAATTTTTCATAAAAACAAATTTTCGCTTGAAAACTTCTTATGTTTATTTTGAAATTTTCTTTTCAATACCATTTCACTTTCCATATGAGATTCGTATGAGAAAACAAATTTTGGTAATGTGCACTTTACGTTATTCAAATCATCAATTTTAATGTAAAACAGAAGTTTAAATATGCATAAATTGTTGTATCCAAATTTTGTGCTTTCGCGCGAACTGAAATAAAAGAAAGCAATTCGTTAAAAATTAAAAATGATAAAAGATTTTTTTCAAACAATAATTTCCAAAAGTTTTAAAAATGTATTTTACGGAAACTTAAACGATTGAAGTTACATGTTGGCGAAGAAGGAAGTCAGTCACGCAGAAATGCAAAAACTGAACTCGCATTCAAAGAGAGTAAAATAATTTTTAGCTTGACAGGGAACGGTGATTTATTTATTTATACCATGACAAAATCAATGCAAAACTGGTCCTTTGCTGAAATTTACCCGACACAAAATTCTATTCTTTCCAGCTCTAGGACAACTGTTTATTTAGATAAGAAAAATGAGATTCATTCAAACGAATATGCGTGAATGACATAAATATTCCAAACATAGAAATCTCATTAACCTAGGTCTTGTGATTTAAGCAACACATTACAAGAATGAATCACCATAAAGCCAAGAACCGATGCTGGAAAGGGAAAACAACAAAAACGGCAACAAAGCAACAATCATCGATAATCTCAAAACAATGGTCATATACAATGAGATGTTCTACTCCACAGCTGGAGCTCAAAAAAAATTTTATGACTTTTGATTAATCATATCATGGTAGCAAAATGCTCAATCTCGTGTTACAAACACCATTGGTGTTGTTGGAGGTTCCCACATCACCATCTCTACTAAGAGAGAATTGATGAGAAAAGAAACCTATCACAAAACTGAACCTCATGGAAATCCACCAAATACTGTCTAAAGACAAAAATGGATAGGCGAAATTACAAAAAGTAACTTCATGAGACAACACACAAGAACAAGAACAACAAGCTGAATCAAATATGATGCAACATTAAATGATGGTCATTAAATGATGGTTAAGCCACCGATCGAAGAAAAGATTAATTTCGTCACCATGAGATAAATCTAGTTACAACTTCCCATCTATAATAGATATACTAAATGCGACACACATCTACATGAGTAGGTCAGGCATAGATTCCCAAACTCAAAAACCCTACATCAAGAAAAAGAGATCTGCTGCAAAATCTCCAAAGATAGTTAAACAAAAGACCGTTCAAGTCCGCGTATGACACGATTTCCTCTAAAATCTCATCAAGATCCTCTTCAGAAAAGCCATACAAATACAACTTAATATTCATCCCCAAAACGATGATCGCCTTCATCAAAGTCTATTCCATTCCAACCAGACATTACAAAGGCGGATGCAGCACAAACAACAATCCTATTCTAAGATCTCGAAGCAATGGATCGGTGCAAATTCAATTACCATGAAAACTTTTCTTAGCCTTAAAGAGGTAAAACCTTTTTGCTCATTCTGATCCAACCAAATGATCTCTACCTAAGGAGGAGACTTAAATGGTACGAGTAAGATCGGATAGCACGATTTGGTACTATGGACTAGAAACCCGAACTCAACATACTTTAATTTTAGTCGCTTAAAGCCCATTTTATATAATTGGCCCATGATTAATTCATCGTCGAAATAAATTAAAGTTGAGTAAGAAAGGCGAAGAAAAACAAAAAAAATTGAATTACGTTCTCTCACGAGTCCTAATTTACTAATTCCTCTTATCCTTTAAACTATGCTCTGATACCAAATGTAACACCTCACACTTTTCTGAGCCCAAATTTCAACAAAAATCAAAACATGAACACACTCAAGCATGGGTCGTGTAAATCTAGTACCCGCAAACAAAATGCGCAAGAGCATAATCAGAGTATGACAAAGATAACTCATAGTGAAAACAAGGTAGGTAGACTAGTATTAACTCAAGTAACTACCTTTTAAAGTAAATCACTTTGCCAGTACCGAGCATGAGAGAGAACGAGAAACAAATGCCAAAGCTAAACTATAACACCCCACCTCCGCCAGGGTCACTCACAAGAGAATGCACTAGCTTTGGAGGGGCATTGTCTAGGTAAACATGCACAGAAATATTACAAGACAGAACATATAAAACAGCGGAAGAAAAACCAAATTTTATTACCTCATAAAATTATAAGGTCTAAAGCCTTTTACATCAAAATGCCTTTAAAAGCCATTACATTGGAAACATGTCTTGCAATAGTTAAAGAAGCATAAAACCACAGTCATAAAATATTCCCCAAGTAAAACGGTAAAGCAGCCATAGCCAAGAAAAATCCAAGCCATACATGATGACCTTGAAGCAGAGGAAGTCCGAGCTAAATAACAGTATTTCCTCCCTGAAAACCTTGGGGGGGGGGGGGACGGATGACAAAGAGGCGAAAGAAAACAGGGTCAGTCATAAAGACTGGTAAGTCCTATCTACTTCCAGCATAAAAACAGGTAAAGGTAACATGACATGCATAAACTGAAAGTAAATATAAGGATGATGACAAGATAAACAAGCTAAACCAAGGTAACAGGATGAACTACTGTATCAAGATAAACTACGGTTACTATGAATCAAGTTTAACATCCTAAGGTTCTATCGAGTATAACATCCCAAGGTTCTATCGAGTATAACACCCCAAGGTTCTATCAAGTATATTTGCCCTGCACCTTCCGTACTAGTATCCCAACCCGTGTCATGTGTTAGCTACAAAATGTCCCTTGCCCAATGTCATGAAATGGTCCATGTCAACCTAATGTAGGTTTTCCCAACTCGTATGTTTCTTTCCATGTATATGTTTAGTCCTTTGCCGTAAATCCTACGGGCTTCCTCACGTAGTTCTATACTACTTCCACGTAGTTCCATTATCCTTGAAATCGTTTGGACTGTCACCCTTGATCTAGCTGTATTTTCTTACCATGAATTCTCGAATGTTAGGCTAGGATTTATGCCACCTAGGACCACTAGGGATTACGCTACCTACTAAACGTTTTCATAACTTGGTTTGGGTTTAAGCCACCTAGGACCGCTTGGGATTACGCTACCTGTCAACCAAGCCCTTTTTCCCCGTATGTATCGTGAATCGTTTTTCCATGTCTAGATGCACATGTATCTCAATGTGCCATCCGAGTCCCGTGACAGGGCTAATCAAGAAATACAGGACTCGGTCGGGAGCTTTAGGTTATCTGCCGATGCAGATATCAAGGTCTATTTTTCTACCGGTGGTTATGGTCCCACGTGGCCCCTACCTCAACTACTGAAAGGCAGTCCTAGAAAATCATGCACGAGAACTATACTCCGGCCATCCATGCCCAACTTTCCTATTGGCCAACCTCACCCATAACTAGATAGCAAGTATATGGTCTTTTTGGAGTTCTCTGCCTTTTTGCATACGTACACGATTGACAAAAGATGGTAGGTAGTCGACGATGTGCTATCACAGGGCTAAACTAAGTATCGCCGACTCCACGCTAATCCACCCCAGTCTTTAGGTTGCTCGCACAGCAACCAAGGCATGCCCTTGGTTCTTCTACCGTAGACCTTAACCTCTGTGAGCCCAGGCAGATCATCTGCAAACTCACAGAGGGATACCAAGAGTACCCTCATGTCCCCTGAAGCTACCGCTTCGTCACCCAATTCGCTGGAGCCTTTATCTAAGTCATATAAACATTCACTCCTCCTCGTGTGTTTGTTTAAACGATGACCTACCGTATCAGGTTACTCATCTATTTGTGGACTGGTCCAATTCTCTTGACTAAGAATTATTACTTAGTTATCCTTAACTAAGGTTCATCACTTAGTTTCCCTTCCCGTTATCCTTAACTAAGGTTCATCACTTAGTTTCCCTTCCCATTATCCTTATTAACTAGATTTTCCACTTAGTCCCCTGAACTAGGGTTTTGTCTAATGGGTTAAGTGTTGTCATTCGAGTTCATGACTTACCCCGCCTACGAATTATGTCAAAATTGGCTAAGTATTCAAGTTCAAGACTTAGCCCTACAAACCATGTATCAAGTTGGTTAAGTATATCAAGAAGTTCATGACTTAACCCTAGATTATCGTGTCAGATTTGTTAAGTATAGGTTAACTTAACCCTATCAAATTATCGTGTCAGATTGGTTAAGTATAGGTTATCTTAACCTCATCAAGCTACCACGTCAGATTGGTTAAGTATAGGTCTTAACCTCATCAAATCATCGAGTAAAATTGGTTAAGTGTAGGTTAACTTAACCCCATTAAATTATCGAGTCGGACTGGTTAAGTATAGGTTAACTTAACCCCATTAAATTATCGAGTCGGATTGGTTAAGCATATTTAAGAGGTTCGTGACTTAACCCTATCAAATTATCAAGTCAGATTGGTTAAGTGTAAGTTAACTTAACCCCATCGAATTACCGAGTCGGATTGGTTAAGTGTAGGTTAACGTAACCCCATCCACTAGTCGTATTTATAATGGTTAAGTATCATTTTTGTGGGTTTACTTAACCCTACCACGCATCACGTTATCCCAGTCGGGTGTTTTCAACCCATTTAGGTTAAACTAACCCATCCGCTAATCGTGTTATATGATTAAGTGTCTTTAAGTAATCGAGTCCGGTCTTACTTAACCTACCCATTCATTTCATATCGGTTAAGTGCCATTAGTCAAACTAACTTAACCTTATCATGTGGCATTAAGTGAATTAATGCACCCCAACCTCTCACATTAGACTTTGTTGTGGTTACTGGTTACGTCGGGCGGATCCGGGCAGCTTTACACCACAACCTAGTCTAACCTCAGGTTTTGAACGCGCTATGACCAACTACTCACATTGGGTCTTATTGTCTGTAGCTACTGGATTTGCCGGGCGGTTCCGGGCAGATTTATGCTACAAACTCAACCCAACCTCGAGTTGGCCACTTTCATGTTTTCCTACTTGTCATGTTCATGTCAAATTTAGGCTACGACAAAGTCCACGTTTTCCACTTATGCCCATAGTCCCATTACTTAATTCATGTTAAGTTTCATAGCCCATCTCAAGTTTTCCTAAACTACCCAAGGCGTATTCCCAACGCAAGTGAAAGCGAGTCAACATAGTAGGAATAATATGACAACATATTGGTCTCAAACATGTAAGATAGCATAAAGGGGTTGGCCTCAAACATGTATGATAGCATAAAGGGATTGGCCTCAAACATGTATGATAGCATAACACTAGGTTCATCATCATAGGCATGTAAATGGTCATGAGGGGTTTAGGTTCTTTTACATGCATAAGCCCTAAGTCAAGTTCATATGAATGTTCCATAAGTCAAATTATTCTAAGGGTTCATGCCAACATTCCACAAGTCAAGATTCAATCTTACATGATAAACTAGGTAAAACACAACATGAGTGGCCTGATTTGATCACTAAGAAATAGCCCAAAGTCATAGGTTCAAGAGAGGGGCAAGACTAGATTCACATAGACTAACATACTTAGGTTTCATCTCATTTTATTCCATGTCAACATTAGAACTACCGTTTAGATCTAAAAGCAGGTAGAACTTACAAAGCGTGGCTAGAGATTTATGCGCAAGCATTTGTCGTAGAACGGTGTTGAGATGATGCTCTACTTCCTTGATTTGATGTAGAAAGCTTGCTCTTTTGACTGGAATCAAGTTTGCATGCTTAAGCCTTTGAAGTTGAAGATGGAGGCCATTATCAAGAGACATTTGGGCAGCACTTTGATGTTAGGATGGTTTGTAATGAATTAGGCTAGGTCTTAGGGTGTTTTTATAGAAGTTAGGACTAGTTTAGGCCCTTAGATTAACCCTAGTTTAGATCTGAACCATCCAATCTCATCACAGGCCAACAGAACAGACCCAAAGGAGCAAGCAGGTGCACCAGGCCAACCTGGCTCGACCAGGGAGGTCGACCCCCAGGTTGACACCTAGATCGACTGCCCAGTCGACCTGGTCCCTGGGGGGTCGACCTGGGGCTGGGCGGGAAATTTTCCCGCCCAGTCTGTTTGGGGCTAAATTCAAAATTTGAAAATCTGTTTTCGTTTTCTGATTTTTCGTGAAACTTCTAGAGGGCATATCTCGGTCATACGGACTCCAATTTACGAAATTTCGGACTCGTTTCCAACCAGAATTCCGAGATGAACGCAACGGCGCAACCCGTTTCTCTTGATCCTTATTTTAAAATTTAATTCTGCCTCGATTCTTGTCTTAACACGTTATTAAAATTCGGGTTGTTACATTCTCCCCTCCTTTAAGGATTTCGTCCCCGAAATCTCTAAGTTAGGAAGAACGTATCCTACCATCCATCTTCCATCTACTAAAAACATCATCCACAAGCAAACATTGTCCTTAAGAGATATCTAATGCTGTATGAACATATACAGAAAGTGTGTGTATGTGTTCCTTATCTAATGCAAATGATCAGGCCTGATTGATCTTCTAAATGCAAAATATGTTTAGTGCCATGAATCCACATGTATGCAAATAGTCCTAGTCACATAAACACTATATGCGTGCACAACCATTCATCCATATGCAATATTCACATGATAACACATTCAAATTCGTCCATAACCAAGTATAAACACATATACATATGAAATATGAAATGTGACTGAGCCGATCTAGTGCCTAGTATGTATTCGCGCATCCACGAGCAACCACTTGCAACCATATCAATCATAACATGTTTTCAAATACATGTTTACATCCACAGGGTTCTACCTAAGGTCCTCAAGATAGGACCGAGAAGATAAGCAAGATAAACTCCTTTTGGATTACAAGAAATCCCTTTCTAAACCCAACCCATATCCTATAAAGCCCAAAAGGTTTAGTCAACCTAACGGACACCTTCAAACCCTGACATGTATTATTAACCGATGAGTCATACCCCTTATGGAGTTTGCAACAGAAATAGGATCGAGAATAGGACCGAGAGGATATGCATAAAAGATAGCATGCGGGTAAGCTCTACAGGAAAACAGGGATCAAGAATATACTCTTAAAAAGAGATATGATGCGCGTATCTTGTCTTCAATCTTCTAAGTCGCATTTCCTGAACTTAATTCCATTGTGCTTTGACCATCTTTAACTTCATGATTTCGTGGCCTCTTAACCCCTATTTCCAAATATGAGCTGGAACTCACTTCATTGTCGCCTCTCTTTCCACTTTTACTTATTCTCCCTCTAGTATACTTGGCTCAAGCATATCCGTGCACTCATGGTTTCATGTAAGCTCTCCAAAATTCACTAGTGAATCATGGATCTCGTTTACTCGCTCTACGACATTCCATGCAGAAGAACTTATCTCTTGAAAACAAACAGATGCCAACCATGTTACCAAGTGTACTTACTAGAGTGATTTCATAACTCATGCACAAGCGAAATGAACCATCCGCCTTAGTGGAGAACTCTACTCGAACGGATTACCAACAAATGCATCAAGAGGTTCTAGGTAACCAATCATGACAGAACCCTAAAGGTTACACGAGACTTCGAGGGTATTACCAAGGCAAGCCAAGAGCCTAACTACCCTCCTTTCAGAACCGAGAATGGCACCCTTACTGGATAACCACTCCATTCCTAGAATTCAACCCATAGCTTAAAAGCATAAGCATTATTCCCAAAAGTCATAGGCGTCCTAAAATCTAAACAAGTCATGAATAAATGGACCGATTCCTCAACAAGATTTGAGACAAAAATGGGATCCTCTACTATGCTAGTACGAAGGTGCAGAGACTCAACTATCGAAGCAGACTTAAATGATGCAGTGATCAAAGCAAAGTCCTGACGGGATGATAGAGAAGAGAAGCTAAACCTTTAATAGAAACGTTACCATCCTTCTTAGGTACGCTAACAGTGAGAGCATACAATTGCCCTCTCGATGATCTTGTCCTCGTCTCATAATACTTGATTATCTTTCCCTTTTTACCCTACTAGAGATACTCTCTCTTGTCATGGGTTTCATCATTCACCCTTTTCCTCCTTTATGGATTAAGCCATACCAACAAGTTGCTTGTCCTTAAGCTTGTATCCTTTATCCTTGTTCTTACTATTCTTTCTTATAACGCGGTAACAGGTCTCTCGAGAACTACCTCCATCGCACCGAAAACACTGACGTAGTTAGAAAAGGATTAGTCGCAGTTCAAACCACTGTGACTACAAGTGGAGGAAAGAAAGGAAAAGAGATTCAATTAAGGAAACAAAGGATAATGCTAATGGCCTTTGGGGAATAGCCTTTAAAAATAAAACTTTCCTTGAAAAATGCTTCTTTGTAAACGGTTTTCAAATAGTTTTCAGAAGGTTTTAAAACTTTGCCCAGTCTGGTAACCTTCTGCTCTGATACCACATGTAACACCCCACCTCCGCCAGGGTCACTCACAAGAGAATCCACTAGCTTTGGAGGGGCGTTGTCTAGGTAAACATGCACAGAAATATTACAAGACAGAACATATAAAACAGCGGAAGAAAAACCAAATTTATTACCTCATAAAATTATAAGGTCTAAAGCCTTTTACATCAAAATGCCTTTAAAAGCCATTGCATTGGAAACCTGTCTTGCAATAGTTAAAGAAGCATAAAACCACAGTCATATAATATTCCCCAAGTAAAATGGTAAAGCAGCCATAGCCAAGAAAAATCCAAGCCATACATGATGAACTTGAAGCATAGGAAGTCCGAGCTAAATAACAGTATTTCCTCCCTGAAAACCTGGGGGGGGGGGAACGGAAGACAAAGAGGCGAAAGAAAACGGGGTCAGTCATAAAGACCGGTAAGTCCTATCTACTTCCAGCATAAAAACAGGTAAAGGTAACATGACATGCATAAACTGAAAGTAAACATAAGGATGATGACAAGATAGACAAGCTAAACAAGGGTAACAGGATGAACTACTGTATCAAGATAAACTACGGTTACTATGAATCAATTATAACATCCTAAGGTTCCATCGAGTATAACATCCCAAGGTTCTATCGAGTATAACACCCCAAGGTTCTATCAAGTATATTTGCCCTGCACCTTCCGTACTAGTATCCCAACCCGTGTCATGTGTTAGCTACAAAATGTCCCTTGCCCAATGTCATGAAATGGTCCATGTCAACCTAATGTAGGTTTTCCCAACTCGTATGTTTCTTTCCATGTATATGTTTAGTCCTTTGCCGTAAATCCTACGGGCTTCCTCACGTAGTTCTATACTACTTCCATGTAGTTCCATTATCCTTGAAATCGTTTGGACTGTCACCCTTGATCTAGCTGTATTTTCTTACCATGAATTCTCGAATGTTCGGCTAGGATTTATGCAACCTAGGACCACTAGGGATTATGCGACCTACTAAACGTTTTCGTAACTTGGTTTGGGTTTAAGCCACCTAGGACCGCTAGGGTTTACGCTACCCGTCAACCACGCCCTTTTTCCCCGTATGTATCATGAATCGTTTTTCCATGTATAGATGCACATGTATCTCAATGTGCCAACTGAGTCCCGTGACAGGGCTAATCAAGAAATACAGGACTCGGTCAGGAGCTTTAGGTTATCTGTCGATGCAGATATCAAGGTATGTTTTTCTACCGGTGGTTATGGTCCCACGTGACCCCTCCCTCAACTACTGAAAGGCAATCCAAGAAAATCATGCACGAGAACTATACTCCGGCCATCCATGCCCCCACTTTCCTATTGGCCAACCTCACCCATAACTAGATAGCAAGTATATGGTCTGTTGGGAGTTCTCTGCCTTTCCGCATACGTACACAATTGACTAAAGATAGTAGGTAGTCGACGACGAGCTATCACAGGGCTAAACTAAGTATTGCCGACTCCACGCTAATCCACCTCAGTCTTTAGGTTGCTCGCACAGCAACCAAGGCATACCTTGGTTCTTCTACCGCAGACCTTAACCTCTGTGAGCCCAGGCGGGTCATTTGCAACCTCACGGAGGGATACCAAGAGTACCCTCACGTCCCCCGAAGCTACCGCTTCGTCACCCAGTTCGCTGGAGCCTTTATCTAAGTCATATAAACATTCACTCCTCCTCGTGTGTTTGCTTAAACGATGACCTACCATATCAGGTTACTCATCTATTTGTGGACTGGTCCAATTCTCTTGACTAAGAATTATTACTTAGTTATCCTTAACTAAGGTTCATCACTTAGTTTCCCTTCCCGTTATCCTTATTAACCAGATTTTCCACTTAGTCCCCTGAACTAGGGTTTTGTCTAATGGGTTAAGTGTTGTCATTCGAGTTCATGACTTACCCCGTCTATGAATTATGTCAAAATTGGCTAAGTATTCAAGTTCAAGACTTAGCCCTACAAACCATGTATCAAGTTGGTTAAGTATATCAAGAAGTTCATGACTTAACACTAGATTATCGTGTCAGATTTGTTAAGTATAGGTTAACTTAACCCTATCAAATTATCGTGTCAGATTGGTTAAGTATAGGTTATCTTAACCTCATCAAGCTACCGCGTCAGATTGGTTAAGTATAGGTTGTCTTAACCTCATCAAATCATCAAGTAAAATTGATTAAGTGTAGGTTAACTTAACCCCATTAAATTATCGATTCGTATTAGTTAAGTATAGGTTAATTTAACCCCATTAAATTATCGAGTCGGATTGGTTAAGCATATTTAAGAGGTTCGTGACTTAACCCTATCAAATTATCAAGTCAGATTGGCTAAGTGTAAGTTAACTTAACCCCATCGAATTACCGAGTCGGATTGGTTAAGTGTAGGTTAACGTAACCCATCCACTAGTCGTATTTATAATGGTTAAGTATCATTCTTGTGGGTTTACTTAACCATACCACGCATCGCGTTATCCTAGTCGGGTGTTATCAACCCATTTAGGTTAAACTAACCCATCCGCTAATCATGTTATATGGTTAAGTGTCTTTAAGTAATCAAGTCCGGTCTTACTTAACCTACCCATTCATGTCATATCGGTTATGTGCCATTAGTCAAACTAACTGAACCTTATCATGTGGCATTAAGTGAATTAATGCACCCCAATCTCTCACATTAGAATTTGTTGTGGTTACTGGTTACGTCGGGCGGGTCCGGGCAGCTTTACACCACAACCTAGTCTAACCTCGGGTTTTGAGCGTGATATGACCAACTACTCACATTGGGTCTTATTGTCTATAGCTACTGGATTTGCCAGGCGGTTCCGGGCAGATTTATGCTACAAACTCAACCCAACCTCGAGTTGGCCACTTTCATGTTTTCCTACTTATCATGTTCATGTCAAATTTAGGCTACGACAAAGTCCACGTTTTCCACTTATGCCCATAGTCCCATTACTTAATTCATGTTAAGTTTCATAGCCCATCTCAAGTTTTCCTAAACTACCCAAGGCGTATTCCCAACGCAAGTGAAAGCGAGTCAACATAGTAGGAATAATATGACAACATATCGGCCTCAAACATGTATGATAGCGTAAAGGGGTTGGCCTCAAACATGTATGATAGCATAAAGGGATTGGCCTCAAACATATACGATAACATAACACTAGGTTCATCATCATAGGCATGTAAATGGTCATGAGGGGTTTAGGTTCTTTTACATGCATAAGCCCCAAGTCAAGTTCATATGAATGTTCCACAAGTCAAATTGTTATAAGGGTTCATGCCAACATTCCACAAGTCAAGATTCAATCTTGCATGATAAACTAGGTAAAACGCAACATGAGTGGAATGATTTAATCACTAAGAAATAGCCCAAAGTCATAGGTTCAAGAGAGGGGCAAGACTAGATTCACATAGAATAACATACTTAGGTTTCATCTCATTTTATTCCATGTCAACATTAGAACTACCGTTTAGATCTAAAAGTAGGTAGAACTTACAAAGCGTGGCTACAGATTTATGCGTAAGCATTTGTCGTAGAACGGTGTTGAGATGATGCTCTACTTCCTTGATTTGATGTAGAAAGCTTGCTCCTTTGACTTGAATCAAGTTTGCATGCTTAAGCCTTTGAAGTTGAAGATGGAGGCCATGATCAAGAGACATTTGGGCAGCACTTTGATGTTAGGATGGTTTGTAGTGAATTAGGCTAGGTCTTAGGGTGTTTTTATAGAAGTTAGGACTAGTTTAGGCCCTTAGATTAACCCTAGTTTAGATCTGAACCATCCAATCTCGTCATAGGCCAACAGAACAGACCCAAAGAAGCAAGCAGGTGCACCAGGCCAACCTGGCTCGACCAGGGAGGTCGACCCCCAGGTCGACACCCAGGTCGACTTCCCAGTCGACCTGGTCCCTGGGGGGTCGACTCCCCAGTCGACCTAGGGCTGGGCGGGAAATTTTCCCGCCCAGTCTGTTTGGAGCTAAATTCGAAATTTGAAAATCTGTTTTCGTTTTCTAATTTTTCGTGAAATTTCTAGAGGCCATATCTCGGTCAGACTCCGAATTACGAAATTTCGGACTCGTTTCCAACCAGAATTCCGAGATGAACGCAACGGCGCAACCCATTTCTCTTGATCCTTATTTTAAAATTTAATTTTTCCTTGATTCTTGTCTTAACACGTTATTAAAATTCGGGTTGTTTCATAAACACCTGTGAGAACCCGACCTTCCTTAAAATCCTGGGAGGGTGTAATAAGAATGGGGACAGAACAACAAGATTCTGGTGAACAGGAATTGTACAACACAGATCATAATACACAAATGTATCATGTTTGGTTCAACCTAAGATGTATGCCTATGAAGGTTAGTGATTCCAGCCTAATCTTGTAAATATTTACGCACGACTCTTACTACCCTTCCCAAGGCAGTCTCCCCAAAATATGATACCGAGATAGAACATTTACGCATATATTTATGAAGTACTTATACCAGAACATAGATGGTTATTTAATCGAGAGTGGACCCCTAATTACGGAGATTCTTTATATATGTTCACATGCACATCCTTAGTTATTTAACGCCTCACTATCAAATGATAGATAGGGTGGATTCTCCCAATCTCTTAAGACCCTAGGCGGACATGTTGGTCACTTATTATTTCTCGATTATTTATTCAAGGTCAATGTCAACATGCATTTTGGTCTGGCTACCAGAAGTGGTCCAGGCCCACACAACTCAGCCAATCGAGTGGTTCAACGGCCCAGAAGTGTTGCCACCATCCTCAGGAATCAAGCTGAGATATGGTCGCACAAGGGTAGTTGTCACGGCTCGTCAAGCTACTCTCGAAATGTACGAGCCTCTGGTCAGACATACACACTCAATGCAGTGTAAATGGATCGATCAAATCATGGTTCTGATCTTAGAGGACTCAGATTGGATCACTATCCGAATTTCGTATCCCTCGAATATGAAATTCATCAACACCGAATACCGCTCGTCGACACACGTCGATCATTTCAAAAAGATTGTGCAACACACACCGATCGATTCCAGAATCCGACATTGGCTCTTCCTAGCTTCGCATCACCATACTCGGCACACTCCTAAGCCTCGCATCACCGAGCCTCACATCACCACGACATAGCATCATCAACAAGTAGAAAGCGATTCAGTCAAAGTCGCGGCCTAAACATTAAAGTGGCCCAAAACCCCTTTAAATGACCTCTTTTAGATGTGAAAACCTCTTTTACGGTGCTTTGCACTGTACTTGTTGTAGCCCTTTGAGTTAGCTTCAGGTACAACTTTCGTTTGGCCCAAACGGCCTTACAATTTGAAAGTTACTCATGTTTTCGTGAACACATGTCGATCGTTCAAAACTGCTCGAGCGACTCCACCTGGCAAAGTCAAGATTCGGCCAACGACTCCACCAAGGGATCCAAAATTTAGGTGAGGGCTTTTAGGGGATTCGAAATTCTATTGTATGGGTCCTATATCCCACCTACCCCCACATAACCCATCAAGTATAAATACCCCCTCACTTCCAACATAAAAGGGTGGGTTCATGCTCTGCTCCAAGCTTTAATAGCTTCCTAAGAAGAATATATTCTTTCCAAAGCCTACTCAACATCATCCTTCATCATACAAAGAAGAATATACACATGCTGGGACTCATGAGCATGCCCTTAGGCGTTTAACCATACTTTTGGGCATTAGACCACCTTTGGACTCCTTGAAGCTCTTGAGCACCATTAATGGCTTCATCTTCCTCCACATGGCCTTTGAACATAGAATGAACTACTAGAACGTTGTATACACGTTTTCCATCCACTTTCAAACATCTTCAAGGACCTTTACACTACCTTTGGATATTTCCGGATCTCTCGGACATTGTTGACCAATTCAACACCTTTTCCACTTAACGAAGAAGAAGGCCTCGGAACCTGACTCTGCTCGTCCTCTCGGAACCTTCTAACTAAGACCTCCTCTCGAAAGCCGACTCTGGCCTTCTCTCGGAACCCGAGTCAAACCTCCTCTTGGAACCTTCCAACTTCGACCCCCTCTCTGAACCTCGCACTCTCGACACATTATGGACCTCGGCACTAACTGACGCCCTACGGACCTCGAACATTCCCGGCATGTTTCGGACCTCGGCAACTCCCAACACTCTCTGGACCTCAGAACCTCCCGACTTCGCCACATCATCGCCAACTCCCAACACTTTTCGGAACTTGGAACCTCCAGACTCTGTCACATCATCAGCAACTCCCAACCCACTACAGACCTTTGGAACTCCTCAACTACTCCCACTCAACATGGAAGCTCAACAACGAGGACTAATAGGACATCGTTAATCCTTATATTCATTTGCAATGATATCTCCCATTGTACTTTAACAATAGTGAAATAAAATCAACAAAGCCTTCAAAGTGGACGTAGTTTTAGTCTTAACCGAGCCACTATAAATTGTTGTGTCCTTTACTTTCCCTCACATTATTACTGCATCACATACACTTTTCCGCTCTGGGCAATTAGTTTCAAAATTTTGAAACTCTCGGATGTTGATGACAATTTTAGACGTCAACATTTTGGCACATTAGGAAGGGGGAGTAAAGCGCGCATCTGTGGTCGACTTTCTGTCACTTCCTACGAGGAATGGAAACCTTGCGTTTCCTTCTACTCAGTAACCAAGACTTGGGATGCTGCTTAAGTTTTATCAGACTTATCGACCAAGCCTATCGACAATGGTGAACAAAGGAAAGAACCTCATGGACCGACCTTCCACTGTCGATCCTGATTCAGAATTTTCTCCTCAGCCTCGGCTCCCTAAAGCTCCGATGAACCTTAATGGTCCCAACCTCGACGCATTCGTCGATCTAGACTAATTCGACGAAACATCAAGAAAGTTGGGAAAGACTCAACGATGCCTTGTCGACACAATTCACCAGAACATCGAGTTAACATAATGGCTTCAACTATGCTCAATGAGACATTTTCCGCCTTTAGGTAGACTTGGGCGCTCAGCCTCCATTAAGTACTATCGTCGCTCAAACTCGACAAAGCCGACTCTACCCACTAGTTCTCGACCAAACTTTTTTTTGTGCTATTCGGATTCCATCTTTCCCACTGAGCAAACTTCACGGTAATGGAGAGAAAGGGAAATTCTATCCTTGGAAGACCATCTAATGATAATCAAGGCACTACAGTTCATCAACGACCTCTTTCTGACATCTTAGCTACTGTTGATGTAGCACTACCTCTGGCCCCCGAGGCCTTAGACACTCAAGCGCATATTTTTGTGCTTGCCCAAAGACTGGAAGAAACCGAGCAATTGATCGAAGCTCAAGTCAGGAAAAACAAGGAGCTAATCCAGCGATACGGTCAATGAGACATCACCCGTTTCACGGTAAGTATGAGCACATCCAGCCTCCTCCGAACCCTGTCTCCTCGAGCTCCACATCCGTCTCTCCTCCTAACAATCGAAGCCCTCGCCGTAAAATCAACCTCGGCAATATCAGGATCACCATCAGAGAGGGAACGTGCCATCTCGGCCGTTACCGGCTTGAACCTAAACTCGACCAAGGGAATAACGCTCGAGCCCCCACTAGGCAAACTCAGACTGCTACGAGTCTGGACTTGTCATTTACCCTTCTAGCATCCAACTAGACCTAATTTCACCTCAACCAACCTCCACGGAATCATGCAATCTAGGTGGGAGACTTATATAATGATAAAGACTTTCCTTCGAGAAGATGCCCTAGGCTCCAAACTGTTCAACTAGATCACGATCGCCGTAATACGGCAAAAACATGACCTCTTATTCTCGCCAACATTATCCGTAGGATCGTAAGGGAATCACGAGGGCACGCCAATGACGTCTGGGAAACTAGTACGAGGCGTAACCCTCTTTACTCCAGCTATCCATAATACCAATTGGCATAAGCACTTCAACATGCCAAAACTCACTTCTTACTCAGGAAGCTATGATCTTCGAAACTTCATTAACCACCATGAATAGTACATGGATTCATCATGCTCTACCAACGCCATAAAGTGCAACTGCTACACTGTACTTATCAAAGATGTGGCTTTATCATGGTTCTCTCGACTCCCGCTGGGAACCATCTCAACTTTCGACCAACTCACCAGGAGTTTGGTCACGCAGTCCAAGATGCATGTCTCAATGCCTAAAGACATCCACTTAGTATTGAACATTTACCAAGGCACCAGTGAAACTCTCAAAAAATGCCTTGAAAGATTCAACACCGCCTTGGCCAATGTCGAGGAACCTACCCCTCGAACCATACTTTCCAGCTTACGAAAGGTGTACCACCTGATTTTGAATTCAGAGCATGGATCGAAAGCACCAGAATATTCTGGAGATCTTCTACGAGAAAGCCAACCACTTCCTCAGCGAAGAGCCAGCACAAAGGAATTGAGCTTCTTGCCTCAACAGCATACCTTGAGACGAATCCCAAAGCTCCAACGACTCTAATCCCATCGCTCTGTGCAATCTTGTTCACGCCGGCAACATCAAAGGTAGTCACTATAATAAGAGGAAGCGTCTTTGACTTCCATATTTACGCAACCACACTCCTCTCGATGACACCCCCGAGAACATCTATCTCGAGACTTGCAATGTCCTTCCCTACAAAAGGCCAAGGCCTAAAGGTTCAAAGAGCGCTTCAAGGGACTCTAAACAATAATATTGGTTCCACAGCATCCGCGGACACGATACAAATGGGTGTCGCCACTTACAGGACCACATCGAGAAACTCATCTGCAAGGGTCGCCTTGAGCAGTATCGGCGGGGTCCACTGCATGGGATCCACGAGCCACTCAACACACATCAAAGATTCCAACTAAGTAGGACATCGACCAACAACTAAATCTCTTAAGGTCATCCCCTCGGCTCATCAGGATCGCAACAACAATGAGTAGTTGTGCCTCACGACTCGTCTTGTGTGGGTCACATTTTGTACCAATTCAGTTGTTATGAAATCTTAAGTGTTATAACTCTGCCAAATGGCTTATGTTTGACTTGTAATCAAGCATTACAACTGATTCACATACACGAGCGTACTACACTGGATTCGCATATGAGACCCGGAAACCGGTCCCCTGGCTCAAGCCTCGAATCAACGACGAGACCGAGTATGAACAACCTCACTCCTAAGTCTCCAGACTTGGGGGAAGTCCATCAGCTGAATAAGCATGACATCGACCACTCGTTCGACACCATCCAACCTGAAGGGTCTGGATCCGGGTAATACTTGGCGAATCAACAACGCCCTCGAACTCTTCCTGGCTAGAGTATCTCGAGAGTAGAGTTTCAGAAAACTCAATCCTGGGTGCAACGCCGAGTATACTCGAACATTTGGGACCACAAATTCCATTGCGCACTGGACTCTGAGGTCGTCAATGGAAAATGCCAGTTTGCAACTAATTCTCACCTTTCCCTCCCTTGTCCGCGGCGAAATATGAATGGAAATTAAAATTTCTTCTCCAAAGAACACCTGCTCTTCATTGTGCCATAGCCATTTTCGTTCACTAATGCTCCGGCCACCCTCCAATTAGTTTGGGGAGCATCGAGAAGTACTAGCGAAGGCATGTTCAGAAGTAGGCCCGGGGGACCCGTCCTCCACCATCTCTGCAACCGTCCTCTATGATGTAGTGGTCTCTGAGGTCGTCATCGAAGATATTAACTCACGACTCGTTCCTACCTTTGCCTCCCTTGTCGGAAGCGGAAGTAAGCCTCCTTCTACAAAAGGCACTCCCTCTTCATTGTGTTGTAGCATTCCTCCACTGATGCTCCGGCCAACCTATAATTAGTTAGGGACACGTTGGGAAGTACTACAGGAGGTACGTCGGAAGCAGGCCCGAGGTCACTGGTCTTCTACCAACCCTGCGACCATGCTCTATAATACAGTGATCTCTGAGGTTGTCGTCGAAGATATCGGCTTGCGACGCATTCCTACCTTTGCCTCCCTCATCGAAAGCGAAATGCAAACGAAAAGCAAGCCCTCTTCTCCAAAAGGCACCTCCTCTTTGCCGTTTCGTAGCCGTTTTCTCCAGCTGATGCTCCGGCGACCCTCCAGTTAGCTTGGTGCACGCTAGGAAATATTACCGGAGGCACGTTCGGAAGTAGGCCCAGGGGAGTCCGCTAGCTCTACGACCGTCCTCTACAATGTTGTGGTCTCTGGGGTCGTTATCGAAGATATCGGCTCGCGACTCATTCCCACCTTTGCATCCCTAGTCAGAAGCGAAATGAAACAAAAATCAAACCTCATCTCTAAAAGGCACCTCTTCTTCATTGTATCGTAGCCATTTTACTCCATCTGATGCCCCGACCACCCTCCAGTTAGTTGGGGGCATGCTGGGAAGTACTACCGGAGGCACGCATGGAAGCAGGCATGAGCTTACTAGTCCTCCACTAGTCTTGCAACCACTCTCTACGGCGTAGGGATCGCTGAGGTCATTTTCAAAGGTGTCGGCTCGTACCTCATTCCTACCTTAGCCTCCACTATTGGAGGAAAAGCGGCACTGGAAAGAGAACCCTCTCATCCGAAAGATGCCTCTTCTTCGCCGTCATAACCATGTTACTCCTTTTGAGCTTTAAGGTCCACTCGAAGGTAGGCCCGGGGGCACTAGCAATTCAACAGTTCCTACATCCCCACCACTAACATCTTCCCCGCCACTTCGTAATGACCTTTTAGGAGCTAAACCACAGTGCGGGTAGGATGGCCTGAAGCTGAATTCCTAGCACCATAGGAGCTATCCGTAGCACCACCCGATGTTAGGTATCATCACATAAGCACCACGGAACATGAAGACGACCTTTAGTTTTAACAACTAAAACCATAGTCATCATTGGCTAATGTGGTGACACCTGGATCGAACTGCGACTATGACACGATTGGACCAAGAACTAGGCCTTTGGGAATGGCTACTCGCCCGGCCGTCCATGTTTCCCATATAGGTGCGGGCTGTCAAGCCAGGTGGCTCTGCTTCTCGAACACTATGCCTTTCAACTGTGTTATGTTTGGCTTTAAACCCGATCCAATCATGCGACGTCGCGCAACGACCCGAACTTGCTGAACTAAAATCAAAATCGAGGAAGACCTGGCAAGTACGCATGACCGAGGACAGCCTTCCGTCGATTCCTACGCCGGCGCAGCCTTCATAGGACCCGAGGCAGTCCCCTTCCAGTTCCCACTCTAGCGTCAATCTCATTGTAGCGAGTGGAGTAACTGCTTCAAAGGAACGTCCACCCCACGGTGAGGGTGACCCAGACCTAAAAGCTCAGGTCTTGGAAGCTATTGACCTTCCACTGGTATATGGGCAGGCCAGGCATGGAGACCCGAACTCAAGAACAGAGGAACAATACAATCACATGTAACCCTTGGTACACCAAATATCGAATGCATGTCTCAATGCACCTATTCTAAGTTCTTGTGTTCCCCTGACCTGTCCACTGAGTTCCTAAAGTCCCTTCGGCTCTACCGACTATCTCGGCTTTAAGTGTATCGCAAAGTTGATTTAAATAAGTGCAGCGCCGGAACGCGGTGACAGCCTCTAGTTTTAACAATTAGAACCATAGTATTCGTCAACTAGCAGAAACATTCTCGGATCGGACAGTGATTACGACATGATTGGATTAAGAATCGAGGCTCACCAGTGACAATTCAACTGTATATCCAGATCTTCTGCGCCTATCTGAGTGGACATTCCAAGTAAGTTTGTTTCTCGAACGTTACGCCGATCAACCATGTTGCGTTCTACTTCAATCATAATCCAGTCATGCGACCCACTTAACAATCCTGGCTTGCAAACTCATTCTGGTATCAAACTGAATTTGGCAGGTACACGGGCTCAGGGGAAACCCTCTACCAATTCTTGCACCGGCTTGGCCATCGCAGGGCCCGAGGCGGATCCTCACCAGTTCTCGCACTGGCATCACCATCGCTACAACCTTCGGAGCAACCATTTTTAAGAAGCACTTCCACCTTGCGAAAAAGGAGATCCAGAGCCAAAGCCCAGGCATTTCCAACATTCCATCAGTGTCGAATCTCCACAAAAGTAAGTACTTTGAAACGTTATTGCAACCATTAGCCTCAACAACTAACCTCGCGGCCACCACCGACCACCAGTATATTTCTTGAGTCAAGACGCGGCTACATCGTGATTGGGTTGAGGATCAGAGCCTGAAGTTGGTGGCCCAACTATATGTCCACATCCTACGTGCACATCCGAGCCTCCAGTTCAAACAAGACCAAACATGATTCTCTCACGTGATGTCATGGAACAATTCAAGTTTGCTAGATCAAGCTCGAAATCAAAGAGACAAGGGAGCTTGGATAAGTCTTCTGAGTACAAAATTCTATTTCGTATTCTAGCACACTTGCTAAGTTGTTATGTCTATCTAATCCCCCGCCAGACTATAGTCGTATTCACTTATCTTCGAAGCTTCGGTTGCCAAATTAATCTTGACTCAAAGAATATTTTGTACTTAGCAAACGTCCAACCATCCGAGTACACATGCTTGGCATTTAGGTTTGATCTTGCTGCCAAGGAAAATCCATGTGATCACACGCCACGAATATGCCATGTGTTATCCTTATAGCGACATTCACGTACACGAGCTCTTGAAATTTAGGTTGTTGGGTCCAGCTTGGATCATTGAACAATTTTGTGCTTATGAATCCAAGCGATTTGGCGGAAAATGCCAAACGATCAAGATCCAGTACAACGGCGTTTCGATAGCCTTCTTAGGCGACCGTGATCCCAAGCCACGTTAATGACCACGCATACATGCTCTCGAAATGTCAACCGATCAGGCTGACTTGATTTGTTAACCAAATGTGTGCTCACAAGCTTAAATGGTTCAAGTGTGCACACCAAGCGATCAACTCTCGGTCTAAAAACTTTTCGAATGCTAAATTACGCGACTAAAGTCCCACGGCATACAATTTAGTTTCATGTTACTTATTCCAACTCATATCGCATCGCGTAAAACCATGTGCAAATGTGTGTGAGTGCATACGCGATTCTAACCCGACAACAAACTGTTTGCACTTTGGTGAAATCGAGAGTCGACAACTAACATTTAATCTCTCTAATCTACAAAAATTAGATGCCTTAGACAAGTTCCAACCCAAGCAGCAAGACTCAAGCAAGTCAAATCTCTTAGCAATACTGGAGTCCAAACTCATACCAACAGGTGTCAACAATGCGTCTCAACCACTCTGAAGTAGCGCACTCCCGGCATACAACTTAATAGAAAGGTCACAACCAATCGTTGAGCACAACATGGAGATCTTTTCGGCCATTGCCATACTTGTCTTATTTCAAAGCATGTCCCGTTCACACAAGACATAATGTTGGGGGGGAATGTTAACCAACATTTTGGTCCGATTACCAGAAGTTGTCTACGCTCACACGACTCGGCCCATCGCATGGTTCAACGGCCCAGAAGTGTTGCCAACATCCTCAGGAATCAAGCTAAGACAAGGTCACGCAAGGGTAGTTGTCACGGATCATCAAGCTACTCTCGAACTATACAAGCCTCAGGCCAGATGTATGCACTCAGAGATGTGTAGACGGATCGAGAAAATCATGGTTCTGATATTAGAGGACTCGGATTGGATCACTAGCTGAATTCTGTATCCCTCGGATATGACATTCACCAACACCGAATATCGCTTGCCGACACACATTGATAATTTTCAAAAGATTACGCAGCACGCACTGATCGATTCTAGAATCTGGCATTGGCTCTGCCTAGCTTCTCATCACCATGCTCGGCACACTCCTAACCCTCGCATCACCGAGCCTCGCATCACCACGACATACAATTGTCAGCAATCACAAATCGATTCAGTCAAAGTCGCGGCCTAAACATAAAAGTGGCCCGAAACCCGTTTAAATGACCTCTTTTAGGCCCGAAAACGTCAATTATGGTGCTTTGCATAGAAACTCTTGTATCCCTCTTAATTAGTTTCCGGAACAACTTTCATTTGGCCCAAACGGTCTTACAGTTTGAAATTCACTCCCATTTTCGTAGACACATGTCGATTGTTCAAAACTACTCGTACGAATCTACTTGTCAAAGTCAAGATCCACCGAGCAACTTCGATGATCTTCGTATCCTCTGGATACAATTTTGTATCTCTCTGGGATACAGTTTCATACCCCTCAGAACATACAAAATATGAGGGATACGAAATCGTATCCCTCCGGGGATACAATTTCGTATCCTTTAGGGGACGCGTCCATTCTGACCCCCTCAAGGACTTAGACTCCCTTCCATCTCGCCTCCCTGAATATCGCTTCCCAGGTCCTCTCCCTTTGTATCCCTCAAAGGGACACAAATTTTCCCACTACAAACCAAGGGATCCGAAATTTTCGTGATTGCTTCTAGGGGATACGAAATCCTATTGTATGGGTACCATATCCCACCTACTCCCACCTAACCCTTCGAGTATAAATACCTCCTCACTTCCAACATAAAAGGGGTTGGTTCAAGCTCTCCTCCAAGCTTTAATGGCATTCTAAGAAGAAGATATTCTTCCAAAAGCCTCTTCAACCCCTTCCTTCATCATACAAAGAAGAAGATACACATGCTTGGACTCATGAGCTTGCCCTTGGGCATTTAACCATACTTTTGGACATTAAACCACCTTTGGACTCCTTGAAGCTCTCAAGCACCGTTAATGGCTTCCATCTTCCTCCACATGGACATTGAACATAGAACGGACCACTAAAACGTTGTATACACGTTTTCCATCCACTTTCGGGCATCTGTAAGGATCTTTACACTACCGTTGGATATTTGCGGGTCTCTCAGACATTGTTGACCAAGTCAACACCTTTTCCACTCAACGAATAAGGAGAATGCCTCGGAACCCGAATCTGCTCGTCCTATCGAAATTTCCAACTCCGACCTCCTCTCGGAACCCGACTCCATTCCTCCTCTCGGAACCCAACTCCGACCTCCTCTCGGAGACTTCCAACTCCGACCACCTCTCCGGACCTCACACCCTCGACACGTTCTGGACCTCAGCACAACCTGATTCCCTCTGGACCTCGGCACTACCCGACGCCTTCCGGACCTCGAACCTTCCCGGAATGTTCCGGACCTCGACAACTACCGACACTCTCCGGACCTTGGAACCTCCCGATTTCGCCACATCATCAACAACTCTCAACACTCTCCGGAACTCCAAACCTCCCGACTCTGCCGCATCATCAACAAGTTCCAACTCACTCTGGACCTTTGGAACACCTCGATTACTCCCGCTCAATAAGGAAGTTCGACAACAAGGGCTAATAGGACATCGTTAATCCTAGTATTCATTTGTAATGATATCTCCCATTGTACTTTAGCAATAGTGAAATAAAATCAACAAGCCTTCAAAGTGGACATAGGTTCAATCTGAACCGAAACACTATGAATTATTGTGTCCTATACTTTCTCGCACATTGTTACTACATCTCGCACACTTTTCCACTCTAGAACATTAGTTTCAAATTTTAGGAACTCTCGGATGTTGACGACAATTTTAGATGTCAAATGTTAACATAAACTAGAGGGCACTAGCTACAGGCCCTACTAGTTAAGGCTCCCATCATTAAGGCATACCCATACCCTATGTAAGGTGAGAGAGGGTGTTTCGCTTTACCATCTAGCTGACCTCATTTGATAATCTCATTAATCGCTTACTACTTCCCGTAGGATGGTAGTCATATATGATATTTTTAGATTTCCAGGTTTGGGTAGGCCTCACACACATACCATTTAAGACCCCTAGACTAGAAGACCTACTCCATGGTGGACTCCTTGACCCAAGTAACTTAAGACCCAAGGAAGTGGACTATATGCGAAGATTATTAAGTTCGTACCTTATTAGCCTTTAATGCTTTTCCTTATTGGAATAAACCGGGCTACGTTATTGATTTATTCCCATTTAGTATTTCTTCACAAAAATACCATACGTGCGCAGTTAATTAGCGTCACGGGTTCCTATGGTTAATCATATTTCACATAACTAATCTACCAAGTCTTATTCTAATTTTCAATTATAAGTCCTATATTAACTTTTAAAATAAGGAAAGTTGTATCCTCCTTATCCTAGGATATTTATTTGATTATTTTCATTATTGGACTTAGTAATTTAAACAACCGTCAATACCCCTTAATCCCCTTTTTATTTCTATTATTTCTGTTCGTATGTTTATTTCCCTTTATAACCATAACGGTTTTATTTTCCTAAGGAAACATTTAATCTTTAATTTCCTTTTATTACCATTGATGATAATTAATGTCATTTATTTTTGCACAGTTAACATAGTTATTTTCCTTTATTATTGTTATCATTCATTTAATATTTGGTTTAATTAATAACCAAACATTCACTTTTGTATTTAATCTTGCCACAAGATTCCAAGTCTTATAAAAAGACCGTTAGCTATAGTTATTGTAAATTATGCTTGATTATTGTAATAGACATATTTCAATCCACAAGAAATATATATTTATGTATGTTTTGGAATAGTTGATGCAAACTACACACAAATATGTATATTTGTATTTATACGTACAATTACAACACTTTTCCCCTTTTTAAATCTTTTAACATACTTGTGGATTTCAAAATATTGTTTTTTTTTGTTCAAAAAGGAGGATGACATATTTACAACAACTAAAGCAAAACTCTAACAACATTGAATACAAACAGGTTTATGTCTTTTAAATCAAAATCACATAATTTACCATTGTTTCTTTTTAATCAAATTCAAAAAGTTATCATTTTAACACTGAAACTTGGGATATGGAATATAACTACATCTAAGTAGAGTTTATAAGACTGATTTCCAGATCCAAAGTGTTTTGCAAATACCACAATATACTTTTAAACATAATTGTAGGCAATGTATATAAATAATTAAATAAGCCTACAAATAATATTATTCATAACCAAAATTCTATACTTTCAAGTTTTGACAGTATTTATAAGCAGATCTTATATGTGTCATTTCAAATTCAACAATATTATAAACAGATCTAATGATATTAGGCATATATTTTGAGATCTATTTCAAATGAGATAAATAGGTTATTATAATTTTGTATATAAATTTCCCACTCGCATGAAAGCATCCAAATCTGAAATCTGAATAATCTTTTAGGCTTACAATTCCCAAATTCTTTCAAATCTACAATTATTCTAAAAATGGGATACTTTCAGATCTGTACATTCGCAAGAAAATAGGAAAAGAGGTGTGAATCTGATGAAGACTAGTTTATACGTCAATTCACACCCTTTTCCATCTGGATCTGATAATCCCTTTCAAATTTATATTTTTTTGTATTTGACTGATTGTATATGAATATATTTTTGATTAAGAAAATGATTTGAAGAGAAAGGGAAATGGCAGAGTTTCGTTGTTGCCTACAGAGTTTTTTGGAAAAGAATGATGCATTGCCCCTTTATTTATAGGAGCGCAATTGTCCATGAACCATTAGATTTATTTTAATTAGCAACCGCCTATTTGTATAATATAATATAACAAAAATACACTTCAAAACCTAGCCGTCATTAGGCACTACAGGCCCAAAGTGATAGACACCCTCCTAGGAGCAGGCGACTGCTCTTCGACCTAAATGCCCAGTGGGGCAGGTTAAAGAACGAAATATATATATATATATAATTTTTCATATCAAATTCGGTATCAACACCTCAAAAATGCAATCAACACTTTAAAGTATGAACAATCACAAAATGAAGAGTGAAAAAATGGGGAAAAGTAAAGTGCACACAACGTTTAGAGTGGTTCTGCTTTTTAAACAACCCTACGTCCACTATGAGGGAAGTTTTGATTATTATCATGGCAATTACAAAGTACATTAATCTCAAATAAATACATATCTTATCTCTTTTATAATAGATTCATTTAGATCTCCCAAAGGAATAGCGTGAATTCACTAAGTACAAGGATGAAGTATGATTATCTTCGATGATGGAACTCTTTAGTGATTTTGAGTGGATTCCATAGGAGATTTGGAGTTAGATCTTTGATTGAAGACGATCGGAGGCATTAGAACCACTTGGAATCGTTGAAGAAATAGTTGGGCAGCCCTTCGGATCTTAGAATTCTGTCCCCGTTACTGTGGAGCTCATCCTCTTTTATAGGTGTGAGAAATGTTTGAAATATAGCCTTCAGGTTTTGGGTCAGCCTCAAAAATATTTACCAAAATGCCACTACTAGTTGTCGCCAGCTGTTGTTTGCCAGCTTTCAAGCCCTTGATCGACCCAGATTAGTCCCGACCGATCCAGATCAGTCCGGCCGACCCAAACTCGGTTTGTCTGGACAACTCATGCCTTGTGCTTCAATCTGGCTGACCCATTTCCTTTAGAAATAAGACTGACCCGCTGTTTTGAGGACTAGACCGACCCAATGCTTCTTGAAACAGGACCGACCTGATATTCTGAGGACTAGACCGACCCGACGCTTCTAGAAACAAGAACGACCCATTGTGTAATGGAATTGACCGACCCATCCTTAAAGCTTTGAGCCGACCCGTTCCATAATAAATTTGTCTGACCCGTGTAGACATAATGAAGACCGACCACCTATGTGATGATATTGTCCGACCCATTTGCTTTATTAAACTATCGATCAATCATTTAAACTCAGTTCTTCAATGGATTAACATTTGCCCTTGGAGTTCGTAGTAATTTTCTTTGGATTGAAAAGGTTAATGAGCTCCTAAATTAAATATTATGAGTTAGAGTATAATAATTGATCAACCAGCTTTGCATGTCGCATATATGGGTTAGCATTGTATAACGGGTCAGACGTATTGACTGTGGTGGGTCGGTCGCAACAAGCCTTTGTTGGGTCGGTTGGGCCAGTCATCTTTTGGCCTTTATAAAGGCAACATAAGCCTTTGTCTTTTGCTCTTCTATCCTATTTCTGCAAGCTGCTCGAGAATCCTTTTAATGGTGGCTACTCAGAATTTTTAAAGGAAACCGAAGATCCTTAGCTCTTTTCCTCAATCAACTTTGTGCCTCTAATACATATTAATTACCATCTCATTTGCAATTGAAACAGGCCAACAACGAATCGATAATTAGAGATTCTTCAATATCTTTGAATCCGCTTCAACCTTTGCTACTCAAATTCGGCTGTTGGTCAACATTACATGTACTATTTTTTTCTAGAATATATTGGCAATAATCAAATCCGCAGTTTAAAATAAAGATGGTCTTTTGGGTTGTGATGTGTCAGATCAGAATTTGGTAGATAATTGGTAGTTCCATTGTAATAGCTTAGTTTCGGAGTGTAAATTGGGTTTGAGGTTGTGTATGATGGATTCAAATTGTAGAAAATTCATAAAACTTTGGTTTTGTTACTATGCACATGACGTGTTTGCCGAAATGACTGAACCACTGAAAATTTGGGGGTTTAGTTCCAATGATTTGTAACCTGTAATTAGACTTCGAGAGATACAATTTGGATCACACTTGAGGTATTGAGCTTCTTAGAATTGGAGTTTTAGTTTCATGTCCATGTAGTGCTTGTAAAAATGTTCGAAACCTGAAATTTTGTAAGAAACTAATGTCTGTATATTTAACTCCATTGTCGTGGTTATGTTCTCAATTTTATCATTATGACTATGGTTGCATCTGGTTTATGCCTTGCATCCGTTGCATTGATCACATTTGCTAAGATTTACATTTCAAAACATGGAGTCTTGGTTACTGCTGGCCCAGTTAAGACCAGTCTTATCCGACCCATTCTGAGCAGTTGAGGCCGACCCAATTTGGGTCAGTCATAGCCGACCCGGTTTGGAGCAGTTGAGGCCGACCCAATTTGGATCAGTCATGGCCAACCCAGTTTGGGTCAATTTTGGCCGACCCAATTTGGGTCGATCATGGCAGACCCAGTTTGGGTCAGTTATGACTGACCCAGTTTGGGTCGATCATGGCAGATCCAGTTTGGGTCAATTAAAACTGGTCCTTCTGTGATCCAGTTTGGGTCAATTAAAACTGGTCCTTCTGTGCTTGGTGTTTTTGAACATTCCTTAGTATTATTTCTTATCCTGTAATTTAAACACTTGTTTCAAGCCAATATACTCTATTATCGATTTTCCGCATTAATAGTAAGTTAGACAATGGTTTAGAAAACTTGCATTCAACCTTATACACTGAAATGACAAGTTTGTGCCAAAGTGCCCTATCGACTATTTTTAATTCAGTCATACTTCGGCATTTAAATATAAGTTCGTAGTAAGGCTTGGAATTGACCAAACATTTCATGATGATTTATAAATCCCAAACCGTACCTTTATTTAGTTGCATACAACATTTTCTATTTTTAGGAAACATGTACCTGTAGCTTGTTTTCAAACACAGTTATTTGTGTAGAAATGGAAACCAGGTAGAAATCATGTCAACATTCTGAGGAAGCATCTTGATCTACCCAAGCTATGACCTTTGCTCAGGTTTTGTAAGTGGCTGCAAGTAATGCTCCTGCACCAGACAATAATTCAGAATTCCTCGTGCCTAGTCCTCTTATCGGAGTACCTTGTAACACCCCACCTCCGTTAAGGTAACTCACAAAGGGAATGCATTAACTTTGGTGGAGTATTATAGGTAAAAGGTACAGGTAATTTACAAGATAGACATATAAACAGCGGAAAAACAAAATTTTATTTCATAAGCACGTGGTCCAGTCAAAACATTACAACAATTGTCTCAAAAACCAACTTCCAAGTCACTACAGTAAAGCCTCTGTCTTGACTAAAACATAAAGAAGCATAAAACAAAAATAAAGCAGCATAAATCCCCAACAAAGAGTGTAACCACAGCCATAGCCCAAGAAAAGAGAATCCAAGCAATACGTCTACTTTCTTTAAGCTGGAAAAGGTCTGGACTAAGTTGAAGTATTCCCTCCCTGCAGACTGGGGGGGAGGGAACGGAAGACAAGAAGATGAAAGAAAACGGGTCAGACATAAGCTTGGTAAGTTCAGTGATTATTTAGCAAGTAAACAAGTAAAAGGATCATGACGTGAATAAAATGAACCTAGGACAATACTCTAGAAATAAGATAACAATAACTAGGGCAAGATAAACTGGATATACTATCTCACTCATTTCTATTTCTCTGCACCCACTAACAAGTGTTTCAACTAGCACCATGTGTCCACGATAAAATGATCCCTTTATCGATTGGCTTCTACTCACATGCATTTATGACTTGTGTCATTCGGCCCTGCTTGATTGTAGATACCTGTGCGGGTCCCACCATGGGGTGTATCAATTCCTATGGTGGCAACCTGACACAAATTCAAGATGCACAGTGTATACTACTAACGCCCAATGCTTGATTTGTCCATGCTGGAGTACGTGCATGCCCATACTCCATCGGAACCTACACTGCTGTAACATCCGCCGTTGTTTTGACCGCTTATAATCAGCCCAGTAATCGTGCCCTACCCTGCCTAGTTCAGGGTACCATGAGACATCTATGTGGGTTACTGCTGAAATGGGTCTCCATTACCAAGGTTTCCTAATCAACATGTTAAAATGGTCAAGTGTTCTCAAATTAACCTAACCCCACCCATCAGTTTAGTTAACATGTTGTATTGGTTAAGTGTTGCCTCAATTAACTTAACCCTACCATTCTTAGCCTGCCTTAGCTTTAATTCATTCATTAAAGCACCAACCTCACACATTAGATCTATATTGTTGCGGTCACTGGATGTGCTGGGCGGTTCCGGGCAGTCTTACACGGCAACTCAATCTAACCTCGGGTTTTTGGGATTAATGCGTGTAATAACCCGTAAAATGCGAGCCAGTTTGAAATTTTTATTTTGGCAATTTTGGCGGATTTTGAATATTTAAAATAGATTATTTTAAATAATATTGATGAGAAATTTATTTTGAATATAATTCGAACATATATATTATATACGCGTCGTCGTTAGAATATAAATATTTATATATAATTATAAATAGAATTGAAAATGGCGCGGTAGTTCGATAATTCGATTTCAAACTTCAATTGAATGTACCGGGTGCAAAATAATCCGGATTTTTGTGAAACCAAAAATAATGGGATCTAATTGATAATATCTTTCCAACGAATCCGAATAATCAAATTTTCATAGCGGGAATCAAAAGGTATGTCCAGTTGAAAATTCTGAATAGTCGCTATGGAATTCAGGCCCTTAAAAATGGACATTTTGCAAATGACCTCGGATTTCGACGAAACCAGTTTTGTTGGGTCCGTGGTGTCAAGTTATTGATAGGTTTTAAATTTCATAATTTTTCGAATTAATATGTGAGCGTGGCAAAGGAAAACGTGTTTGACCAGTTTCAGTTGATTTTAATCGACTGGAAAATGGTCATTTTTCTAACGGTCTCAGAATTCGACGAAACTAGTTTTGTTAGGACCGTATCGTCAATACGAAGCTAGAAAATATTTTTCTGGAATCTTTCTAGTTAGTATGTGGCCCCGGTAATTTGAAATGTACGTTTAAAATTCAATATAGTGATTTAAATGTAAATTCAAAAGGAAACCGATTGTAACAATCGAATCAGCTTGCGATACATATCCCATTGTGTTCGGAATGGGGGTTAAACGCTATGGACGACAGGCGGTGGACCTCGTTTCGAGGTCGTATGTAAAAGTCAACCTTTTTGCAAAATTAAATAATAAAAATAATTTTAATCTCCCTCCCTTATCCTTGTTTCTGCCCCCCCCCCCCCCCCCCCCCCCCCGTTCATTTTTATTTCAAACGAAAAGAGAAAAAAAAACCCTAAGTTCTGAATCGCGTCGCCGACCAGGAAGCACCACCGCCGCCCTTCATCGCGCCCCACCCCTCGAAGCAGCCTCCTCCTCCTAGCGCCCTCACCCCGAAGACCCCGCCTCCACCTCGAACCCATCGCGACGCCACCAGACCCAAGCCGCCGCCTACTCCTTCTTCTGCCGCCGACGAAGACGAGCCCCCCCCTTCTTCGCAGGAAGGTAAATTGTTTTTATCTTATTTTATTTTCATTTTAAAATTCTGAGTTGAAAAAGATTTTAAAAAAAAGATTTTAAAACAGAAAAAAAACTAATTTTTATGTTTTTAAAAACTGATTTTGTTTAAAGAAAAAAACTGATCTTTATGTTTTCAAAAACTGATTTTGTTTAAAGAAAAAAAACTGATTTTGTTTTAAAAATAAAAACTGATTTTGTTTAAAAGTAAAAACTTTAAATAGGAAAAAGGTTTAATCTTTAAAGAGAAAAAGGATTTGAGCTTTAAGAAGTAAAAATCAGATTTTTAGATATTGAAAGTCGAAGTAAAAATCAGATTTTTATATATTGAAAGTCGAAGTAAAAATTCGATTTTTATATATTGAATAGCAAAGTAAAAATTCGATTTTTATATATTGAATAGCAAAGTAAAAATTCGATTTTTATATATTGAATAGCAAAGTAAAAATTCGATTTTTATATATTGAATAGCAAAGTAAAAATTCGATTTTTATATATTGAATAGCAAAGTAAAAATTCAATTTTTATATATTGAATAACAAAGTAAAAATTCGATTTTTATATATTGAATAGCGAAGTAAAAATTCGATTTTTACATATGTAGTGAAAGCGGACAACGAAAGCGACAAAAGGCGAGTTGGCGAAGATTTCCTGCATTAGAAGTGCCGTGGAGCTAGGATAGCTATATGTGAGAATTTCTCACCTTTCAATTTCATTTCTATTTATATATATATATTAGGATGCAGACGGTGCTTAGTAGCACCCGACACAATCGTCCACAGACCATGGACTTGTTTGTTTGGTTGCATAGATTAGTTATATGATGTGATTTGAATTTGGTTGTTTGGTGATTTTGATTGATGTGTGAATGGCGTGGGCCTTCACTAGACCGGGGATAAGGCTAGGCCTCGTCCCGTTTCTAGTATCGTGCCGTTATGCCGCCGAAATTTTCTAAAATATGTTAGAAAAATAAAAATATCATTTTATTGAATAAATGAATTGAATAGAAATTCATAGGTCGAAATAAAATGTTTTATCGTTAAAAATATAATTTTTAACGTGAATGTGAATAAATAAATATTCATTTACAAACCGGACGGTTTGTTTATGTACACCTATTTAAAGGACATTGATTGGGACGATAAATTTTACACATCGCCCAACTGCACAAATAAAATATGTGTTTGATTGTTTGAAACCCTACACGGGTGTTGGGATGAAATTTGAAGTTCACTCATCCTGATTGATTAAATATGTCGATCGATTGATTGACAGGCTGTTATAAGCGTTAGATATCTATATTTGATGCTTATACAATGTAGTGCACTTTGGTTGATGGTTGATTATTTTTCAATGCTATTATATGTGTGTAATGTATGAAAATCCATATAATTAACTTTATATGGTAATTGATTGGGCCTCATTCCAATTTGAAAAATAAAGAATATTATAAAATAAAAGTTCATGTGTTGACAGTACTCATCCATTGAGATTGGTCATGTATTGAACGAAATATTTTAGTAATAAAATTTACATCTTTATATTATAAAATAAAAGTTCATGTGTTGACAGTTTCATCCATTGAGATTGGTCATGTGTTGAACGAAATATTTTAGTAATAAAATTTACATCTTTATATTATAAAATAAAAGTTCATGTGTTGACAGTACTCATCCATTGAGATTGGTCATGTGTTGAACGAAATATTTTGATAATAACAACTATTTTGAAAAAGAAATATTTGAAATAGAATATTTGAAAATAGAAATTTATGAAGCCGTGTTGATTAGATTGACGCCATTTTGACGCGAACGATATTTATATCGATTTTAACGATTTCGAACTGAATTGAATATATAACGATTTCGAAATGAATTGAATATATAACGATTTCAAAATGAATTGAATATATAACGATTTCGAAATGAATTGAATATATAATGATTTCGAAATGAATTGAATATATAACGATTTCGAAATGAATAGAATATAAAACGATTTCGAAATGAATTGAATTGAAAACGATTTCGAAATGAATTGAATTAAAAACGATTTCGAAATGAAATGAATTGAAAACGATTTCAAAAGGAATTGAAAACGAATTCAAATTGAATTGAAAGAAAATTGAAATGAATTCAAATTGAATTGAAATTTGAATTGAATAGAAATGAATTTTAAAACGAATTTATAAAGAAGAATTAAATTTTGATTTGAATTGAAAAGAGAGTTGAAATTGCTTTTGAAACGATTTTAAAACTATTTATATAATTCGTTTTAAATAGAAATCGACGAAATATATATTATATATATTATATATATAATATAATGGCCTGAATAGAACGCGACGCGCCGCGGCAGTTCATGAATTTTGACCATTTATTTCAAACGGACATTACGGGAGATCCGACCGTCGGGTTCTCCTAAAACCGGAACCGTTGGGTTCGTATCGAAAAGAGCTTTCTAACGAAGATTAGAAATTTGAAATCTAGCGGTTGGATTTGGAGATACGTCCAAATCAAATTCGAAAAAGGTCGCTGTAAGTGCAGTTCGATGGCCATTGATGGAAATCGACTGTACGGGCCTTGATAAAATTATTAAAAATAGTAATAATTTGTGTAAAATCATAAGAAATGATTTGTGAAGATTTGGGATGAAAAACTCCATATTTGAAAAGATAAAAATAGATTTTTATCGAAATGAACTAGTTTTGAACTAGAAATATAATTCTATTTATTTTTAAATAAATAAATTGAATTTGAAAAGGGTTTTAAAAATAACCAAAATTTCCAATGATTGCATTGGAGTGGATTTGAATCGAAATTGTCTTCGGAATATTTCGATGTTGGAATTCGTGATTATACGGATGTTGTTATGGAAATTTGAAAGATACATATTTATATCGTTATTTCCAATACGACATTTGTTAATCGTAGAATTTGATATTGAATATAAGCCGATATATTTTCTATTCAGAGCCTTATATTGAATATCAAATGTGATTTGGGTTTGTCGTGAATGGTGTCTTCACTAACACTGTTCTTGAACCCAGTTGAGAAAAGATTAAATCTTTTTATTTAGATTTAATGAAGTGTACCAATTAGATGATATTTAATTGGAATTGAATTGGTATTGATTTGTGGGTTTATCGTGAACAGTGTTTTAAATAACACTTGTTCTTTAACCCGATAATTAATGGAATGTGATTTTGGGTTTATCGTGAACCGTGTTTTAAATGACACTGATTCTTTAACCCAGTCGAAGATTAAAACTAAGTGGAGTTTTAATGAATCTTTAATTATATTGAAATGATCGAAATTGGAGTATCACCAGTTTTGCTCCAGGCGATAGTTAAATCTTTAATTAGATTTGAACGTGAAATGGTAATTGAATTTACCGATAACACAGTGGTGTTAGATATGAAGTATTACTTGTTTTACTTCATGGGATAAATAGGTTGGGATGGGGAAATTTAAATAAATGATTACTTCGGTAAGGTTCGCTAATCCCGACTAGTTTGAATTGAGATTCAAAAATAGAATAAAGAATAAATTCAAAGAATTTATCTTGGATAAAATTAATGGGAACATTTCCCTATGAATGTGAGATTTAGAAACTAACTGTCGGTTGGCCAAGCAGAATGGTTTTCTGGATATTGATCTGATGTTGGTTTCGGCCTTCGGGGTTAATATTTGGGAAATTATTCTCTTGATTAATTTACGGTTAGTGACTGATGAATTGGAATGAGGCGTATGTTGTGTTTGTGTAACACTTTTATAATATATACGCGAGTTATTCGGAAAGACCGGGTTTATCCCATTCTGAATAATTGATACGACGATAAGTCGAAGATGAAGACGGTGGTCGAAGACCGGAGGTCTTCACGTCGTTTGGGTAATTACTGATGATCTTGATTGGGCTGTACACCCAAGAAGATGGAAACAGTTAGTGATCGTCCAGACGTACTTGGAGATCGATGGATATGCGGGGTATTAGGTGCCTCCGGCTTCGTTCAGACCCAGAACGGACTTGTAAATGGACTGTGTGTCTGACATTGGATTTTAGTCCGTGTGGTTGATCTCTATTAAATATATATCTGTTTGGCGGCGGAGAATTTATTCTCTTGCTTAACGCCCTTCTCTGAGACGTACGAGCTCAGGGGTTATATATTGATGGATATCAAACGCATGGAGTGAATTGCCTGTGTGGCATGCCTAAGTGGCAATTGATCGAGGCTTCTGTTGAAAAGCAAAGTCTTGAGGTGATGATCAAAGCACGGCCTTTGTGGCGTAGCTTTGTGTAACGTTTACTTCGCGAGTTTCACACCCAGTATGAACCAAAAACGGGAGAGGACCTCAGGGAGGGCATGCGTTTCCTTCTAGCTAAAAAGTGGCGTCAGTGGTTTTACACGCCCTGACGAGTTTGACTTATGTGGTTGTTGCTGTTGCGAGGCGCCTCGGATTGATCGGTCGTTCTCGAATCGATGGAGTCATTTAGTTGGCTCACTTACGCCCCAAAGGGCGGCGAAACGCATGTTCAGGGTTTAAGTTTAATCCACATCGGTGGACCGGCCCTGACGATCCAAGGTCACTCGAGCTCTGACCTGATACTCGGGCTAGACAGTCTCGAATCGGTTGAGGACTATCTTTTGCCTCGGTTCATAGATGGGAATCCAATTTCCAAATACGTGACATTTGCGGTTTTATTTGTAAACCTATATATGGCGACATAGTGGCATGGGACGCTCATGCCGCCTATGATTGATACTTATGATTTGAAGTTGTTTTATACACTATGCACTTATAATAGTATCAAACGATTTGTTTTAACCGTATCAAGCATTCTTTGGCTGTTATAAGGGAAAACCCTATCCTCGGCTGCGTTGCATTGTGTGATGGGACCTGGGTCTTATAACAGCTTCATTTTTCTTTATTTAGCATTGCGCTGTTTGTGTTATGCACTGGTAATCTTGGGAGGAAACCCGTTCCGTGTTATACGGCGTGGTCCCTTGATTTACCTAATGATTTAAAATAAAGAATAATAACTGTTTTAGTTCTCACACCAGTCACATGACTGACCTGGAGTTTATTGTTTTAACCTAAACTCTGGGTGCCCTTATTTTGACACGGGCAGCTAGTAGTTTTGGTTTTGCAGATTTATATTCACAGGATCCTGGTTTATAGCTGGAACGATATCCGGAAAGCTTTGTATCCGTATATCTCATTCTAGTTGTGTATTGTATTATTTTCCGCTGCGATGTACTTAAATGTAATTTAAATCTCTGATATTTCTGTGTAATATTCATTTATACTCTGTATATTCTTGTATTCTGATGCGTTGTTGTAGTATACAATGAAATGTTCTTTTGTATGCGTTCTGTTTGGTCTTGTTCTCACACGATAGGGCGTTTCGAACGGTCTGGGTCGGTTTAGCGACTGGTTCGGACCGAGCGAAATTCATTGCCGTCACAGTTGGTATCAGAGCTTTGGTTTACAAAGCAGAGAACAAGGCACATTAGAACCACACGAAAGAATTCATCAGATATTGGATTAGTAATATCCAATGAGAATGACTCGTTAGAGATGGGATCAGTAGTATCCTAGAACGAGTGTGAAGAGTAGTGTTTTTGATAAATAAAAGTGAAAACAAATTTTGTTTTGAAAATTTAAATCAATTATTCGTATTTGATTATTTATTTATATAGATGTGGACAATCCAGTATATATAGATTTTGCGTATACGTCTGATCTGCGTGTATTCGAAATTTTAATATACTGGATAGATATAGAATTACCCTCTAATCGCCCGGAGATGATTTTGATGATGGAGCTCCATCATTAGAATTTATGTTCGAGTGACGAAAGTGGGCTTTCTATATATTTCTATTGACTGGTGTGAGAACCAAAATTAGATAGGGCTTATTGTTGTGAATTGGCATCAAAAACATGTTTTTTGTATATGTATCAAAATTATCAATTTGAAACTCTAATTCACTAATTGATTGATGTTTGTGTTGTTTGTTTGTTTGTTTGATAATTTTGAACCATTATGCCTAATTTGATCAAATATTGAATTGTATTGAAAATTGGTTGCATTTGCTTGCATATACATATATATCATTGAACAGGTCATAGCAAGGAGGCTAGAGCAGAGAATAAAATTTGTTTGCCCGACAAATGGGTACATGTTTACTACATAATTTACTGTTTTGTTTGGGTGATGATGATTTTATGAGCCTATTGGCTAGCCGCTTGGCTTTTTCTTTTTCTTTTTGAGATCTGAAGGACCGGGGAAGCTATTTGAAATTCCTCGATGCTCCCGGTGTAGGGGAGGTTATGGCGAAATTTTTCAAAAATTTACGGTGTTAGCCAAATTTTTGAAATTTTGAAAATTCTCAGAAACTAAAGAGTTGGAGAATGGAAGCCAGATCGAGCGTAGAGTTGATTAATCAAACCACTTTCGGCTTTGTTCCTTTTCGGGGACGAAAAGTTTTAAGTGGGGGAGATTGTAATAACCCGTAAAATGCGAGCCAGTTTGAAATTTTTATTTTGGCAATTTTGGCGGATTTTGAATATTTAAAATAGATTATTTTAAATAATATCGACGAGAAATTTATTTTGAATATAATTCGAACGTATATATTATATACGCGTCGTCGTTAGAATATAAATATTTATATATAATTATAAATAGAATTGAAAATGGCGCGGTAGTTCGATAATTCGATTTCAAACTTCAACTGAATGTACCAGGTGCAAAATAATCCGGATTTTTGTGAAACCAAAAATAATGGGATCTAATTGATAATATCTTTCCAACGAATCCGAATAATCAAATTTTCATAGCGGGAATCAAAAGGTATGTCCAGTTGAAAATTCTGAATAGTCGCTATGGAATTCAGGCCCTTAAAAATGGACATTTTGCAAATGACCTCGGATTTCGACGAAACCAGTTTTGTTGGGTCCGTGGTGTCAAGTTATTGATAGGTTTCAAATTTCATAATTTTTCGAATTAATATGTGAGCGTGGCAAAGGAAAACGTGTTTGACCAGTTTCAGTTGATTTTAATCGACTGGAAAATGGTCATTTTTCTAACGGTCTCAGAATTCGACGAAACTAGTTTTGTTAGGACCGTATCGTCAATACGAAGCTAGAAAAAAAATTTCTGGAATCTTTCTAGTTAGTATGTGGCCCCGATAATTTGAAATGTACGTTTAAAATTCAATATAGTGATTTAAATGTAAATTCAAAAGGAAACTGATTGTAACAATTGAATCAGCTTGCGATACATATCCCATTGTGTTCGGAATGGGGGTTAAAAGCTATGGACGACAGGCGGTGGGCCTCGTTTCGAGGTCGTATGTAAAAGTCAACCTTTTTGCAAAATTAAATAATAAAAATAATTTTAATCTCCCTCCCTTATCCTTCTTTCTGCGCACCCCCCCCCCCCCCCCCCCCGCGTTCATTTTTATTTCAAACGAAAAGAGAAAAAAAAACCTAAGTTCTGAATCGCGTCGCCGACCAGGAAGCACCACCGCCGCCCATCATCGCGCCCCACCCCTCGAAGCAGCCTCCTCCTCCCAGCGCCCTCACCCCGAAGACCCCGCCTCCACCTCGAACCCATCGCGATGCCACCAGACCCAAGCCGCCGCCTACTCCTTCTTCTTCTGCCGCCGACGAAGACGAGCCTCCCCCCCTTCTTCGCAGGAAGGTAAATTGTTTTTATCTTATTTTATTTTCATTTTAAAATTCTGAGTTGAAAAAGATTTAAAAAAAAAGATTTTAAAACAGAAAAAAAACTGATTTTTATGTTTTTAAAAACTGATTTTGTTTAAAGAAAAAAACTGATCTTTATGTTTTCAAAAACTGATTTTGTTTAAAGAAAAAAAACTGATTTTGTTTTAAAAATAAAAACTGATTTTGTTTAAAAGTAAAAACTTTAAATAGGAAAACGGTTTAATCTTTAAAGAGAAAAAGGATTTGAGCTTTAAGAAGTAAAAATCAGATTTTTAGATATTGAAAGTCGAAGTAAAAATCAGATTTTTATATAATGAAAGTCGAAGTAAAAATTCGATTTTTATATATTGAATAGCAAAGTAAAAATTCGATTTTTATATATTGAATAGCAAAGTAAAAATTCGATTTTTATATATTGAATAGCAAAGTAAAAATTCGATTTTTATATATTGAATAGCAAAGTAAAAATTCGATTTTTATATATTGAATAGCAAAGTAAAAATTCGATTTTTATATATTGAATAACAAAGTAAAAATTCGATTTTTATATATTGAATAGCGAAGTAAAAATTCGATTTTTACATATGTAGTGAAAGCGGACAACGAAAGCGACAAAAGGCGAGTTGGCGAAGATTTCCTGCATTAGAAGTGCCGTGGAGCTAGGATAGCTATATGTGAGAATTTCTCACCTTTCAATTTCATTTCTATTTATATATATATACTAGGATGCAGACGGTGCTTAGTAGCACCCGACACAATCGTCCACAGACCATGGACTTGTTTGTTTGGTTGCATAGATTAGTTATATGATGTGATTTGAATTTGGTTGTTTGGTGATTTTGATTGATGTGTGAATGGCGTGGGCCTTCACTAGACCGGGGATAAGGCTAGGCCTCGTCCCGTTTCTAGTATCGTGCCGTTATGCCGCCGAAATTTTCTAAAATATGTTAGAAAAATAAAAATATCATTTTATTGAATAAATGAATTGAATAGAAATTCATAGGTCGAAATAAAATGTTTTATCGTTAAAAATATAATTTTTAACGTGAATGTGAATAAATAAATATTCATTTACAAACTGGACGGTTTGTTTATGTACACCTATTTAAAGGACATTGATTGGGACGATAAATTTTACACATCGCCCAACTGCACAAATAAAATATGTGTTTGATTGTTTGAAACCCTACACGGGTGTTGGGATGAAATTTGAAGTTCACTCATCCTGATTGATTAAATATGTCGATCGATTGATTGACAGGCTGTTATAAGCGTTAGATATCTATATTTGATGCTTATACAGTGTAGTGCACTTTGGTTGATGGTTGATTATTTTTCAATGCTATTATATGTGTGTAATGTATGAAAATCCATATAATTAACTTTATATGGTAATTGATTGGGCCTCATTCAAATTTGAAAAATAAAGAATATTATAAAATAAAAGTTCATGTGTTGGCAGTACTCATCCATTGAGATTGGTCATGTGTTGAACGAAATATTTTAGTAATAAAATTTACATCTTTATATTATAAAATAAAAGTTCATGTGTTGACAGTTTCATCCATTGAGATTGGTCATGTGTTGAACGAAATATTTTAGTAATAAAATTTACATCTTTATATTATAAAATAAAAGTTCATGTGTTGACAGTACTCATCCATTGAGATTGGTCATGTGTTGAACGAAATATTTTGATAATAACAACTATTTTGAAAAAGAAATATTTGAAATAGAATATTTGAAAATAGAAATTTATGAAGCCGTGTTGATTAGATTGACGCCATTTTGACGCGAACGATATTTATATCGATTTTAACGATTTCGAACTGAATTGAATATATAACGATTTCGAAATGAATTGAATATATAACGATTTCGAAATGAATTGAATATATAACGATTTCGAAATGAATTGAATATATAACGATTTCGAAATGAATTGAATATATAACGATTTCGAAATGAATTGAATATAAAACGATTTCGAAATGAATTGAATTGAAAACGATTTCGAAATGAATTGAATTAAAAACGATTTCGAAATGAAATGAATTGAAAACGATTTCAAAAGGAATTGAAAACGAATTCAAATTGAATTGAAAGAAAATTGAAACGAATTCAAATTGAATTGAAATTTGAATTGAATAGAAATGAATTTTAAAACGAATTTATAAAGAAGAATTAAATTTTGATTTGAATTGAAAAGAGAGTTGAAATTGCTTTTGAAACAATTTTAAAACTATTTATATAATTTGTTTTAAATAGAAATCGACGAAATATATATTATATATATAATATAATGGCCTGAATAGAACGCGCCGCGCCGCGGCAGTTCGTGAATTTCGACCATTTATTTCAAACGGACATTACGGGAGATCCGACCGTTGGATTCTCCTAAAACTGGAACCGTTGGGTTCGTATCGAAAAGAGCTTTCTAACGAAGATTAGAAATTTGAAATCTAACGGTTGGATTTGGAGATACGTCCAAATCAAATTCGAAAAAGGTCGTTGAAAGTGCAGTTCGATGGCCATTGATGGAAATCGACTGTACGGGCCTTGATAAAATTATTAAAAATAGTAATAATTTGTGTAAAATCATAAGAAATGATTTGTGAAGATTTGGGATGAAAAACTCCATATTTGAAAAGATAAAAATAGATTTTTATCGAAATGAACTAGTTTTGAACTAGAAATATAATTCTATTTATTTTTAAATAAATAAATTGAATTTGAAAAGGGTTTTAAAAATAACCAAAATTTCCAATGATTGCATTGGAGTGGATTTGAATCGAAATTGTCTTCGGAATATTTCGATGTTGGAATTCGTGATTATACGGATGTTGTTATGGAAATTTGAAAGATACATATTTATATCGTTATTTCCAATACGACATTTGTTAATCGTAGAATTTGATATTGAATATAAGCCGATATATTTTCTATTCAGAGCCTTATATTGAATATCAAATGTGATTTGGGTTTGTCGTGAATGGTGTCTTCACTAACACTGTTCTTGAACCCAGTTGAGAAAAGATTAAATCTTTTTATTTAGATTTAATGAAGTGTACCAATTAGATGATATTTAATTGGAATTGAATTGGTATTGATTTTTGGGTTTATCGTGAACAGTGTTTTAAATAACACTTGTTCTTTAACCCGATAATTAATGGAATGTGATTTTGGGTTTATCGTGAACCGTGTTTTAAATGACACTGATTCTTTAACCCAGTCGAAGATTAAAACTAAGTGGAGTTTTAATGAATCTTTAATTAGATTGAAATGATCGAAAATGGAGCATCACCAGTTTTGCTCCAGGCGATAGTTAAATCTTTAATTAGATTTGAACGTGAAATGGTAATTGAATTTACCGATAACACAGTGGTGTTAGATATGAAGTATTACCAGTTTTACTTCATGGGATAAATAGGTTGGGATGGAGAAATTAAAATAAATGATTACTTCGGTAAGGTTCGCTAATCCCGACTAGTTTGAATTGAGATTCAAAAATAGAATAAAGAATAAATTCAAAGAATTTATCTTGGATAAAATTAATGGGAACATTTCCCTATGAATGTGAGATTTAGAAACTAACTGTCGGTTGGCCAAGCAGAATGGTTTTCTGGATATTGATCTGATGTTGGTTTCGGCCTTCGGGGTTAATATTTGGGAAATTATTCTCTTGATTAATTTACGGTTAGTGACTGATGAATTGGAATGAGGCGTATGTTGTGTTTGTGTAACACTTTTATAATATATACGCGAGTTATTCGGAAAGACCGGGTTTATCCCATTCTGAATAATTGATACGACGATAAGTCGAAGATGAAGACGGTGGTCGAAGACCGGAGGTCTTCACGTCGTTTGGGTAATTACTGATGATCTTGATTGGGCTGTACACCCAAGAAGATGGAAACAGTTAGTGATCGTCCAGACGTACTTGGAGATCGATGGATATGCGGGGTACTAGGTGCCTCCGGCTTCGTTCAGACCCAGAACGGACTTGTAAATGGACTGTGTGTCTGACATTGGATTTTAGTCCGTGTGGTTGATCTCTATTAAATATATATCTGTTTGGCAGCGGAGAATTTATTCTCTTGCTTAACGCCCTTCTCTGAGACGTACGAGCTCAGGGGTTATATATTGATGGATATCAAACGCATGGAGTGATATGCCTGTGTGGCATGCCTAAGTGGCAATTGATCGAGGCTTCTGTTGAAAAGCAAAGTCTTGAGGTGATGATCAAAGCACGGCCTTTGTGGCGTAGCTTTGTGTAACGTTTACTTCGCGAGTTTCACACCCGGTATGAACCAAAAACGGGAGAGGACCTCAGGGAGGGCATGCGTTTCCTTCTAGCTAAAAAGTGGCGTCAGTGGTTTTACACGCCCTGACGAGTTTGACTTATGTGGTTGTTGCTGTTGCGAGGCGCCTCGGATTGATCGGTCGTTCTCGAACCGATGGAGTCATTTAGTTGGCTCACTTACGCCCCAAAGGGCGGCGAAACGCATGTTCAGGGTTTAAGTTTAATCCACATCGGTGGACCGGCCCTGACGATCCAAGGTCACTCGAGCTCTGACCTGAGACTCGGGCTAGACAGTCTCGAATCGGTTGAGGACTATCTTTTGCCTCGGTTCATAGATGGGAATCCAATTTCCAAATACGTGACATTTGCTGTTTTATTTGTAAACCTATATATGGTGACATAGTGGCATGGGACGCTCATGCCGCCTATGATTGATACATATGATTTGAAGTTGTTTTATACACTATGCACTTATAATAGTATCAAACGATTTGTTTTAACCGTATCAAGCATTCTTTGGCTGTTATAAGGGAAAACCCTATCCTCGGCTGCGTTGCATTGTGTGATGGGACCTGGGTCTTATAACAGCTTCATTTTTCTTTATTTAGCATTGCGCTGTTTGTGTTATGCACTGGTATTCTTGGGAGGAAACCCGTTCCGTGTTATACGGCGTGGTCCCTTGATTTACCTAATGATTTAAAATAAAGAATAATAACTGTTTTAGTTCTCACACCAGTCACATGACTGACCTGGAGTTTATTGTTTTAACCTAAACTCTGGGTGCCCTTATTTTGACACGGGCAGCTAGTAGTTTTGGTTTTGCAGATTTATATTCACAGGATCCTGGTTTATAGCTGGAACGATATCCGGAAAGCTTTGTATCCGTATATCTCATTCTAGTTGTGTATTGTATTATTTTCCGCTGCGATGTACTTAAATGTAATTTAAATCTCTGATATTTCTGTGTAATATTCATTTATACTCTGTATATTCTTGTATTCTGATGCGTTGTTGTAATATACAATGAAATGTTCTTTTGTATGCGTTCTGTTTGGTCTTGTTCTCAAACGATAGGGCGTTTCGAACGGTCTGGGTCGGTTTAGCGACTGGTTCGGACCGAGCGAAATTCATTGCCGTCACAATGCGCTAACCTCTCACATTAGATCTGTATTGTTACGGTTGCTAGATGTGACGACCCCAAAACCCCGTACGACGGTGGCAAGGGTAATCTTTGGAATATAACATATATACATATAACAGCAGAACAGAAATAAATAAATACACCAGATGATGTACAAATAATACACTGGATAAACATAATCATCAAAGTTACACAATATACAGGATCATACTTAGCACAAAATATAGTTCAGCTATACATAAATGTCTACAGCAGAAAAAAAAAACATAATATGTACAATAGGAGCTGAACAACACAAAAAGAGATAAATGATAGAATCCATCTTCAACTTCAGCTATCTGGAAAGAGCCAGCTAAAACCTGAATACAAGGCTGCCCGTGTAGAAAAAGGGGCACGCGAGTTTGCAAGTAAAACAAACTACGAGTCAGTCATGGGACAGGTATAAGAAATCTAGTTAACATATTTTATAATATGGCCAATCACAGGACCACGCCACTTCCGCGGAACGGGATTACTCCATTGGATTGCTAGTGCTTTAAAACAAGTAAACCTTTGAAACATCGCAATGCTTTTTATAAAAATGAAGCCACTATAAGACTCAGTTCCCATCACACAATGCAACGCAAATCGGAGGATTGAGTTTTACCTTATAATGGCCAAAATATGCTTGATACGAATAAAACAAAAGCATTTGATATTGTTACTAGTGTTTATATGTTTCAAAAAAAAATCAATCATAAATATCAATCATAGACGACATGGGTACCATATATCATGTCGCCATATATAGGTATACAATCAAAACCGCAAATTCACATATTTGGAAATTGGATTTCCATCATGAACCGAGGCCAGGGATCGTCCTCACCGCTTCGAGACAATCTAGCCTACCATGTCTCAGGATCAGAGCTCGAGTGACCCTTAGATCGTCAGGGCCGGTCCACTCGATGTGGATTAAACTTAAACCCTGAACACTGTGTTCCCCCGCACTATGGGGCGAAAATGAACCCAATGAATCCATATCTGAGGCACCTCGCAACAACAACAACCACACAGGTGACACCACTCTAGCTAGAAGGAAACGCATGCCCTCCCTGATGTCCTCTCCCTTTTTTGGTTCATACCGAGGTGTGAGGCTCGCGAATCAACGTTATACACAAAGCTATGCCACACAGGCCTTGCTTTGATCATCAACCACAAGACTTTGCTTTTCAACAGAAGCCTTGATCATCTGCCACTTAGGCATGCACACAGGCAATTCACTCTATGCGACTGATTTCTATCGATATATAACCTCTGAGCTCGTACGTCTCAGAGAAGAGCATTAAGCAAGAGAATAAATTCTCTGCTGCCAAATAGATATATATTTAATAGAGATCAATCAGCACAGAACAAAATCCAATGTTAGACACACAGTCCATTTACAAGTTCGTTCTGCGTCTGAACGAAATCGGAGGCACCATATACCTCACATATCCATCGATCTCCAAGTACGTCTGGACAATCACCACTTATTATCTATATTTCAGGATGCCTCCCAATCAAGACATCAGTAATCAACCAACCGAGGTGAAGATCTCCGGTCTTCAACCATCGTCGACTTCTTATCGCCGATCAATCATTTGAAATGAGATTTAACTCAGCCTTTTCAAATAATTCACTTATATTTAGGATTTAAATCAATTCATTTCAATGGTTAAATTATTCAACATCAATAATTCTATTTTTAAATGTAATTCCACGCCAAACACATTCAACCATTAAATATCCCATAAACTGGGTAAATTTGGTTTATTTCCATTTCCATATCATTTATAATATTTTATAACGATTTATCGCTACTTTTATTCACTTACAAATAACCAATTCATTCAAACGACGCTTCAGGGCATAACGCGGCCGTGGCGCTGTTTTTTTTCAGATTTGATTTGCACTTATCTGAAAATCTAACCTTTGGATCTTCACAAAATTTTATATCATTAGAAAGATCTTTTCAAAACGAATCCAACGGTTTTAGTTTTGGGAAAATCCAACGGTTGGATCTCCCGGTACACTTGTTTGAACTTTCGATTTCAAAATACGAACTGCAGCGTCGTTATTCGATTTATTTTAATTATATTTATATATATATATAAATATAATCGATTCTGGCACTGTTTTTCTTCAGATTTGAATTAAACATTCCAGACAATCCAACCGTTGGATCTTTACAAAGTTGGTGTTGTTGGAAAGATATTTCCAAAGCGAACCCAACGGTTTCAGTTCCGGGAAAATCTGATGGTCGGATCTCCCGCACTAATTGTTTGAAATCACGGTTTCAAAACACGAACTACAGCTTCGTTATTCAGTTTATTTTATATATATATATATATATATAATTCAGTCTTCGATTTCAAAACCATATTCACTTCATATATTTGATAAAAATGATATTTTTATCCAATGGATATTTATTTCAACACATCACCATTTTTAACACTTCATATTCACAATAAAAATGTACGTTTTATTGTTCAATCTATATATACTCAACACATGAATGTTTTCGACTTCACACTATGATAAAAATATGATTTTTATCGTTCTAGTCCTTTATTCAACACATGAATTTTTCTATAGTTCATATATATAGTAAAAATGTGATTTTTATTGTAAAACAATTTATTTTAAAACACGATTATTTTATATAGTTTATATATATCATAAAGATGTGATTTTTAGTGTAAAACAATTTATTTCGAAACACGATTATTTTATGTAGTTTATATATATCAAAAGGATGTGATTTTTAATGTAAAACAATTTATTTCAAAACACGATTATTTTATATAGTTTATATATATCATAAAGATGTGATTTTTAATGTAAAACAATTTATTTCAAAACACGATTATTTTATATAATTTATATATAAGGTAAAAATGTTATTTTTGGTGTTAAAACAATTTATTTAAAACACTGATATTTTATATAGTCTATATATATGATAAAAATGTTATTTTTATTTTTCAAAGAATTTATTCAATACATGAACTTCATTCAACACATGAATTTTACTCAACACATGAATTTCTATTTCAACACATGAATTTTATTTCAACACATGAATTTTATTTCAATGCATGAATTTTATCCAACACATGAATTTTATTCAACACATGAATTTTATTTCAACACATGAATTTTATTTCAACACATGAATTTTATTTCAACAATCAAACACAGTAATATTCCAGAAATTTCGGCAGCATTACGGCAGGGTAGTTAAAACCGGCACCGTCCCTAGTACGGCTCCTCGCTCTACCTTAAAGCCTCGCAGCTTTTGACAATGGGGATTTTCAATATCTAGTTTGTACGCAGACGAATCTTCCCATATACTAATCCTATTGGAATTTCAACCATAATCAATCATTTCAAATCAACCATTCATGATATTCACCAAATTTTCACATCAACCAATAATCCAAACAATATCACAACATATCGTCTATGGTCTATGGACGAGGGGAGTATATATATATATATATACGTATATAACTATATTTCGATTTCATTTCAATATCATTTCAATTTATTTCAATGCATATATCATTTTTACAACGCATATATAACTTATACATCGAACATACAACTTATACAACACTTATACATGAGGTGTACAACGCTTATATAACTCATACATCGACTATATAATTTATACATCATTGTTTCCATATCGTTTATAATTCAGAAATCTCACATTGGGTTCCACTCCACCAAAAATTGTAGAAGGCTCAAAAAAATATCCGGTCTCTTCTAGAATGTAGAAGACGTCCACACGAGTCCACCGTCTCTTGTTTCACTGGATTACGATCACACAGCAAAAAGATATGATTTTTATTATGAAATCATAAATCGTAGCACTTTAAAGTGCTATTAAACAATTGAAAATATTTAAAGTCGTTACCTCCACTTTTTGCTTCAAAACTAGGTCACGGGTTTGTGCTCGATCCGTTTAGTTTGAGGGCGATCAGATCATACCATCTCGAAGAGCTTCGGAAGGGCTTGCTGGCGCTGGTGGTTGATGGAGATCGACGACGAGTTGATGGAGATCTGGCGCGATGAACGACACCACTTCCTTGGCGCGATTCTCGAGATACGCGCCACCAATCAGGGTGAAGCGGGTACGGATCTGAAGCTCTTGGAGAGGTCTTCAAAATCCTCAACTGCAGCGTTGGCTATCGGTGCGTGTGGAAGGAGATAAAGAGGAGAGAAGCGGGGAAGTGTTTTTGGCCGTCGAGAGCAGGTGTATCGGGGAGAGAGAGGGTGTGTCGAGTTGTGATTGGCTGAGGGGTTTTATTTTAATTTATAATTTATTTAAAATCCGAAAATACCCCTTGTCACATACGAACTCCAATCCAAACCCAACGGCTATCGCCCTCAGCTAAATACCCCCATTCCGAACACAATGGGATATGTTTCGTAGGCCAATTCGACTTTTTCAGTCAGTTTCTCTTCAAATTAAAATATAAAACATTCAATATTTGCTTTGAACGTACATTTCAATTTGTCAGGGCCACATACTGATCCCAAAAATTCCAGAAAAAAATCTAGCTATATTTCAACGATACGGTCCCAACAAAACTAATTTCTTCGAATTCTGAGACCGTTTGAAAAATGGCCCTTTTCTGGTCGATCTAATTTAACAGAAATCGACCAAACACATTTTCCTTTGTAACGCTCAGATACTAACTTCAAACATTATAAAATTTGAAACCTAGCAATAATTTGACATCCTGGATCCAACAAATGTGGTTTCGTCGAATTCTGAGGTCGTTTGCAAAATGTCTATTTTCAAGGGCTATATACACTCTATAGCGACCTTTCTGAAAATTCATTTGGCTATAACTTTTGATTCCCGCTATGAAACTTCAATTTTTCAGATTCGTTAGAAATATAATCATTAACAGATTTAAATATTTTTGGTTTCAATAAAATCCGTTTTATTTTTCTCCCGGTATAGTCAGTCAAAGTTTGAACTCGAATTTTTGAAACTGTCGCGCCATTTCACGCCTTGTTTATAATTAAAAATAATTATTTTTATTTTCAAACATCGATTCAAACATACTTTTCGTCATTATTATTTAAAATGATTTATTTTAAATATCTAAAAACCAATAAAATAGCCAAATTAAAAATTTTAAATTGGCTCAGATTTTCCGGGTTGTTACACTGGATGTGCCGGGCGGTTCCAGGCAGTCTTACACCGTAACTCAATCTAACCTCGGGTTAGGCATATTCATCTTTTCATTAATTTACATATTTACCATTTATGTTTTTATATGTAAATTATCCACCAATGTTGTCAACTCAAGTCATGTCCCATTTACCCACTAAATTATGTCCATAATTCTTAGGTATACAAATTATACCATTTTATGCCATTAGTCATTTTCATGATTATGAGCCAATCTATGCCAATAGCATGTAATTTAGTATTTTTCCCAACGTAGCCCCCGTTATTCGTTTGCATAAATTACATAGAACGTTAGGCTCGCAATTTAGCCTAACTCATAAACAAAAAGGGAAAAGCAAAGGGACATGTAACATTCCAACGGCTTAAAACAATATACATCAACTAAGCATGTGTGATATAAATTTGGCATAGTGCTATACAAACTTAATTAAGCATGTAGATGTGGACTTGCATTTGAGTTGGATTAAATTAACATAGATCTAAACATATAAGCATGTATGAACATGACTTAGCTTATGATCTTGCATATAACATAACATAACATAAAAGAATCACCAAATCTATATACAACATAATAGGTTCATCAGCAAATTAATATACAACATGATAGGTTCATCACCAGATTAATATACAACATGATAGGTTCATCACCAAATTAATATACAACATGATAGGTTCATCACCAAATTTATATACAACATAATAAATTATATCAACCACAATAGTCTCGTAGGCATAGGCAATTTCAGAATTGTTACAGGGATGAACATGAATCAGAATAAAATTATCTTACAACTAGACACAGTTCTAGTTTCTCTTTATTACAAGTCATGACTTTTATTTGTTCAAATCTAAAGAATAACTGAATTTACAAACAAAAGATCAAATCTTGTTTTCTGGGATCTGATTTCTGAAACTGAAAAGCTATCCTTTGATGTAGACTATTGATTCTCTAGTTTGGACTTGATTTGGACTTTCTAACTTGCTTTCTAATTTAGAGAAAAATGGAGGCTATGCTAGTTTGGCCACAGACAGCATGACGGCTTCAGAGAGCAAGGTTATGAGGTTATAGGGTTGAGCGTTGGGGTTGTTTATATAGAAGTTTAGATTAATGAGAGCCGTTAGATCTACTTAGGAGAAATCAGAGCCATCCAGACCAAAAAGAGCCAACCGGAGTTCGCCACATATGCCCTAATGACTCAGAAAATGTCACTGGACAAAACAGTCCAGATCTGGCCGAGGGGGTCGACCCCTACAGGGGGGTCGACACCTATGTCGACCCCCCCCCCCCCCCAGGGGAAGTCGACCCCTATGGGCCGGAATCTTCCCGCCCAGCTGATTCTCGAAATTTTTGAATTTCGAACTACTTTTTGATTTAATTATTATTTATATTTAATTTCCGTTTTTAAACATGAAATCTTCTAAACTCCATAACTTCTTCATATGGAGTCTGATTCACTCAAACTCAGACTCTATCTCAAGAAGAATTCCGTGACGAACGCAATAGCGAAACCCATTTCCCCTAATTTCCACTTTTAAAAATAAGTATTCTTTAATTCGTTAATTTAATGTTCACAAAAAATACGGGGTGTTACATTCTCCCCTCCTTAAAGGATTTCGTCCCTGAAATCATCAAGTCAAGAAGAATGTATATCCTACCATCCAATCGTCCATCTACTCAACCATCAAACACAAGCATCCATTGTCCTTAAACAGATTTCTAATGCTTTCATGACTATACGCATAGTGTGTGTATATGTCCTTATCTAATGCAAAATCAGGCGGTCTACTGATCCGGTTGACCTCCTTAATGCAAATCATGATAGTGCCATGAGTCCATTATGTATGCAATTATTCGTAATTGTACTTTATAACTTCTATATGAGTGCACAATCATTCATACAAGTGCAACATCCATATGAAAACACATCAAGTTTCAATCCACATACAAATACATATATGCATATGCAATATGAAAGTGACTGAGCCGATCTAGTACCTAATGTGGGTGTATATGCATCCACGAGCAACCACTTGCAACCATCAACCATAACATGTTTCAAATACATGTTTACATCCATTGGTTTCTATTTAAGGATCAAGAATAGGACCAAGGAGATATACTTAAAAGATAGATATAAGCATGCATAAACTTATGGAAAAGAGATCAAGGATGTACCCCTAAAAAGAAAAGGGTAGGCTGCGCGTATCTGGTCCTCAGTCTCCCAAGTCGCCTCTTCCTCAGCATCACTCCACTGAACTTTAACAAGCTAGACTTCATAGTTGCGTAACTTTTTGACTTCTGTCCCTAAGATACGAGTTGGAACTCTCCTTACCGTTGCTTCTCGTTCCACTTCTACTTCCTCTAGTATGCTTGGCTCTACAACTTCCGTAGATTCATGTAAGCACTTTTGTAGATGAGAGACATGGAAAACATTATGGACTCCAGCCAATCTTTCGGGCATCTCTACTTTATAAGCTGTCTTCCCAATCCTCTCAATGATAGGAAATAGCCCTACAAATCTTAGTGCCAATTTCCTGTAGCCCCAAAGCGAACGACATTCCTCAAAGGAGATACTTTAAGGAAAACCCTATCACCAACCTCGAACTCAAGGTCGGTCCTTCTTTTATCAGCGTAGGACTTCTGTCTATCTTGTGCAGTCTTCATTTGTCTTCGTATCAAGACCACCTTCTCTGAAGTTTCTCTAATCATGTCTGGCCCAAGTATGAGCTTGTCTGTAGACTCCCACCAACAAGTTGGTAATCGGCATGGTCTTCCATATAAAGCCTTGAAGGGTGCCATGCCTACGGTGGCTTGGTAGCTATTGTTGTAGGCGAACTCCACCAAAGGAAGGTGATACTGCCATGTTCCTCCAAAATCAAGAATGTACAATCTCAAAAGATCTTCTAGTACCCTGTTCACCCTTTTCCGTATGACCATCGGTTCGAGGGTGATATGCAGTGCTTAAGCATAGTTGTGTGCCTCCATGTTCCTGCAAGCTCTTCCAAAACTCACTCGTAAAGATAAGATCTCGATCACTTACTATGCTAGAGGCTATTCCATGCAGTCGAACCACCTCTAGAAGATAAAGGGATGCTAACATTGAGGCTGTCCTCCTATTCTTAACAGGTATAAAGTGAGCGCTTTTAGTGAGCCTGTCCACGATTACCCAAGTACTGGAATTGCCCCTTCTTGACCTAGGCAATCCATCAATAAAGTCCATCGAAATACTATACCATTTCCACTGTAGGACTTCTAGAGGATGAAGCAGACCACCAGGCTTCTTCTGCTCCGTTGACTTGCTGGCATATCAAGCATTTAGAGACAAACTCAGCTACATCCTTCTTCATGCCATTCAAAAAGAAAGCCCCTTTTATGTCTTTATACATCTTGTCCCCACATGGGTGTATGGTCACTTTAGAATGGTGTGCTTCTTCGAGAACGGTTTTCACCAAATCTCTTGCTTGTGAGACGCTTAGTCTTCCATCCCGTCTCAACCAACCCTTGTCATCGATGGAGTATCTATTAAGGTGACTAGAAGTCTCACCTCTAATTAGCTTATCCATCACATCAACTAGCTGAGGGTCTTCACATTGCGCGATTCCTATTGAGTCCAAAAGAATAGGCCGCACCTCTAGTGATGCTAACGAGCCAGGTACAAATTCGAAGGAGGGTCTAAAGTCAAAGTTTGCTATGTACTCCAAGCGTTTCCTTTCTACAAAGAGAGGATTTAAGGTCAGCTTTTCCTACTTAAGGCATCTGCCACCACATTGCCCTTACCAGGGATATAAGCAATCTCAAAATCGTATGAGGCCAGAAATTCCATCCATTTTTGTTGTCTTAAGTTAAGATCTTTCTGTGAGAAAAGGTACTTTAATGACTTATGGTCAGTAAAAAATCCAAACCTTTCTCCTAGTAGGTAATGACGCTGTGACTTAAGAGGGAAAACAATAGCTGTTAGTTCTAAATCATGAGTTGGGCAGTTTTTCTCATGTACCTTCAACTGCCTTCCTCCATAACAAACTACTTTACACTCTTGCATCAAGACAGCACCCAATCATGTTCCACTTATGTCTGTGTATACTGTAAACATCTTGCTCCCATCAGGCAATGTCAGAACCGGGGCTGTTGTCAAAGCCCTTTTTAGTCGTTGGAAAGAAATGTCGTAATCCAAATCCCAGGCAAAATTTAGGTTCTTCTTCGTCAATCTAGTAAGTGGGGCTGAGATCTTTGCAAAGTCTTTAATGAACTTTTGGTAAAAGCCCGCTAGTCCGAGAAAGCTTCGGACTTCGGTTGCATTCCGTGGAATCTTCCAATCTTGCACTGCAACTACTTTTGCGGGATCCACAATTATCCCCTCTTTGGACACCACATGTCCAAGAAACCTTACTTCTTCTCTCCAAAATTGGCATTTGGAGAATTTTGCTTTCAGTTGATGCGCACGAATTGTAAACTTCCCTTAAATACAAGGCATGCTCTTCCTCACTTTTTGAGAAGATCAAAATGTCGTCCATGAAGGCCACTACAAATTTATTTAGGAACTCCCTGAACACCCGACTCATCAAGTCAATGAAATAGGCAGGTGCATTTGTCAAGCCGGAAGGCATGACAAGCCATTCAAAGAAACCATCCGGGGTCCTGAATGTGGTCTTATTAATGTTATCCTCAACCACTCTTAGCTGATGAAACCCGGTAGTCAGATCTAGTTGGGAGAAAACCGATGCACCTACAAGCTGATCGAACAAGTCTTCTATTGTTGGAAGTGGGTGCCTATTCTTCTTGGTCAGCTTGTTTAGCACCCTATAGTCAACGCATAGGCAAAGTGAACCATCCGCTTTGGTTGCAAACACTACTGGAGCACCCCATTCAGAAATACTCCGCCTTATAAACCCCTTTTCAAGCAACTCTTTAACTTGCTTGTTGAGCTATTTCCTTTCCCTTGGAGCCATGTATCTAACGGGTAGAGCAACGGGTTTTGCATTATCAACAAGGTATATGCGGAAGTCTATGTCTCGCTTCGGAGGTAAACCCTTCACCTCTTCAAAGACATCCGAATATTCACAGACTACTCTAATAGATTGCAGGTTTTCAACAGACGCATCAAGAGATTCTAGATAGCTAAGAATAACAGAGTTCATGGGATTACAAGAGATTTCGAGAGTGTTACTGAGGCGAATCATAAGTCTAACTACTCTCTTTTCACAATCGAGGGCGGCACCATTACTGGATAGCCAATCCATGCCTAGAATCAACCCATAGCCCGTGAAGCACAAAACATAGGCATTACATCTAAACCCAACGCTTAGTATAGAAATTTCCAAATCCAAACAAATCATTGATAAATAGGCCGAACCCCCAATTGGATTTGAAACAACCAAGGGATCCTCTACTACTGGTATCTAGGTGCAGAGATTCAACTAAAGCAATAGATATAAAAGAGTGTGATGCGCCAGAATCAAAGAGCGTATAAACAGGATGATCAAAAAGATAAACTAAACTCTCAACAGAAATATTTCTACCTCATTCTTGCGGAGGTGCTATGAGAGCGTGAACCTACCCTCCAGAAGTAGATCCAGTCCTCTACCCTTGCCCTTGCTTTCTTGGGCAGTCCTTAGCCATGTGCCCTGTCTCGCCGCACAGAAAGCAACCACCCATCTTCCTCTTCTTCTTTCTGCAGTCCATAATCAGATGTCCAGGTATGCCAAAAAATTACACTTCCTCTTGTCATGGGGTTTGTTATTCTTTCCGCCCTTCTTGGAATCCGTCTTCTTGTTCTGTGATCCTTCCACTTTCTTGTCTTGAGGTACTTCCACCTTTATCTCTTTCTTGCTATCGTTATCTTCCTCCTGTAACAGTGCCATGTCCACTAGTCTCTCATAAGTCGCACCCACAGGTACATGGGTCATAGCTAGGCTGTGCAATGGCCCGTTCAACCCTTTAACTAAATGGAGAGCCTTCTTATGTGTAGTGTTCACTAACTCCAATCCGAATCTAGCCAGCTGGTTGAATTGGTTGACGTGTTCCCTAACTGATAGGCTTCCCTGTTTGAGTGCTAAGAACTTCTCCATCTGTAGGCTTCGTTCAGCTTGCGAGAGGAACTTCATTTCAAATCTCATTCTGAAATCCTCCCAAGTTTCAACTGGTCTCTCAGCATTAGTAACTTCCCACCAATAAGAGGCTTCGTCCTTAAGTAACCACACAGCCAATTGTATCTTCTGCCTATCGTCCACTTCGAAGATAGCAAACAAATCTTACATTTCCTTGAGCCAGTTTCTAGCTTCCACAAATGATTCAGTCCCATTAAAGTTCTTCCCAGCCATGGCTCGAAAGTCTCTACATATCTTCGAGAAAGCATTTGCACGAGGAGGAGGAGGATGAACAACTGCAACCCGGGGAGGAGGAACATCTGCTGGGCCTGCGTCATTAGCCCTAGCCTCCAGATACCTTCTGAACCAACCAGGTACCGGCACGCCTCAGGTAGATTAAAATCCCCAGACATGCTAAAACGAAAAGGTTCAAAACAAAGGATAGAAAGATAGTGCATATGGCTTTGGGGATCATTCTTTTTAAAATAAAACAATGCTTTTCTTGAAAATGCTTCTTTAAACTTCTTTTTGCAAAATAGTTTTCATAAACTTTTATCTGATCTGGTAAAACCTTCAGCTCTGATACCAAGTGTAACACCCCACCTCCGTTAAGGTCACTCACAAAGGGAATGCATTAACTTTGGTGGAGTATTATAGGTAAAAGGTACATGTAACTTACAAGACAGACATATAAATAGTGGAAAAACAAAATTTTATTTTATAAGCACGTGGTCCAGTCAAAACACTACAACAACTGTCCCAAAAGCCAACATCCAAGTCATTATAGTAAAGCCTCTGTCTTGACTAAAACATAAAGAAGCATAAAACAAAAATAAAGCAACATAAATCCCCAATTAAGAGTGTAACCACAGCCATAGCCCAAGAAAAGAGAATCTAAGCAATACGTCTACTTTCTTCAAGTAGGAAAAGGTTTGGACTAAGTTGAAGTATTCCCTCCCTGCGGACCTGGGGGGAAACAGAAGACAACAAGACGAAAGAAAACGGGTAAGACATAAGCCTGTTAAGTCCAGTGATTATTTAGCATGTAAACAAGTAAAAGGTTCATGACATGAATAAACTGAACCTAGGACAATACTCTAGAAATAAGATAACGATAAATAGGGCAAGGTAAACTGAATATACTATCACACTCATTTCTATTTCTCTGCACCCACTAACAAATGTTTCAACTAGCACCATGTGTTCATGAAAAATGATCCCTTTATCGATCGGCTTCTACTCGCATGCATTTATGACTTGTGTCAATCGGCCCCGCTTGATTGTAGATACCTGTGCTGGCCCCACCATGGGGTGTATCAATTCCTATGGTGGCAACCCGATACAAATTCAAGATGCACAGTGTATACTACTGATACCCAGTGCCTGATTTGTCCATGCCGGAGTACGTGCACGCCCATACTTCGTTGGAACCTACACTGCTGCACCACCTGCCGTTGTTTTGACCACTTATAATCAGCCTAGTAATCGTGCCCCACCCTGCCTAGTTCAGGGTACCATGATACATCTATGTGGGTTACTGCTGAAATGGGTCCCCGTTACTAATCAACATGTTAAAATGGTTAAGTGTTCTCAAATTAACCTAACCCCACCCATCAGTTAAGTTAACATGTTGTACTTGTTAAGTATTGCCTCAATTAACTTAACTGTACTATTCTTAGCTTGCCTTAGCTTTAATTCATTCATTAAAGCACCAACCTCTCACATTAGATCTATATTGTTGCGTTCGCTGGATGTGCCGGGCGGTTCTGGGTAGTCTTACACCGCAATTCAATCTAACCTCGGGTTTTTGGGCTTAATGCGCTAACCTCTCACATTAGATCTGTATTGTTATAGTTGCTGGATGCCGGGCTGTTCCGGGCAATCTTACAACGTAACTCAATCTAACCTCGAGTTAGGCGTATTCACCTTTTCAATAATTTACATATTTAACATTTATATTTATATGTAAATTATCCACCAATGTTGTCAACTCAAGTCATGTCCCATTTACCCACTAAATTATGTCCATAATTCTTAGGTATACAAATTATACCATTTTATGCCATTAATCATTTTCAAGATTATGAGCCAATCTATGCCAATAGCATGTAATTTTGTATTTTTTCCAACGTATCCCCCGTTATTCGTTCGCATAAATTACATAGAATGTTAGGCTCGCAATTTAGCCTAACTCATAAACAAAAAGGGAAAAGCAAAGGGACATGTAACATTCCAACGGCATAAAACAGTATAGATCAACTAAGCATGCGTGATATAAATTTGGCTTAGTACTACACAAATTTAATTAAGCATGTAGATGTGAACTTGCATTTTAGTTGGATCAAATTAGTATAGATCTAAACATATAAGCATGTATGAACATGACTTAGCTTATGATCTTGAATATAACATAACATAAAAGAATCACCAAATCTATATACAACATGATAGGCTCATCACCAAATTAATATACAACATGATAGGTTCATTACCAGATTAATATACAACATGATAGGTTCATCACCAAATTAGTATACAACATGATAGGTTCATCACCAAATATATATACAATATAATAAATTGTATCAACCACAATAGTCTCATAGGCATAGGTAATTTCAGAATTGTTACAGGGATAAACATGAATCAGAATACGATTATCTTACAACTAGGCACAGTTCTAATTTCTCTTTATTACAAGTCACGACTTTTATTTGTTCAAATCTAAAGAATAACTGAACTTACAAACAAAAGAACAAATCTTGTATCCTGGGATCTGATTTCTGAAACTTAAAATCTATCCTTTGATATAAACTATTGATTCTCTAGTTTGGACTTGATTTGGACTTTCTAACTTGCTTTCTAATTTAGAGAAAAATGGAGGCTACGCTAGTTTGGCCATGGACAGCATGACGGCTTCAAAGAGCAAGGTTATGAGGTTTTAGGGTTGAGGGTTGGGGTTGTTTATATAGAAGTTTAGATTAATGAGAGCCGTTAGATCAACTTAGGAGAAATCAGAGCCATCCATACCAAATAGAGCCAATCGGAATTCGCCACATATGCCCTAATGACTCAGAAAACGTCACTGGACAAAACAGCCCAGATCTGGCCGAGGGGGTCGACTCCTACAGGGGGTTAACACTCTAGTCGACACCCCTCTTGGGGGGTCGACACCTATGTCGACCCCCCCGGTGGGAGTCGACCCCTATGGGCGGGAATTTTCCCGCCCAACTGATTCTCGGAATTTTTGAATTTCAAACTGCTTTTTGATTTAATTATTATTAATATTTAATTTTCGTTTAAACTTGAAATCTTCTGAACTCCATAACTTCTTCATACGGAGTCCGATTCATGCAAACTCGGACTCTATCTCAAGCAGAATTCCGAGACGAACGCAATGGAAAAACCTATTTCCCCTAATTTCCACTTTTAAAATTAAGTATTCTTTAATTTGTTACTTTAATGTTCATAGAAAATACGGGGTGTTACATACCTAGTGATAGAAAACCGACCAAACTAGGTGATCGTGCATACAAAAGCTTATGCGCTTAGTTTAGGATATTAGAAAATGAGGTCAAACTTCCACAGAAGAATGAATTTTTGGACTTTCCGCCTCTTGGATACATTGTTATTAATCGATATATGTCAATGATTGGAGTCGTCCCTCCATTCAATCCATTCCTAAAAATGATCCTGAAGCGCCTAGCTATTGCCCCTATGCAATTACACCCTAATGACTATGCCGTTTTAACCAGCCTTTACATACTTTTCATGAGGACTAAGCAACGTGCTCCTACCTTTCAAGAGATCTGCTCATTATACACTTTCAAAAAAGAGGCAAGATAAGCCATCGATTATTTTCGTCGAAGGGAAGTATCCTAAGATTATAACTGATCTGATGGAAAGTGTCAAGGGATTTATAAATAACTGTTGTTTCATACGATGTCCCGACAGGTTTTATGGAAGGTGGACAGAAGGAGGTGAGAATATACTATCTCATATTTCTTTTCCTGTTCCTATACTTAGTTTCTAAGTATTAAATCCTTTCTTTGTTTTACAAAATTCACCTCTTCTAACCTAGATGATACTGTTGTTCAATAGTTGTTTGACATTTTGCAAACTATTGATGAGGGAGAGAGAAGTAGGAGATTTTTTATCGTAAAACAATTTCTCCGTCAGTATCATTTGCTTAACTCTTCTCACAATCTTAAATTAGACTTGACTTTAAGAGAGAGATTGCCAGTAAATCTCCTGCTAAGAAAGCTCCTTTAAATAAATGCTCAAACATTGTGGGTGGTAGCAAAACGCCTCCTAAATCTAAATTGACTTCCATTGGAAAAGGGGAGTCTGAACACCACAAGGATGAAAGTGAACAGGTTGAGAAGGGAACCAAGTGGGTTAAGAAGGATAGAACTACTTCAGAAACCCTTTTAGATCCGATGAAGGGGGTTAAACAATCCGGAGATATTGAAACAATTTCTAGGGATAGTGCGGATAAGGTTGATGAGAACCCTATTACTAAAGGTACCCAAGGAGAGTGTTCTACGGAGACTTTTAAGAGTTTGAGTGATCTTAGTTCAGCCAAGGATATTGTCCAAGGTGATATCGTCATCCAACCAATTAAACCCCAGAATAAAAATATAGGGACTAGTACACTCTAAGCTCCCGTTTCTAAACCAGGAAAATTGCTTGCAAATATAGGAATTGGTTGCAAATTTATTGAATTCTTATTTTGATTTTGACTGGGACCAAACTCAAGACTTCTTTTCTGTGAATAACCACTTTTTGTGTTTACCACTATGTTGAAGTTCTCGAGCTTGCCTTAGCCATTTCAAAGAATTCAATTTTGTTGATTGGAGTAGCCCTTATAAGTGCCAAGCCTTTTGTTTGGGGTAAAGTTGTGACAAGCTTATGGTATGCTTAAGTGAGCATTATTGATTTATCTTTATGCAGTGGTGATTCCCCCATACCAAAGTTCATCGCAAATATTATAAATTAGGTGTGATTGACTTTACTTAGAATTTCCTGATTATTGCTGAAACATCAAAATTTCCAGCTGTAATGACTAGGTGTATTGCTTTTGCCATCACATTTGGGATCTCTTGGTTTGCTCATGATCCAAGAATTTCTAGCTTAGTCACTCAAACTGATACCTTTTAATGAAATGGAATTTTTACTTTTGTTCCCTTACTTGAGAGGTCTTACATTTTTAATGTATTCAATCGTATATCTCGCCAACCTGGCAGTCCAGGCCCTTCGGAGATTAGATTTGAATACATGCCCTGGGGAGGTCTTGGTTTTTGTGCCTCTGAAGAGGTCTTTGAAGCCCAGTGTTTATCGCAATCACGTCAGGTATTGCTGACACTAATGATCAAGTGGGTTCCCCTGGAGAGTTCTTGGGTTTGAATTCAATCCAAATTTTGTCTTGTCCGTTCTGATTGACTCAGAATCAGAAAGAATATATTGGATATCCCCTTTCGGTTAGGATTTCCATTAATGCGGGTCCTTCCAACTTGTGTTGCTGGTCCTTCCGGCCTAGGACTGGTACTTCAAGCCTAGGTTTGTCGGTCCTTCCGACATGGTTTTGGTCCTTCCAGCTTGTAACACCCCACGTCCATTATTGTCACTCACTTAGGGAATGCATTAACTTTCATGGAGTATTACAAGAGTATAGAACATAATATCACAAGACAAATATATAAGATGGTACTTAAGAAAATTCAAAATTTATTTATTGTAGCGGAAATGCAAAACATGTCTGGATACAACATCAAAATCATATACTAAAGCCAAGTACACAAATATCCATCTTGAACAAAATTATTATCAGAGTACATAAAAGTAAAACCATAATCCCACTCCAAATAGCCATAATGAAAAAAAAGATAAAGCTGAGTATTACTTTTAACACTTCCAAGCACTACAAGAAGAAAGAAATCCGAGTCAAGCTCCACTAATCCCACCCTAAGGACCTGGGGGGAAAAGAAAGAAAAGAGGCAAATCAAGAAGGGTCAGACATAAGTCTGGCAAGTCTAGTGACTTTAACAATATAATCAGTAAGGTAACAGGATAAGAACATAAACTGGATATAAGAGATGACTGCAACATAAGCAGATATGATAAGGTAAACAAGGTAAGTAAGATAAAACATCGGATGCGCTACTAACCACTATAAGGTATGCTCTGCACCATACCACATACTAGTTACATACTAAAAGATGATCCCTCTCTACTAATCATAATAATGGTAGCTTCATGTACACCTAGCTACTCTCGTAGGTGCCCACTTGATCCTACCACCACTAGTTGTACCCAGTACCCTCCCCATTCGATCGGCTCCCTAACCTCGTAGATACCTATGTTGGTCCCAAATAGGGTGTATCACTCCCTAAGGTAGCAACCCCGATACTACTGAAACGCACAGCTTATACCTACACAATGCAATAGCGTCTTACCTACCAGCCCGGACCCATGCACGCACATGACTCCGTTGGACTTGCACTACCATCGCTAACTCTTTATTGACCTCTTACAATCAACCCTAATAAGCGTGTCCCTGTCCTCGACCAAGTTCGAGCTCATATAGATACTAAAATGGACTACTGGTTGAAAAGGGTCCACCCACTTGACACAAGCTTCCCTCCTAAGCTTGGTCCCGATTAGGAATTCCCACTTAACCCCTCTTTATCCCCATGTCTAATCACATGTGTCATCTTGGTTAAGTGCTTTTATTATGTTTCACATGCTATCCATGTTACCAACTTAACCCTTTATCATTCCCATGTCTAATCACATGTCTTATCTTGGTTAAGTGTTTATTAATTCATTGTAACTGTAATATTGCAAGACCTCCCACATTAGATTACCGTTTTGCGGTTGCTGGATTTGTCAGGCGGTTCCGGGCAGGCTTATACTGCAATCCGAATCTAACCTCATATCTTTACATTATTATGCATCTAGTTTCTGCCTTTGACATCTCACATTAGATTACTAAATTGCGGTTGCTGGATATGCCGGGCGGTCCCGGGCAGGCTTATACCGCAATCCGAATCTAATCTCGTGTCTTAGGTGTTCATTATCACCTTCTTGATTCAAGTCCCAATTTCAAATAGATTCCAATTACCCATAATTTCCAATCTAAATTATGTTTATACTCTCATGTGCCAAATTAAGCCCAAACCTATCTTCATATTTATTAACAATTTATGCCAAATCTCATGTATACAAGTCATACTCAATTATGCCTAAACCAATTTTCCATATTCATTAACAATTTATAGGTATGAATCTAAAAGATAATGATTTACAAGCTTGGTAAGATTTATTTCAGTCACAGGCATATACATTAGATCCAATTTACAATCATATCACAATTACTTTTTTAATTTAATTATATGTGAAAGCAACTTAGACTCACAGCGATAGGATTCTTATAAAAGAGAATTAGGCATTGTTGTGGTAAATATGATCTTGAATAGTCTCTTCTTTGATTGTTTGTAGATCTGATCTTCTAATTTGAATGCTCCTATTCTGATTTGCTTTGGTGGAGAAGAGAGGCTAGATTTGATTTAGATTAGAGCAGCATGGAGGCACCATGGATGAAAACAATGAGATTAGGGTTAGGTTTTGGGGTATTTTATAGATGCTCTAGGTGAATTAGGACCCTTAGATTAGATTAGGATCCATCTGAACCATCCAGACTAGAAAACACGTCATCTCGCTAATCCCAGAAGAACACGTCATCAGATCCACCACAAAACACGTCAGGCCAGATCTGGGCCGATGGGGTCGACATATAGGGGGGTCGACACCCCATGTGGGGGGTCGACACCCCATGTGGGGGGTCGACACCCATGTCGACACCCTCGGGGGGTCGACACCCACGAGCAGGAAATTTCCCGCTCAACCCGCTTTGTCTAAACTTTGATTTTGAATGGTTTTTGTTATTTAATTATTATTTAAATAAATTCTGCTTTAAACTGAAATCTTCTAAGCTTCATAACTTTTTCATACAATATCCGATTTACGCAAACTCAGACTCTATTCCAAGCAGAATTCCTAGACGAATGAAATGGCGCAGCCCGTTTCCCTTAATTCTTCTTATAAAAATTAAGTATTCTTTAATTATCTCTTATGCCATGTTTTAAAATTACGGGGTGTTACATTCTCCCCTCCTTAAAGGATTTCGTCCCCGAAATCTTCAAGTTAAGTAGAATGTATCCTACCATCCATCATCCATCATCCACAAGCATCCATTGTCCTTAAAAGATTTCTAATGTTATATGAACATATGCAAAAGTGTGTGTATATGTCCCTTATCTAATGCAAAGATCAGGTGGTCTACTGATTCACTTGGCCTCCTTAATGCAAAACATGATAGTGACATGCGTCCATTATGTATGCAAAAGAATCCTAATGATACATGTCATTTCTATATGAGTGCACAACCATTCATTCAAATGCAGCATCCATATGATAACACATTCAATATACATCCATTAACTTAAATATGCACACTCATTCATATGCAATATGAAAGTGATTGAGCCGATCTAGTGTAAATCATCCACGAGCAACTACTAGCAAACACTTACATCCACTTGCATCCATCAAACATGACATGCCTCAAACACATGTTTACAACCATAGGATTTTCTACCTAAAGGTCGAAGATATAATCGAGAGGATACACTAAACGATAGAACAAGTACAAACAAAGTGATAGAAAAAGGAGAAGTTAAGAATATACCCTCAAAAAGGAAAGGGTACAATGCGCGTATCTTGTCTTCAGTCTCCCAAGTCGCGTCTCCTTGATCATCTCCCACTGGACTTTAACCAACTTGACCTCTCTGTTGCATAATTTCCTCACCTCTGATCCAAGGATGCATGTAGGAACTCGTCTAATCGTGGCATCTAGCTGTACTTTCGCTTCTCTAAGCATGCTCGACTCTACTACTTCCACGGTATCATGTAAACACTTGCTCAATTGCAACACATGAAATACGTCATGAACAACACTAAGCTTCTCAGGCAACTTCACTCTGTAGGCCATCTGTCCAATTCTTTCTGTAATGGGGAATGGCTCTACGAACCTTGGTGCCAATTTCCCTACAGATCCAAAATGAACTACATTCCTCAATGGTGACACTTCAATAAAAACCATGTCTCCAACATCGAACTAAAGATCGGTTCATCTCTTATTAGCATATGAATTTTGTCGGTCTTGTGTCGTCTTCAGTGTCTTCGAATCAAGCCTATCTTCTCTGAAGTTTCCCTAACCATTTCGGGCCCAAGCAAAATCTTATTCATAGACTCCCACCAACAAGTCAGTGATCGGCAAGGTCATCCGTATAGAGCTTCAAAAGGTGTCATGCCAATATTTGTCTGATAGATGTTGTTGTAGGCGAACTCTACTAATGGAAGGTGTTCCTCCCATGTTCCTCCAAAGTCCAAGATGCATAATCTCAAAAGATCTTCTAGAATCCGATTCACACTTTCTATTTGGTCGTCCGTCTGAGGGTGATAAGCAGTGCTCAAACACGATTGCGTTCCTACCGCCTCTTGCAAGCTCTTCCAAAACTCACTAGTGAAAATAGGATCTCGATCGCTTACGATACTAGAAGGTATGTCGTGTAGATGAACTATCTCTCGGAGATAAACAGATGCTAACTAGGTCGCTGTTCTTTTACTCTTAACGGGAATGAAATGGGCACTCTTGGTAAGTCTATCTACTACTACCCAAATCCCTGTATTACCCTTCCTTGACCTCAGCAACCCATCGACGAAATCCATGGAAATACTTTCCCATTTCTACTGTGGAACCTCTAAAGGGTGAAGCAAACCACCAGGCTTCTTTTGCTAAGCCTTAACTTCCTGGCACACTAAGCATTTAGAAACGAACTCAGCCACATCCTTCTTCATTCCGACCTAAAAGAAAACCCACTTCATGTCCCTATACATCTTGTCACTACCGGGATGTATGGTCATCTTAGAACTATGAGCTTCTTTAAGGATTGTCCTCCTCAAACCCTCGTCTCGTGATACACAAAGTCTCCCATCTCTACGCAACCAGCTTTTGTCATCTATAGTATACCTACTCTAATCGCTTGAAGACTCCCCTTTTATGAGCTTGTCTACTATCTCTATCAACTATGGGTCATCTCGCTGTGTCGCACCTATATGTCCCAAAAGCGTAGGTCGTACCACTAACGATGCCAACAAACCTGGTACATAATCGATAGAGGGTCTAAAGTCAAAGGTAGAGATATACTCTAAACACTGCCGCTTGACAAACAAAGGACTCAAATTCAACCTCTTTCTACTCAAGACGTCAGCTACAATGTTACCCTTACCAGGGGTATATACAATATCAAAATCGTAGGATGCTAAGAACTCTATCCACCTCTGTTGCTTTAAGTTTAGATCTTTTTGAGAGAACGTGTAACACCCCACATCCGTTAGTGTCACTCACAAAGGGAATGCACTAAGTTCTGTGGAGCATTTAGGGTAAAAGATGCAGATAAATTACAAGACAGACAAAATTAAAACAACGGAAAATAAAACTTTGCTTTATTGATAAAATGATTTGTACAACGATTTCTTTACAATATCAGAGTATCATCTGTCTTACAAAATAAAGAAGCATAAAGTAACATTTTATATTCCCAATTTTAGCAAAAGCCAGCCATAGCATCTGAAAAGAGAATCCAAGCAAAACTTCGACAAATCTTCAAGTTGGGAAAGAGTGACAGTCCGACTTAACCTGAGCTATACTATTCTCTCCTTTACTACCTGGGGGGGAACGGAAGAAAAGAAGACGAAAGAAAAACAGAGTCAGACATAAAGCCTGAGTAAGTTCAGTAACTTCTAGCATGTGAACATGGAAAAACAAAACGACATGAATTAACTAAATACAAGATAACACCACGATGATAGGGCTGGCAAGATTAGACAAGATAATCACAAGCTATGCTAAGATAAGATAAACTGGATATGCTCTAATACTTTCGCCGCTTTGCTATTTCCTTGTTATACTGGTTTCTATATCTCTGCACCACCTAACTAGTGTCTCAACTAGTAATGATAACGTGATCCCAATCCCTGTATTTTCCATTGCCTTCAGGCATACATTTATTATTTATTACCTAGATCTAATCTATGGTTTTCTATCAAGTGCTTTCTAGATTCAGCTAGAGTTTACGCTATCTGCTGAACGCTTCTCGGATTGAGGGTTTATGCCACCTAGTCCAACTAGGGATTATGCTACCTGTCGAACGATGCCCCCAAGTCTAGGACACACTACCTAGAGTGGTATATGTTCCTATACTTTCCTATGCATGTATCGCGAATCGTTATCGCTTGTCTAGATGCACATGTCCTGTAATGTGTGGCCCGAGTCATGTAGCAGGGCAAAATCAAGGAATACAGAACTCGGTCGGGAGCTTTCAGATATCTGCCGATGCAGATGCTAAGGTCTGTTGTTCCAGTGGCTATGGTCCCACTTGACCCCTCCCTCAACTAATGAAAGGCACACCTTGTAAAATGAGAACTATACGCAGGCCCCCGCTGCCCCACTATCCTATGGCCATCCTCACCCATAACTAGATAGCAAGTATATGGTCTTTTGGAGTTCTCCGCCTTTCCGATTCACGTATCTCGATTGACTGAAGATGGATGGTAGACGACGAGTTGCTATCACAGAGCTACTATTTTCTCGCCGAATCACGTCGGTCCATCCTAGTCTTTAGGTTGCCATGTATTGCAACCAAGGCATACCCCTGGTTCTTCTATGCAGACCTTAACCTCTGTGAGCCCAGGAGGATCATCTGCAGCCTCACAGAGGGATACCAAGAGTTCCCTCACGTCCCCTCGAAGCCTCGGACTTCGTAACCCAATTCGTTGGAGCCTTCTTTTTACTCAGACGGACATTCGCTCCTTCCCGTGTTATACTAAGAATTACTACTTAGTTTTACTAAGGTTTACCACTTAGTTTCCAGAATCGTTGTTTTCTTAACTAAGGTTTACTACTTAGCTCCTTTTAACTAAGGTTTACTACTTAGTTCTCTTTCCCGTCAATTTGGATTGGTTAAGTGTCATTAGTCAATTCAAGCTAACTTAACCCTCTTCATTTATCCTGTTAAACTGGTTAAGTGTTATCAGTAATTCATGTTGACTTAACCCCACCACAAACCAAGTTATATTGGTTAAGTATTTCTTATTACTTAACCCTACCCATTCATCCTGTATTGGTTAAGTGTTCCTTTTTAACTTAACCTTGCCCGTCTGTTTTAACAAACATGTTATTAATGGTTAACTATTTTCCCTTCATGTTTTAAACTTAACCCTATTCCTTTTATCACAATCTGATGGTTAAGTGCTCAAGCTTACTTAACCCTACGGTCTAGTCCAGTTAACATATCAAATTGGCTAAGTGTATTTTACTTAACCCCAATCTCCAGTCTAGTTAACATGTTAATTTGGCTAAGTGTATTAACTTTACTTAACCCCACCTTTTAGTCTAGTTAACATGTTAATTTGGCTAAGTGTTTTCTTAGTTACTTAACCCCCTACAAATCTTGTCTTGTCACCCTGTTAAGTTGGTTAAGTGTCCCTATGGACTTAGCCCTCCCATTCTAACTTAACTGTGTTAAGTTGGTTAAGTGTTCCTATGGACTTAACCCTCCCATTCTTGTTCTAGCTTTAACTAAATAAATTAAAGCCACGACCACTCACATTAGTCAGATATTGTTGCAATTACTGGATGTGCCGGTTGGTTCCGGGTTTACATCGCAACTCGGTCTAACCTCGGGTTTAGGCATATTCGTGTTTTCTAAGTTCAAAGGGTTTTGATTAATTTCCAAATCAGGTTTTGAAAGTAACCATCCCGTCCGTCGGATTAGTTAGGGATAGCCAGGGAGAGCAGGAAACTTGTATTTTCCAAACCCAAGCCTAGACACTATCCTCTCTGTCACCCTAGAACTTTCTGGTATATGTATTATTAAAAGAGATGTCATTAAGAAACCTTTCTTTTGTATAAAAATGAATTGTTAACAATTTATCCTCAAAGTTTAACCACTTATCCTCAAAGTCCATTTTCCCTTTTTAAAATAAATTTGGCATATACCCTATACATTTTCCATGCTTACTAATGGACTTGTATTCTAGGCCCAAACCTTGATTTTCCTATCTTACATTTTATAGCAATTTAGATCCAACACCCCCCCCCCCCCATTTACAGTTCATGCCAAAACTAGATTTTATATTCTAGTTTACAGTTTATGCCAAACTAGATTTCATATTCTAGTTCACCGTTTATGCCCAAAACTTAATTTGCATACCAACTACCTATTTTGTGGCCCATTAAACCATTTACCATTTACGCCCGATGTATATAAATTATGCTAACATACTTATCATGCTTAATTTAGCCACCCAATTCTGATTTAATATTCTAATTTTCAGCTCATGTCAAAACTAGACTTGTTATTCTAATTTTCATCAAATTATGTCAATTTCCAAGTTTAGTCAATTTCATGTTTTTTCCCCAAAACGTATTCCCATCGTTCGTATAATCGTGATTCAACCTAGATCGTAAATAGAGTTAGATTCGTGGATAGAAGGGAATGAGCCAAAATGCCATGAAAGAACGGACATAACAATTGGCATAAGATGACAATCCACAAGCATATAGATATGGTAATATTACGGCATGAAAAGGGTTGAATAGTATAGGTTCAAGAACATGGGTAGACGTAACTTAATAGGTAAATTCCCAAGATCTAAAACCAAAGAAAACCAAGAATAGACAGAATAGATAAACATGGGTAGACCTAACTTAATAGGTAAATTCCCAAGATCTAAAACAAAAGAAAACCAAAAATAGACAGAATAGATAATCAGGTTTAGGCCCAATTTCATAGTCACAAAACTTAAGTAACACTTTCCTAGTCATGAATCATAGGTGTTTAATCACAGTTGTCCCTATTATTATAGGCAATAGTTTATGTTTCCTAATCAAAGGCATAGGTTTGTGTTCATAGTCAAGGAAATAATTCTCACAGTCACAGTCATAGGCAATGTTCATAATCATAGGCAATGTTTATCATCATCGGCAATGTTCAAAATCATAGGCAATGTTCATAGTCATAGGCAATGCCTAATTGGTCATCGAATCATAACAGTTCTTAATTTTAGTCCAAAGATATAAGCACAGATTCGAATAGAAAGATTTGGCATATTCTTTTATTCCTTTAATTCATGTCACGAACAGAGAAAAACGTTCAAATCTAAAAAGTAACCGACTTACAGAGATTAGATTAGAATAGAAAGATGGCGATGCTATGATTCGTGCGACGTTGCTCGAAATCGTTTGAGTTAGCCTTTGATTCTCATCTTGAAGCTTTAATCTTGATTCGAACCTCCTCTTGACAACTTGAGCAGCATTTCCTCGTCTTGATTTATTTTATATATTATTTATTTATATATTTTCTCAGAGGCAGCATAAGGATAGAAAAGAATTGTGAATAGAGAAGGAGACTAGGGCTGTTTATATAGGATTAGGGGGACGAACCTAGGCAGAAAACGTGACCAAATACATCAGAATGAAACTGGTTCAGAAAACTGGAAAAAGCGGGGAGGTCGACCACCAGGTCGACTACCCAGTCGACCTGGGTGCCTTGGGCGGGAAAATTCCCGCCCAGCCCAATCTGGGTGTAATAACCCGGAAAATGTGAACCAATTTAAAATTTTTAAATTAGGTTATTACCAAAGAATTTGAATTATTGAAATAGCATATTTCAATAAAATATAGAATTGGGTATAATATTGCAGTTTGAAATTTTGAATACAAACTTTGTCTGACTGTACCGGGTGGAAAATATAACAGATTTTAGCGAAACCGAAAATATTTAAATCTGTTTATCAATACCTTTCTAATGAATCTGAAAAATCGAAATTTCATAACGAAAATCAAAAGTTATGGCCAAATGAATTTTCAGAAAGGTCACTATATAGCATATATAGCCCTTGAAAATTGATATTTTGCATACGACCTCGGAATTCGACGAAACCACTTTTGTTGGGTCCGGGATGTCAAATTATTGCTAAGTTTCAAATTTCATAATTTTTGAAGCTAGTATGTGAGCGGGGCAAAAGATAATGTGATTGGTCAAATTCTGTTAAAATGGGTCGACCAAAAAAAGGCCGTTTCTCAAACGAGCCCAGAATTCGACGAAACTGGTTTTGTTAGGACCGTATCGTCAAAACAAAGCTAAATTTATTTTTCTGGAATTTTTCGATTCAGTTTGAGGCCCTGGCAAATTGAAATGTACGTTTAAATTAAATATCGAATGTATTATATTTTAATTTGAAAAATAACTGACTATAACAGTCGAATTGGCCAACGAAACATATCCCATTGTGTCCGGAATGGGGGTATTTAGCTAGGGGCGACAGTCATTGGGTTTAAAAAGGAGTCCGTTTGCAAAAACACTATTTAAAACTTCCTATAAAGCTCGGACCAATAGGAAATTTTCTTTTATAAAAAAAAAATATACGAACGAAACCCTAGCTGCCAGCGATATTGGACGACTCAGGAAGCACGAAGCTTCTCGTCAACTTTGCCGCTGCCTCAGTCGATTTCGCCGCCTCCGCCTGTTGAAGCTTCTGACCGCCGTAGTTCCCTCTCCACATCCGACCCAGTCTCGCCACCATCAAAGGCGCCGCCATCGAGTTCTGGCGCTCCAAAGTCGGCACGTTTAAACCGCCGCCCAGGGTTCATCTCGACGTCGAACTGGAGGAGACTGGTGCCGCCAGAAAGCTCTTCCCTCCCTCGACGACGTCCGACAGTCTGATCAGCCTATAGAGCAGCGAATCGAGGGAAAAATCTAAACCTAAATCTGAGCAGGTTTGAAAACTAACGGGTTATATAATTTTAAACTGTTTTTACACTATAAAGCATTGCAAAACTTTGAAAAATAATATCTTTTTCGTTCTTTAACGAAATTTGATGAAACAGGAGACACCGTGACCGTAAGGAGGCTCTCTACATTCTAGAAGAAGCCGCGGATTTTTCTGACCTTCCTACGATTTTTAGCACTGCAATAACCAATGTGAGGAATCTAAACTATTTGTGTGAATGAAATCGTGTTGTATAAATTATATAAGCGAAGTGTAAATTATATACGCATTGTATACCTCATGTACATGTGTTGTATAAGTTATATTAGCGATGTATAAATTATACAAGCGTTGAATGAAACATATATGCTTTGAATTGTGATGAAATGCAAGTGAATTATTATATATATATATATATACTCCCCTCGTCCACAGACCATGGACGATATTTATTGCTTGTGATTGACGTGATATTATATGGTATGACGAATGGGTTGGAAATAATTGTTTGTGGTTGATTTTATGGTTGAAAAATACCTTTGTGGTTGAAAAATACCCTCTTGTGGTTGAAACAAATTAGAATAGGATTGTGGAATTGAAATTAAAACATGCCGCCTGCGTGCGAACTAGATGCATGATCCCCATTGTCAAAAACCGCGAGGTTTTAAGGTAGAGCGAGGAGCCGTACTAGGGACGGTCCCGGTTTTAACTACCCTGCCGTTATGCTGCCGAAATTCTCTGAAATATTTATGCGTTAGAATAATTTTCATTCGTTGAAATAAATTACATATGCTACATCGAATATTCATGTGTTGAGTTGCAATTCATTCGTTGAGTTGCAATTCATTCGTTGAGTTGAAATTCATGTGTTGAATATTATTTGAATTTAAACAAATGGCTTTAGCGATAAAAATCACATTTTTATATATATACAAACTATATCGAATATTCATGTGTTGAGTTGCAATTCATTCGTTGAGTTGAAATTCATGTGTTGAATATTATTTGAATTTAAACAAATGGCTTTAGCGATAAAAATCACATTTTTATATATATACAAACTATATCGAATATTCATGTGTTGAGTTGCAATTCATTCGTTGAGTTGAAATTCATGTGTTGAATATTATTTGAATTTAAATAAATGGCTTTAGTGATAAAAATCACATTTTTATATATATACAAACTATATCAAATATTCATGTGTTGAGTTGCAATTCATTCGTTGAGTTGAAATTCATGTGTTGAATATTATTTGAATTTAAACAAATAGCTTTTGCGATAAAAATCACATTTTTATATATATACAAACTATATAGAATATTCATGTGTTGAATTGCAATTTGTTCGTCGAGTTGAAATTCATGTGTTGAATGTTATCATCTTTTAAAAATAAAATGAATTGACAATAAAAACTACACCTTTATTGTAAATATGAAGAGTTAAAAATACACACGTGTCGAATAAATATTTTTGATGATAAAAATATTTCTTTTATCATGTATACGCTTAGTTAAAAATACACACGTGTTGAAATAAATAATAGTTTGCTAGAAATATTATTATTAGCTTTGTTCTGCATATATATACATGTGTTGAACAGGAAAAATGGATTAGCTGTAGAGTAAAGAAATTATTTGCATGCCCGACAAATAGGTAAACCTTGATGAGTTGGCTGCGCAATTTTATTTATATATCAACTCCTGTGAATGCCATCGGATGCGGAGTGCTGGTTATTCTGTGTGAAATAATAAACAACGCCATAGGATAGTAACAATTAATTTTGAACTACACTACATGGCATACTTCATGACGATAGGCATACTTCATCATATTCCACATAAGCAATTGGAGCTTGTGTGACGAGGTGGAAGATTTACCATACAAGCAAGAGGCTTGTATGGCGATGACTATATACTACAGGTTGAACTGATGACTGATATGGACTATATAAAATATAAAGATAAATTGCCAGATTAATAAAAACCCCACACGGGTCTGGAGTTGACAATAATCACGTCGCTCTAGTTATTAGATACGGCACATGGACTATTTATTTCCACACGGAAACGGGGTGACGAGAATTTATTCTCTGGAGTGATTATCAGTACATGCTCCCCCGTAAACACCAGAATATATCACTATAAATATGTGAATGCTTTTTAGGATTTATTGGGTACCTAACACGGCCCAATAAATTTCCAAACCCCTCCCCGTACAAAGGAGGTTATGGCGAAATTTTTTGAAATATTAAGGCGTTAGTGAAATATTTGAAGTGAAAACGAAGTTGAAAATATAGTATGAACTATAGTTGAAATTATAGAATGAACTATATTTGTATATATAAATATAAGCATAATTAAAGGAAATAGAGGTCGTGCAGTTCGTGTTTCGGCATCGTAATTTGAAACGATTAGTACGAGAAATCCGACCATCGGTTTTTCCCGAAACCGCAACCGCTGGGTTCGCCTTGGAAATATCTTTCCAACGGCACCAACCTTGTAAAAATCCAACGGTTGGATTGTCCGGAATGTTTAATTCAAATCTGAAGAAAAATAGCACCAGAATCGTTTATATTTATATATAAATATAAATATAATTAAATTAAATCGAATAACGACGCTGCAGTTCGAATTTTGAAACCGTAACTTCAAACGACTAGTGTGGAAGATCCGACCGTCGGATTCTCACGAAACTGGAACCGTTGGGTTCGCTTTGGGAATATCTTCCCACTGATATAGACTTCGTAGAAATCCGACGGTTAGATTTTCCGATATGTGTAAAACAAATTAGGGGAAAAACAACGCCAGTGCCACGGCACGACCTGAAATGTCATTTAATTAAATATGGACATTTTTAAATAAATAATAATGGAAAAAAATCGTTATAAAATATTATAAGCAATATTGATTGAAAATAAACCAATTGGGCTTGAATTGTTTGATATTTGATGGTTGTATGTGTTTGACACGAAAATAACACTAAATAACTGAAAGATGGATGTCGAATAATATAACCATAAAAAGAATCGATTTAAATTATAATGACGTGAATTATTTGAAAAGGCCGAGCTAACCCTCATCTCAAATAATTTATCGAGCGATTCGAATTGGAAAATGCAAAGACGATTCAAGACCGATGATCTTCGTATCGGTTGGATGGGCGCTACTGAGGTTCCTGACCGGAGTAGCTACCGGAAAGGGACGGAAGTAGTAGCCGTCTGAACATTGGATTTTTTTCTATACTGATTGATCTCTGTTAAATATATATCTGTTGGCGGCGGAGAATTTATTCTTTTGCTTAACGCCCTTCTCTGAGACGTACGAGCTTAGAGGTTATATATCGATGGAAATCGATCGTATGGAGTGGACTGCCTATGTGGCATGCCAAGATGCTATGATCAAGGCTTCTGTTGCAAAGCAAAGTCTTGTGGTTGATGATCAAAGCACGGTCTACATGGCCTAGCTTTGTGTATTTCGTAGATTCGCGAGCCTCACACCCCGGTATGAGTTAAAAACGGGATACGGACTGCAGGGAGAGCACGACGTTTCTTTCTAGCTATGGTGGTGTCAGTGACTTACCAGCCCTGACATATATATCTACTTTTCACCTTTGTGGTTGTTGGAATGCGAGGCGCCTCGATTATAGGTCTGTAAGGACCGGGAAACGTGTGTTCAGGAATAACTAATCCTCAAACGTAAGAGAGGACCGGCCCTGAAGCATCCAGGGGTTACCCAGAGTGTGTAGTCCTGAGGCATTTGCTAGAATGTCTCGAAGCGGAGAGGAGCTTGCCCCTTGCCTCGACTCATGATGGAAATCCAATTTCCAATACGAAATAACGGACTTGATTGTAGAACTAGTATGGCGACATAGTAGATGGTAGCTATGCCGCCTATGATTGATATTTATGATGCTATTCATTTTTGAAACATATATGCACTAGTAATAATATCAATTGATTTTGCTTTATACGTATCAAGCATATTTGGCTATTATAAGGTAAAACTCTATCCTCCGGCTTACGTTGCATTGTATGATGGGACTTGAGTCTTATAAAGGCTTCATTCTTTTTAAAAGCATTGCGCTGTTTCAAAAGAATTTACTTTGTTTTAAATGCACTAGCAATCACTGGAGTAAACCCGTTCCGCGAAAGTGACGTGGTCCTATGATTTGCTATTACTGTTGTTTAACTGTTAAATAGATTCCTCATACCAGTCCCCATGACTGACTCGTTGTTTGTTTCACTTTGCAAACGCGGGTGCCCTTATTTTCACACGGGCAGCCTAGTACACAGGTGACAGGTTGTTTTTGGCTCTGCACTGTTGCATAGAGTGCATTTTTGGCTCATGGCGAGGCTGACTTCATAGAGACGACTTTGATTTTCTGCCATTACTGTACTTATATTATGATTCGGCCACGGGCGATGCAGACTGATTTACTTTCCGTATTTCTTATAATATGTATATGTACCGCCTTCGGCAATGTAGACTGATACCCTTATTATGTCTCACTGCATGTATGTTTTCCGCCACAGGCGATGCAGACTGATTTACTTTCCGTATTTCTTATTATATGTATATGTACCGCCTTCGGCGATGTAGACTGATACCCTTATTATGTCTCACTACATGTATGTATTCCGCCTCTGGCGATGATGACTGATCACTTTCCTTTTATTTACTAAGTTATATCCCACGCTATGCTATTCTGATGTTATTACATGTTGTGATTCCGCTGTCATATCCATGTAAAATTATTCTATTTATTGTTTTTGCTATTATCTGTACTCTGCTATGATGATTAATGTGTTATATTCCAATGATTATCCTTAATACCGCCCCTCGGATTTTGGGATCGTCACAGTTGGTATCAGAGCTTTGGTTAACCTTAGTTCCGGGATCTAACACATTAAACACCTCGTCAGAATAGAATCAGTAGTGTTCTAATGCGAGTAGCTCATTAGAGATAGGATTAGCAATGTCCTAGAATGAGCTAAGCAGATTAGCAAAACAATTTGATCAATACATCACCATTATCTTTCCTTATGTTCCCCTGCTTTATCATATATAAAAATTATCAAATCTGTGAGCTTGACTCTTTTCTTGCTTATACAGTATTCTCTTAGATGGTACACAAGCATCAGCAGCTAGAGGAGGCCGTGGAGGCCGAGGAGATGCAGCAGGAGGACGGGGGAATATCCCCGTAGATGTGGAAGGCCCTATTGTTCAGCCACCAGCACCTGAAGACTTTGAGCTAGACAAAGTTACGAAGAAGTATCGAAAAATTGGGGGAAAACCCTTTACTGGCACTGGTACAGTGACCGAGGCTATAGCTTGGTTGAAGACCTGTGAGAAAATCTTTGAAGGCATGGGTATGGGAACCAACAACAAAGCACGACTTGGCATTTGGCTCCTTCAGGAGGAAGCAGAGCTGTGGTGGGATGCCATTACCTCAGAGGATGCAGCTGGTACTGTCAGAACTTGGGAGCAATTCAAAACTATGTTCAATGAGAAGTTTGTACCTGAACAGGCTCTAGAGAGGATGCGAGAGCAGTTTGCTAATCTCCAACAAGGAGATCTCTCTATTCAGGATTACCTAAATAAGTTCACCTAGTTGTCGCGCTATGCTCCAGAGCTGATTATGACCAACAAAGCAAAGAACAAGAGATTCATATTTGGGCTAAAGCGCAAGTACCATGACCGGGCTATGAGTAACATCAAACTCTCCTTTTCAGAATTGGTAGAAATGGCTTGCAACTATGAAGATATGGATGAAAGGCACGCTAGCCAAGACCGCGCCAAAAGCCAAGCTGGAAATAAGCGCAAGGCTTCAACAGATCAACCCGAATCTAGCATTACCGCGGCCGCTACTCAGAAACCTGCAAAGATCCCGAAAGGAAATTGCTACAACTGCGGGAAACCAGGTCATTTTTCTAATGTATGCAAAGCCCCGAGGAAGCCAAAGGCAAATGACTCAGCCGAATGCTACAACTGCCATAAGAAGGGGCACTATAGCAGGAATTGTCCTCTGAAGCAGAATGCACAAGTGGCTCATGTGTATGACGGGAAGACCCCGCCAGCTACCACTGATGGATCAGGTAAACCCGACGTCTTGGGAGGTACCCTTACTATTAAAAATATTCCTATTTCTGTACTTTTTGATACTGGTGCATCACGTAGCTTCATTTCTGGTAACCGTGTTCACAAGTTAAAATTGAAACGAAGAAAACTTAAGGAACCAATTAAAGTTCGAAACCCAATAGGAGGTTCTGTTAGTCTCAGTTCATATTGTAGAGTGCCTATCTCTTATTCTTGTTACAAGTTCTCTTTTAAAGTGATTGTCATGGACCTTTCCGAATTTGATATTATACTGGGGCTGGACTGGTTGACACAATATAAGGCCGAAGTTAGATGTGCCGAAAGGATAGTTAAAGTCGAAACGAAGCTTGGGCCTATATATATACCATGCCACGGTTCAGAAATATATAGAACAGAATTTTAGTCTTCTTTAGAAGTTACTCCCCCTTCATTAGAAAAGATATCGGTCGTTAAAAACTATGCGGATGTGTTTGAAGAAGTAGAAAACTTACCACCGCAAAGAGAAATTGAATTTAGAATAGATCTAATTCCTAACGCCCGACCAGTAGTACATCCAATAAAAAGGATGGCCCCAAAAGAAAAAGAAGAGTTAAGTAGTCAAACCTGAGGATTACTTTGGAAGGGTCTGATCAGGCCGAGCTTTTCAGCTTGGGGAGCAGCAGTAGTATCTGTCCCGAAATCAGACGGTACTCTAAGACTTTGCGTTGATTATCGAGATCTCAATAAACAGACACTGAAGAACAAATATCCTTTGCCCCGAATAGATGATCTGTTAGATCAATTAAATGGAGCAACAGTATTCTCCAGAATGGACCTAGCTACAGGTTTCCACCAATTGCGTATAGCCGAAGACTGTGTTCCTTTGACAGCCTTCAGGGGTCCCGATTTATTCTATGAATGGTTAGTAATGCCGTTCGGCTTGTGCAATGCTCCGGCATACTTCGTTGATCTTATGAACAGGGTGTTCCGTGGTGTATTGAATAAATTTGTTCTAGTCTTCATCGATGGCATTTTAATCTACTCCAAGTCGGGAGACGAGCATGCAAAACATTTAGAACAAGTGTTGAAAATCCTAAGGAGAAATGTCTTGAAAGCTAAATTTTCTAAATGTGTCTTCTGGCAGAATGAAGTTAAATTCCTAGGCCATGTCGTATCAAAAGAAGGAATTGCTGTAGATCCAAGCAAAATTACAGCGATTCAGAACTGGAAACAACCTACTACCTCCACAGAAGTTCGAAGTTTCCTTGGATTGGCTAGTTACTATTGGAAATTCGTTCAGGATTTTTCAAAGATATCAGGAGTATTGACAAAGCTTACAAAGAAGCATGAGAAATTCAAATGGACTCCCGAATGTGAAGAAGCTTTCCAGGAGCTGAAACTGAAGTTGACAACTGCTCCAGTATTGACAATAATAGAAGGTAATCAAGACTTGACTGTATGGACAGACGCTTCTATTAGAGGGCTAGGCGCAGTGTTAATGCAAAAAGGCCAAGTGGTCGCTTATGCCAGCCGTCAACTGAAGCCGCATGAAAGAAACTATGCAACTCATGATCTTGAGTTATTAGCTATCGTGTTTTCTTTAAGAATCTGGAGGCATTATTTACTGGGCGAGAAGTTCGAACTGTTCACCGATCATCAATCCTTGAAATATCTATTCACTCAGAAAGATCTAAACTTGAGACAACAGCGTTGGTTAGAATTCCTTGCAGCATACGATTTTGAAATTCTATACACTCCAGGGAAAGCCAATGTTGTAGCAGATGCGCTGAGCAGAAAGAATGAAATCATCGCCAGTTTTGTCATCACATCTTCATTAATAGACAGGATCTCGACCCTTCAGAAAGACGATGAATTTATTCAAAGAATCAGTCAGAGAGTCAAAGGAGGTGAATCCACAAGTTTCTGACTCGATGACAAAGGAGTTCTAAGATTAAAGGGGAGAATTTGCATCCTAAACCTTCATGAGCTCAGAAGAGAAATACTTGATGAGTGCCACAAGTCCAAACTAAGTATCCATCCCGGTGTGAGCAAAATGTATAACGATATCAAACGCACATTCTGGTGGAGAGCTTTGAAAAGAGATATCTCATTATATGTTAGCAGATGCCCCACTTGTCAGCTAGTTAAGAGTGATCAGCAGAAATTGGCTGGATTATTGCAACCCTTGGAGATTCCAAGATAGAAGTGGGAACAAATCTCGATGGACTTCATCGATGGCTTGCCTCGAACTAGAAAAGGAAACGACAGTATATGGGTAATCGTAGATCGCTTCACGAAGACTGCCCATTTCATACCTGTCCGATCCAATAGAACGGCTCAAAGTCTAGCACAGATTTACTTCAAAGAAATAGTTAAACTACATGGAGTGCCGCTCAATATAGTCAGCGATAGATATCCCCTATTTACTAGCAAATTCTGGGAAGCATTCCAGGAAGAGTTGGGAACCAAATTAAATCTAAGCACCGCTTATCACCCTCAGAAAGACGGCCAAACTGAGCGGGTGAATAGAATTTTAGAAGATCTACTGCGGGCTTGCGTTATTGATTTTGGAGGCTCATGGGAAGATCACTTACATTTAGCCGAAATCTCTTACAACAATAGCTATCAAGCAAGCCTGGGAATGTCCCCATTTGAGGCATTATACGGTAGACCGTGCAGATCTCCCGCATGTTGGGTAGAACCTGGCAACAGACTTGTGTTAGGGCCCGATATGATTCAAGAAGCATCGGATAAAGTCGATTTCATTAAGAAGCGATTGAAAACCGCACAGAGCCGACAGAAAAGTTATGCTGATGCGAGAAGAAGGGATATATCGTTTGTCGTTGGCGATTATGTTTATCTAAGAGTTTCTCCAATGCGGGGAGTAATCAGATTTGGCAAGACTGGGAAGTTGGCACCGAGATTTATTGGTCCCTTTCCTATACTTGAACGGATTGGAACTCTTGCATATAGGGTTTCATTACCTGATTGGTTGCCTGGAGTACATGATGTGTTCCACGTGTCTCAACTCAGAAAACATGTTCATGATCCAGATCTTGTTGTGGAAGAAGCAGCGCAACAAGATATTGACATAACTCCAGAATTAGCACTCAGAAGAGAGCCATTAAAGATAGTTGGCAAGGAAACTAGAGAGCTGAGGAGGAAAAAGATACATTTAGTCAAAGTGCAGTGGAGTAGTGATCCTAGAGACTGTACTTGGGAGACTGAGGAAAGCATTAAACAAGCCTATCCCAAATGCAGAGTGGACATCTCTGACTAACTCCGGTGCAAGGTACCTTTATAATACTTTGCATTTACATTTTATTTCCTGCTTAGCTGTTATTTCCTTTTCGGGGACGAAAAGTTTTAAGTAGGGGAGATTGTAATAACCCGGAAAATGTGAACCAATTTAAATTTTTTAAATTAGGTTATTACCAAACAATTTGAATTGTTGAAATAGCATATTTCAATAAAATATAGAATTGGGTATAATATTGCAGTTTGAAATTCTGAATACAAACTTTGTCTGACTGTACCAGGTGGAAAATATAACGGATTTTAGCGAAACCGAAAATATTTAAATCTGTTTATCAATACCTTTCTAACGAATCTGAAAAATCGAAATTTCATAACGGAAATCAAAAGTTATGGCCAAATGAATTTTCAGAAAGGTCGCAATATAGCAATATAGCCCTTGAAAATTGATATTTTGCATACGACCTCGGAATTCGACGAAACCACTTTTGTTGGGTCCGGGATGTCAAATTATTGCTAAGTTTCAAATTTCATAATTTTTGAAGCTAGTATGTGAGCGCAGCAAAAGATAATGTGATTGGTCAAATTCTGTTAAAATGGGTCGACCTAAAAATGACCGTTTTTCAAACGAGCCCAGAATTCGACGAAACTGGTTTTGTTAGGACCGTATCGTCAAAACAAAGCTATATTTATTTTTCTGGAATTTTTCGATTCAGTTTGAGGCCCTGGCAAATTGAAATGTACGTTTAAATTAAATATCGAATGTATTATATTTTAATTTGAAAAATAACTGACTGTAACAGTCGAATTGGCCGACAAAACATATCCCATTGTGTTTGGAATGGGGGTATTTAGCTAGGGGTGACAGTCGTTGGGTTTAAAAAGGAGTCCGTTTGCAAAAACACTATTTAAAACTTCCTATAAAGCTCGGACCAATAGGAAATTTTCTTTTATAAAAAAAATATACGAACGAAACCCTAGCCGCCAGCGATATTGGACGACTCAGGAAGCAAGAAGCTTCTCGTCGACTTTGCCGCCGCCTCAGTCGATTTCGCCGCCTCCGCCTGTTGAAGCTTCTGACCGCCGTAGTCCCCTCTCCACATCCGACCCAGTCTCGCCACCATCAGAGGCGCCGCCATCGAGTTCTGGCGCTCCAAAGTTGGCACATTTAAGCCGCCGCCCAGGGTTCATCTCGATGTCGAACTGGAGGAGGCTGGTGCCGCCAGAAAGCTCTTCCCTCCCTCGACGACGTCCGACAGTCTGATCAACCTATAGAGCAACGAATCGAGAGAAAAATCTAAACCTAAATCTGAGCAGGTTTGAAAACTAACGGGTTATATAATTTTAAACTGTTTTTACACTATAAAGTGTTGCAAAACTTTGAAAAATAATATCTTTTTCGTTCTTTAACGAAATTTGATGAAACAGGAGACACCGTGACCGTAAGGAGGCTCTCTACATTCTAGAAGAAGTCGCGGATTTTTCTGACCTTCCTACGATTTTTAGCACTGCAATAACCAATGTGAGGAATCTAAACTATTTGTGTGAATGAAATCGTGTTGTATAAATTATATAAGCGAAGTGTAAATTATATACGCATTGTATACCTCATGTACATGTGTTGTATAAGTTATATTAGCGATGTATAAATTATACAAGCGTTGAATGAAACATATATGCTTTGAATTGTGATGAAATGCAAGTGAATTATTATATTATATATATATATACTCCCCTCGTCCACAGACCATGGACGATATTTATTGCTTGTGATTGACGTGATATTATATGGTATGACGAATGGTTGGAAATAATTGTTTGTGGTTGATCTTATGGTTGAAAAATACCTTTGTGGTTGAAAAATACCCTCTTATGGTTGAAACAAATTAGAATAGGATTGTGGAATTGAAATTAAAACATGCCGCCTGCGTGCGAACTAGATGCATGATCCCCATTGTCAAAAACCGCGAGGTTTTAAGGTAGAGCGAGGAGCCGTACTAGGGACGGTCCCGGTGTTAACTACCCTGCCGTTATGCTGCCGAATTTTTTTGAAATATTTATGTGTTAGAATAATTTTCATTCGTTGAAATAAATTACATATGCTATATCGAATATTCATGTGTTGAGTTGCAATTCATTCATTGAGTTGCAATTCATTCGTTGAGTTGAAATTCATGTGTTGAATATTATTTGAATTTAAACAAATGGCTTTAGCGATAAAAATCACATTTTTATATATATACAAACTATATCGAATATTCATGTGTTGAGTTGCAATTCATTCGTTGAGTTGAAATTCATGTGTTGAATATTATTTGAATTTAAACAAATGGCTTTAGCGATCAAAATCACAATTATATATATATACAAACTATATCGAATATTCATGTGTTGAGTTGCAATTCATTCGTTGAGTTGAAATTCATGTGTTGAATATTATTTGAATTTAAACAAATGGCTTTAGCGATAAAAATCACATTTTTATTTATATACAAACTATATCGAATATTCATGTGTTGAGTTGCAATTCATTCGTTGAGTTGAAATTCATGTGTTGAATATTATTTGAATTTAAACAAATAGCTTTTGCGATAAAAATCACATTTTTATATATATACAAACTATATAGAATATTCATGTGTTGAATTGCAATTTGTTCGTCGAGTTGAAATTCATGTGTTGAATGTTATCATCTTTTAAAAATAAAATGAATCGACAATAAAAACTACACCTTTATTGTAAATATGAAGAGTTAAAAATACACATGTGTCGAATATATATTTTTGATGATAAAAATATTTCTTTTATCATGTATACGCTTAGTTAAAAATACACACGTGTTGAAATAAATAATAATTTGCTAGAAATATTATTATTAGCTTTGTTCTGCATATATATACATGTGTTGAACAGGAAAAATGGATTAGCTGTAGAGTAAAGAAATTATTTGCGTGCCCGACAAATAGGTAAACCTTGATGAGTTGGCTGCGCAATTTTATTTATATATCAACTCCTGTGAATGCCATTGGATGCGGAGTGCTGGTTATTCTGTGTGAAATAATAAACAACGCCATAGGATAGTAATAATTAATTTTGAACTACACTACATGGCATACTTCATGACGATAGGCATACTTCATCATATTCCACATAAGCAATTGGAGCTTGTGTGACGAGGTGGAAGATTTACCATACAAGCAAGATGCTTATATGGCGATGACTATATACTACAGGTTGAACTGATGACTGATATGGACTATATAAAATAAAACGATAAATTGCCAGATTAATAAAATCCCCACACGGGTCTGGAGTTGACAATAATCACGTCGCTCTAGTTATTAGATACGGCACATGGACTATTTATTTCCACACGGAAACGGGGTGACGAGAATTTATTCTCTGGAGTGATTACCAGTACATGCTCCCCCGTAAACACCAGAATATATCACTATAAATATGTGAATGCTTTTTAGGATTTATTGGGTACCTAACACAGCCCAATAAATTTCCAAACCCCTCCCCGTACAAAGGAGGTTATGGCGAAAATTTTCGAAATATTAAGGCGTTAGTGAAATATTTGAAGTGAAAACGAAGTTGAAAATATAGTATGAACTATAGTTGAAATTATAGAATGAACTATATTTGTATATATAAATATAAGCATAATTAAAGGAAATAGAGGCCGTGCAGTTCGTGTTTCGGAATCGTAATTTGAAACGATTAGTACGAGAAATCCGACCATCGGATTTTCCCGAAACCGCAACCGCTGGGTTCGCCTTGGAAATATCTTTCCAACGGCACCAACCTTGTAAAAATCCAACGGTTGGATTGTCCGGAATGTTTAATTCAAATCTAAAGAAAAACAGCGCCAGAATCGTTTATATTTATATATAAATATAAATATAATTAAATTAAATCGAATAACGACGCTGCAGTTCGAATTTTGAAACCGTAACTTCAAACGACTAGTGTGGAAGATCCGACCGTCGGATTCTCACGAAACTGGAACCGTTGGGTTCGCTTTGGGAATATCTTCCCACTGATATAGACTTCGTAGAAATCCAATGGTTAGATTTTCCGATATGTGTAAAACAAATTAGGGGAAAAACAGCGCCAGTGCCATGGCACGACCTGAAACGTCTTTTAATTAAATATGGTCATTTTTAAATAAATAAAAATGGCGAAAAATCGTTATAAAATATTATAAGCAACATTGATTGAAAATAAACCAATTGGGCTTGAATTGTTTGATATTTGATGGTTGTATGTGTTTGACACGAAAATAACACTAAATAACTGAAAGATGGATGTCGAATAATATAACCATAAAAAGAATCGATTTAAATTCTAATGACGTGAATTATTTGAAAAGGCCGAGCTAACCCTCATTTCAAATAATTTATCGAGCGATTCGAATTGGAAAATGCAAAGACGATTCAAGACCGACGATCTTCGTATCGGTTGGATGGGCGCTACTGAGGTTCCTGACCGGAGTAGCTACCGGAAAGGGACGGAAGTAGTAGCCGTCTGAACGTATGTGTTGATTGGACGGATATACGAGGAATTTGACGCCTCCGGTTTCGTTCAGACCCAGAACGGACTTGTAAATGGACTGTGTGCCTGACATTGGATTTTGTTCTATACTGATTGATCTCTGTTAAATATATATCTGTTTGGCGGCGGAGAATTTATTCTTTTGCTTAACGCCCTTCTCTGAGACGTACGAGCTCAGAGGTTATATATCGATGGAAATCGATCGTATGGAGTGGACTGCCTATGTGGCATGCCAAGATGCTGTGATCAAGGCTTCTGTTGCAAAGCAAAGTCTTGTGGTTGATGATCAAAGCACGGTCTACATGGCCTAGCTTTGTGTATTTCGTAGATTCGCGAGCCTCACACCCCGGTATGAGTTAAAAACGGGATACGGACTGCAGGGAGAGCACGACGTTTCTTTCTAGCTATGGTGGTGTCAGTGACTTACCAGCCCTGACATATATATCTACTTTTCACCTTTGTGGTTGTTGGAATGCGAGGCGCCTCGATTATAGGTCTGTAAGGACCGGGAAACGTGTGTTCAGGAATAACTAATCCTCAAACGTAAGAGAGGACCGGCCCTGAAGCATCCAGGGGTTACCCAAAGTGTGTAGTCCTGAGGCATTTGCTAGAATGTCTCGAAGCGGAGAGGAGCTTGCCCCTTGCCTCGACTCATGACGGAAATCCAATTTCCAAAACGAAATAACGAACTTGATTGTAGAACTAGTATGGCGACATAGTAGATGGTAGCTATGCCGCCTATGATTGATATTTATGTTGCTATTCATTTTTGAAACATATATGCACTAGTAATAATATCAATTGATTTTGCTTTATATGTATCAAGCATATTTGGCTATTATAAGGTAAAACTCTATCCTCCGGCTTGCGTTGCATTGTATGATGGGACTTGAGTCTTATAATGGCTTCATTCTTTTTAAAAGCATTGCGCTGTTTCAAAAGAATTTACTTTGTTTTAAATGCACTAGCAATCACTGGAGTAAACCCGTTCCGCGAAAGTGACGTGGTCCTATGATTTGCTATTACTGTTGTTTAACTGTTAAATAGATTCCTCATACCAGTCCCCATGACTGACTCGTTGTTTGTTTCACTTTGCAAACGCGGGTGCCCTTATTTTCACACGGGCAGCCTAGTACACAGGTGACAGGTTGTTTTTGGCTCTGCACTGTTGCATAGAGTGCATTTTTGGCTCATGGCGAGGCTGACTTCACAAAGACGACTTTGACTTTTCCGCCATTACTGTACTTATATTATGATTCCGCCACGGGCGATGCAGACTGATTTACTTTCCGTATTTCTTATTATATGTATATGTACCGCCTTCGGCGATGTAGACTGATACCCTTATTATGTCTCACTGCATGTATGTATTCCGCCACGGGCGATGCAGACTGATTTACTTTCCGTATTTCTTATTATATGTATATGTACCGCCTTCGGCGATGTAGACTGATACCCTTATTATGTCTCACTGCATGTATGTATTCCGCCTCTGGCGATGATGACTGATCACTTTCCTTTTATTTACTAAGTTATATCCCACGCTATGCTATTCTGATGTTATTACATGTTGTGATTCCGCTGTCATATCCATGTAAAATTATTCTATTTATTGTTTTTGCTATTATCTGTACTCTGCTATGATGATTAATGTGTTATATTCCAATGATTATCCTTAATACCGCCCCTCGGATTTTGGGATCGTCACACTGGGTCTGTTTTTCGAAATTGAACTCGTTTTCTGACCTGTTTTGAAATTTGAACTTCGCTGAATCTTCCGGAGGACATATCTTCCTCATACGGACTCCGATATACGCAAACTCGGACTCGTTTTCATGCAGAATTCTGAGACGAACGCAATGGCGCAGCCCGTTTCCCTTGATTTTGAATTTAATATTTAATTATGCCTTGATTTGTGAATCCTAGTGTTACAGAATTACGGGGTGTTACATTCTCCCCCACTTAAAAGGATTTCGTCCCTGAAATCTTCAAGTTAGGAAGAATGTGTCCTACCATCCAATCACCCATCTACTCAACCATCCAATCACAGGCATTCATTGTCCTTAAAATATTTCTAATGCTTTCATGTTCATATGCATAGTGTGTGTATATGTCTTTATCTACTGCAAAATCAGGCGGTCTACTGATTCAGTTGACCTCCTTAATGCAAATCATGTCAGTGCCATGCGTCCAATCATGTATGCAAGCATCCCTAGTTACGTAAATACTACATGTGTGCACAGCCATTCATCCATATGCAACATCCATATGATAACATATCAAGTTCAACTCACAAACAAATACATATCTGTAAATGCAAGATGAAAGCGTCCGAACTTGATCTAGTGCCTAATATGTATGCATATGCATCCACGAGCAACCATTAGCAACCTCTTGCAACCACCAACCATAACATGTTTCAAACACATGTTTACATCCATTGGCTTATACCTAAAGGATCGAAGATACGACCTAGAGGATATACTTTGGAAAGAGAAAAACAATTATGCGTAAAGCTCCTACCAAAGAAATCAAGGATGCACCCTTAAGGAAAAGGGTATGACGCTAGTATCTAGCCTTCTTGAGCTTTACTCCACTGTATCTTAACTAATTTAACTTCACGATTGTGAAGTTTCTGACCTCCTATTCCAAAATAAACAGATGTTAACTATGATATCAAGTGTACATACCAAGATGGTTTGAGGTCTCTCCTCTTAGCTTATCCATCATGCCATAACTATGAGGGTCAAAAGGTCACTACGTGCTTTTTAGAGTGCCTGTCACAACTATTCATCTCTCACGCAAACCATCCTAGTCGAACTCGACATTCCTCAAGTACAAGCCCCAAAGGCCTAAACCAATATTAGACAAGCACCCAAGGAATATCTCCTCTGAATTTAGACGATCTACGTGAGATGATATGAGCAAGCTCGATAGCTATTCTCAAATCCCTACTAACAAAAAATAAACTGGTCGGACCACCAATTGGATTTGAGCCTCTAGTGGGATCTTTCTACTATACAAGTACTATGGTGTAGATACTCAACTATGGAAGTGGATATGAACAAATGCGAAGCGCTAAAACCAAACGAAAGAGTACAAACAGCAAAACTAGACTCTTCCAACAGAACTTTACTACCTTTCTCCTAGGTACGCTTGGTGGCGAAAGTAGGTTCTTGCCCTTCTGAAAATCTTGTTCCTCATTCTTTCCCCTGTCCTTAGTTATATGCCCTATCATACCCTAGTAAATATACTTCCTCTTGTCTTAGGTTTTATAATTTCTTCCTCCTTCGTGAGCTAGATCTACATCCATGAATTCCTCATCCTAGGGTTGTGCTCCCTAGCCAAACTCCTCATCCCCTTCCGTGTGTAGTCATGTTGACAACTCTCTCGAAAGCTGCTTCCATCGTACAGAAAACCCTACAAAGCTTGAAAGAAAAACTAGCCGCAGGTGAAACTACTACGGTTATAGTTGGAAGTCGGGCACATCTTCGCCCATCGATGAGGTTACCTCCCAGAAAGCCAGGAGCCCCAGAGACTCAAGAAAGAAGGAGACAAGAATTCAAATAGAGGAAGAGAAGATAGTGCGTATGGCTTTGGGGAATATGCCTTTAAAACAAATCTTTTCTTTTGAAAATGCTTCTTTTAAAACCGTTTGAAAATAATTTTTCAAATCTTTTATCAGATCTGGTAACCTTCAGCTCTGATACCACGTGTAACACCCCACATCCGTTAGTGTCACTCACAAAGGGAATGCACTAAGTTCTGTGGAGCATTTAGGGTAAAAGATGCAGATAAATTACAAGACAGACAAAAATTAAAACAGCGGAAAATAAAACTTTGCTTTATTGATAAAATGATTTGTACAATGATTTCTTTACAATATCAGAGTATCATCTGTCTTACAAAATAAAGAAGCATAAAGTAACATTTTATATTCCCCAATTTTAGCAAAAGCCTGCCATAGCATCTGAAAAGAGAATCCAAGCAAAACTTCGACAAATATTCAAGCTGGGAAAGAGTGACAGTCCGACTTAACCTGAGCTATACTATTCCCTCCTTTACTACCTAGAGGGGGGGGGACGAAGAAAAGAAGACGAAAGAAAAACAGAGTCAGACATAAAGCCTGAGTAAGTTCAGTAACTTCTAGCACGTGAACATGGAAAAACAAAACGACATGAATTAACTGAATACAAGATAACACCACGATGATAGGGTTGGCAAGATTTGACAAGATAATCACAAGTTATGCTAAGATAAGATAAACTGGATATGCTCTAATACTTTCGCTGCTTCGCTATCTCCTTGTTATACTGGTTTCTATATCTCTGCACCACCTAACAAGTGTCTCAACTAGTAACGATAACGTGATCCGAATCCCTGTATTTTCCATTGCCTTCAGGCATACATTTATTATTTATTACCTAGATCTAATCAAGGGTTTTCTATCAAGTGCTTTCTAGATTCAGGTAGAGTTTACGCTATCTGCTGAACGTTTCTCGGATTCAGGGTTTATGCCACCTAGTCCAACTAGGGATTATGCTACCTGTCGAACGATGCCCCCAAGTCTAGGACACACTACCTAGAGTGGTATATGTTCCTATACTTTCCTATGCATGTATCGCGAATCGTTATCGCTTGTCTAGATGCACATGTCCTGTAATGTGCGGCCCGAGTCATGTAGCAGGGCAAAATCAAGGAATACAGAACTCGGTCGGGAGCTTTCAGATATCTGCCGATGCAGATGCTAAGGTCTGTTGTTCCAGTGGCTATGGTCCCACTTGACCCCTCCCTCAACTAATGAAAGGCACACCTTGTAAAATGAGAACTATACGCAGGCCCCCGGTGCCCCACTATCCTATGGCCATCCTCACCCATAACTAGATAGCAAGTATATGGTCTTTTGGAGTTCTCCGCCTTTCCGATTCACATATCTCGATTGATTGAAGATGGATGGTAGACGACGAGTTGCTATCACAGGGCTACCATTTTCTTGCCGAATCACGCCGATCCATCCTAGTCTTTAGGTTGTCATGTATTGCAACCAAGGCATACCCCTGGTTCTTCTACGCAGACCTTAACCTCTGTGAGCCTAGGAGGATCATCTGCAGCCTCACAAAGGGATACCAAGAGTACCCTCATGTCCCCTCGAAGCCTCGGGCTTCGTAACCCAATTCGTTGGAGCCTTCTTTTTACTCAGACGGGCATTCGCTCCTTCCCGTGTTATACTAAGAATTACTACTTAGTTTTACTAACTAAGGTTTACCACTTAGTTTCCAGAATCGTTGTTTTCTTAACTAAGGTTTACTACTTAGCTCCTTTTAACTAAGGTTTACTACTTAGTTCTCTTTCCCGTCAATTTGGATTGGTTAAGTGTCATTAGTCAATTCAAGCTAACTTAACCCTCTTCCATTTATCCTGTTAAACTGGTTAAGTGTTATCAGTAATTCATGTTGACTTAACCCCACCACAAACCAAGTTATATTGGTTAAGTATTTCTTATTACTTAACCCTACCCATTCATCCTGTATTGGTTAAGTGTTCCTTTTTAACTTAACCTTGCCCGTCTGTTTTAACAAACATGTTATTAATGGTTAAGTATTTTCCCTTCATGTTTTAAACTTAACCCTATTCCTTTTATCACAATCTGATGGTTAAGTGCTCAAGCTTACTTAACCCTACGGTCTAGTCCAGTTAACATATCAAATTGGCTAAGTGTATTTTACTTAACCCCAATCTCCAGTCTAGTTAACATGTTAATTTGGCTAAGTGTATTAACTTTACTTAACCCCACCTTTTAGTCTAGTTAACATGTTAATTTGGCTAAGTGTTTTCTTAGTTACTTAACCCCCTACAAATCTTGTCTTGTCACCCTGTTAAGTTGGTTAAGTGTCCCTATGGACTTAGCACTCCCATTCTAACTTAACTGTGTTAAGTTGGTAAAGTGTTCCTATGGACTTAACCCTCCCATTCTTGTTCTAGCTTTAACTAAATAAACTAAAGCCGCGAGCACTCACATTAGACAGATATTGTTGCGATTACGGGATGTGCCAGTTGGTTCCGAGCAGGTTTACATCGCAACTCAGTCTAACCTCGGGTTTAGGCATATTCGTGTTTTCTAAGTTCAAAGGGTTTTGATTAATTTCCAAATCAGGTTTTGAAAGTAACCATCCCGTCCGTCGGATCAGTTAGGGATAGCCAGGGAGAGCAGGAAACTTGTATTTTCCAAACCCAAGCCTAGACACTATCCTCTCTGTCACCCTAGAACTTTCTGGTATATGTATTATTAAAAGAGATGTCATTAAGAAACCTTTCTTTTGTATAAAAATAAATTGTTAACAATTTATCCTCAAAGTTTAACCACTTATCCTCAAAGTCCCTTTTCCCTTTTTAAAATAAATTCGGCCTATACCCTATACATTTTCCATGCCTACTAATGGACTTGTATTCTAGGCCCAAACCTTGATTTGCCTATCTTACAGTTTATAGCAATTTAGAACCAAACCCCCCCCCCCATTTACAGTTCATGCCAAAACTAGATTTTATATTCTAGTTTACAGTTTATGCCAAACTAGGTTTCATATTCTAGTTCACCGTTTATGCCCAAAACTTAATTTGCATACCAACTACCTATTTTGTGGCCCATTAACCATTTACCATTTATGCCCGATGTATGTAAATTATGCTAACATACTTATCATGCTTAATTTAGCCACCCAATTCTGATTTAATATTCTAATTTTCATCTCATGTCAAAATTAGACTTGTTATTCTAATTTTCATCAAATTATGCCAATTTCCAAGTTTAGTCAATTTCATGTTTTTCCCAAAAACGTATTCCCATCGTTCGTATAATCGTGATTCAACCTAGATCATAAATAGAGCTAGATTCGTGGATAGAAGGGAATGAGCCAAAATGCCATGAAAGAACGGACATAACAATTGGCATAAGATGACAATCCACAGGCATATAGATATGGTAATATTACGGCATGAAAAGGGTTGAATAGTATAGGTTCAAGAACATGGGTAGACCTAACTTAATAGGTAAATTCCCAAGATCTAAAACCAAAGAAAACCAAGAATAGACAGAATAGATAAACATGGATAGACTTAACTTAATAGGTAAATTCCCAAGATCTAAAACAAAAGAAAACCAAAAATAGATAGAATAGATAATCAGGTTTAGGCCCAATTTCATAGTCACAAAACTTAAGCAACACTTTCCTAGTCATGAATCATAGGTGTTTAATCACAGTTGTCCCTATTATGTCATAGGCAATAGTTTATGTTTCCTAATCAAACGCATAGGTTTGTGTTCATAGTCAAGGAAATAATTCTCATAGTCACAGTCACAGTCATAGGTAATGTTCATAGTCATAGGCAATGTTTATCGTCATTGGCAATGTTCATAGTCATAGGCAATGTTCATAGTCATAGGAAATGTTCATAGTCATAGGAAATGTTCATATTCATAGGCAATGCCTAATTGGTCATCGAATCATAATAGTTCTTAATTTAAGTCCAAAGATATAAGCACAGATTCGATTAGAAAGATTTGGCATATTCTTTTATTCCTTTAATTCATGTCACGAATAGAGAAAAACGTTCAAATCTAAAAAGTAACTGACTTACAGAGATTAAATTAGAATAGAAAGATGGCGATGCTATGATTCGTGCGACGTTGCTCGAAATCGTTTGAGTTAGCCTTTGATTCTCATCCTGAAGCTTTAATCTTGATTCGAACCTCCTCTTGACAACTTGAGCAGCATTTCCTCGTCTTGATTTATTTTATATATTATTTATTTATATATTTTATCAGAGGCAGCATAAGGATAGAAAAGAATTGTGAATAGGGAAGGAGACTAGGGCTGTTTATATAGGATTAGGGGGACGAACCTAGGCAGAAAACGTGACCAAATACATCAGAACGAACCAGGTTCAGAAAACTGGAAAAAGCGGGGAGGTCGACCCCCAGGTCGACTACCCAATCGACCTGGGTTCCCCAGGTCGACTACCCAGTCGAGCTGGGTGCCTTGGGCGGGAAAATTCCCGCCCAGCCCAATCTGGGCCTGTTTCTCGAAATTGAACTCGTTTTCTGACCTGTTTTGAAATTTGAACTTCGCTGAATCTTATGGAGGCCATATCTTCCTCATACGGACTCCGATTTACGCAAACTCAGACTCGTTTTCATGCAAAATTCTGAGACGAACGCAATGGCGCAGCTCGTTTCCCTTGATTTTGATTTTAATATTTAATTCTGCCTTGATTTGTGAATCTTAGTGTTACATAATTACGAGGTGTTGCAGAACAAGTATTTTAGTGACCTATGGTCTGTATACAATTCAAACCTCCCTCCAAGCAAATAGTGACGCCAAGACTTAAGTGCAAAAACTATGGCAGCTAACTCTAAGTCGTGGGTAGGGTAATTCTTCTCATGGACCTTTAACTGCCTTCCACCATAGCATATCACCCTTCCCTCTTGCATCAAAACTGCGCCAAGCCCTATCCCGCAAGCATCGGTATACACTGTGAACGGTTTTCTCCCATCCGACAAAACTAAAACTGGAATTGTTGTCAATGTCCTCTTCAAACGTTGGAAAGCATCATCTAGTCAACATTCCAAGAAAAGGTCAAATTCTTTTTTGACAACCGTGCAAGTGTGGCTGATATCTTTGCAAAGTCCTTGATGAACTTTCTGTAATAGCATGCCAAACCAAGAAAACTTCTTACTTCCGTTGCGTTCCTAGGAATCGTCCAATCTTGGATTGCTACCACCTTCGCGGGATCCACTGCTATCCCTTCCTTGGAGACCACATGCCCTAAGAACCTCACTTCCTTTCTCCAAAACTGACATTTGGAGAACTTAGCTTTGAGTTGATGTGCTCAAAGGGTCTCTAGGACTTCCCAAAGATGTAGGGCGTGTTCTTCGTCGCTTCTAGAGAATATCAATATATCATCCACAAAGATCACTACGAACTTGTTTAGAAACTCCCTAAACACCCTACTCATCAAGTCTACGAAATAGGTGGGTGCATTCATCAAACCAAAAGGCATGACGAGCCATTCGAAGAAACCATCGGGAGTCCTAAAATCAGTCTTATCTATACTATCCTCGGCTACCCTCAACTGATGTAATCCTGTAGCTAAGTCCAACTGTGAGAAAACCGAAGCACCAACCAACTGATCGAACAAATCATCTATCCTCGGCAATAGGTGTCTATTCTTCTTCGTGAGCTTATTCAGCTCCCTATAGTCCACAAACAATCTAAGCGAACCATCAGCCATTGTAGCAAAAACATCCGGAGCACCCCACTCCGAGATACTTCTTCTTATGAACCCTTTCTTAAGCAACCCTTTCGCTTGTTTACTAAGCTCCCTCCTTTCCCTTGGAGCCATGTGGTGCACAGGCAATGCAACTGGCTTTGCAATGTCCACCAAATATATACGGAAATCTATCTCGCGTTTTGGTGGTAAGCCCCTAACCTTCTCAAAGACATATGCATACTCACGGAATACTCGAACAGATTGCAAATCATCAATAGATGTGTCAAGAGATTCTAGGTAGCTAAGCATAACAGAACCCTTAGGATCACATGAGATATCGAGAGTATTATCCAAACTAGTAAACAGTCTAACTACCCTCTTTTCACAGTCGAGAATGGCACCACACCTGGCTAGCCAATCCATTACTAGAATCAACTCATAGCCCGTGAAGCCAAGCACATAAGCGTTGCATTCGAACTCACGCCATACACATATTTTCTCAAATCCCGACATAACATGGAAAGATGAGCCGTACCCCCAATAGGATTTGAGATAACAACGAGATTCACTACTATACTAGTATCTAGGTGTAGAGACTCAACAACAGAAGCAGATATAAACGAATGTGAAGTGCCAAATTCAAACAAAGTACGTACAGGATGATCGAAAAGGAAAATAAAACTTTCAACAGAAATTTTTCTACCTCTCTCTTGTCTAGGTGCCATGAGAGGATGAACCAACCCTCCAGAAGTTGATCTTGTCCTCTGTCCTTAACCTTTTCCTTGCCTCCTTGGGAAGTCTTTAATCATATGTCCTGCCTCATTACAATGGAAGCAACCCGTCTTCTTCTTCTTCCTACAGTCCTTCTTCAAATGGCTAGGTATTCCACAATTGTGACACTTCCTTTTCTCTGAACCCTTGTTATCCTTGCTGCCCTTCTTTTGTTGTCTTGTGCCTTCTTTGGATCCTCTTTCTTATCTTGTGCCTTATCTACATTAGCACCTTTCTCCTCTTCATGTATCAACGCCATATCAATAAGATTCTCGAAATTATCCCACATAGGAATGTGGGACATAGCTAACCCATGTAAAGGTTCATTCAGATCATTGGCAAATCTCAAGGCCTTCTTGTATAGTGTATTAACTAATTCCATACCAAATCTTGCTAATTGGTTAAAATTGTTAACGTACTCCTTCATAGGCAAACTACCTTGTTTCAAATCCAAGAACCTCTCCATGTATAAACTCTCCTCCGCTTGTGAAAGATATTTCAAGTCGAACCTTTGCCTAAAATCCATCCATGTCTCCACTGCACGTCCTCCATTAGTTACTTCCCACCAAAAGGAAGCTTCATCCTTCATTAACCAAGCAGCTAGTTGAACCTTCCTTCCCTCGTCTATCTCAAAGATACCAAACAAATCCTCCACTTCCTTGAGCCAATTCCGAGCCTCAACAAACATCTCATTTCCGTAAAACGATTTTCCGCCCATCATACGGAAGTCTTTGCATATCTTAGAAAAATCGTCTACATTGGGAGGAGGAGGAGGAGCGTCTACAGCTGGGGAGGAGGAACGTCTGCTGAGCTTGCGGCAGTAGCCCTAGCCTCCAGATACCTTCTAAACCAGCCTGGTATTTGTACACCCTTGGGTATAACGGGTTCCCCAGACATGCTAAAAGGAAAAAGGAAGAGATTCAAAATAGAGAATCGAAAGATAGATATATGGCTTTTTGGGGATTATGTTTTCATAATAAACTTTTCTCTTGAAAATACCCTCTTTAAAACATGTTTTTGAAAATACTTCTTTCTAAAAATGCTTTTGAAAATGGTTTTCAAAATCTTTTACCTGTTCTAGTAACCTTCAGCTCTGATACCACGTGTAACACCCCACGTCCATTAATGTCACTTACTAAGGGAATGCATTAACTTTCATGGAGTATTATAAGAGTATAGAACAGAATATCACAAGACAGATATATAAAATGGTACTTAAGAAAATTCAAAATTTATTCATTGCAGTGGAAAAGAAAACATGTCTGGTTATAACATCAAAATCACATACTAAATCCAAGTACACAAATATCCATCTTGAACAAAATTATTATCATAGTACATAAAAGTTAAACCATAATCCCACTCCAAAGAGCCATAATGAAAAAGAGATAAAGCTGACATTAATTTCAACACTTCCAAGCACATCAAGAAGAAAGAAATCCGAGTCAAACTCCACTAATCCCACCCTATGGACCTGGGGGGAAAAGAAAGAAAAGAGCCGAAACAAGAAGGGTCAGACATAAGTCTGGCAAGTCTAGTGACTTTAACAATATAATCAATAAAGTAACAGGATAAGAACATAAACTGGATATAAGAGATGACTGCAACATAAGCAGATATGACAAGGTAAACAAAGTAAGTAAGATAGAACATCGGATGAGCTCCTCACCACTATAAGATATGCTATGCACCGTACCACATACTAGTCACATATTAAAAGATGATCCCTCTCTACTAATCATAATAATGGTAGCTTCGTGTACCCCTAGCTACTCTCGTAGGTGCCCACTTGCTCCTACGTAGGTGCCCACTTGCTCCTACCACCACTAGTTCTACCCACTACCCTCCCCATTCAATCGGCTCCCTCACCTAGATACCTGTGTTGGTCCCACAATAGGGTGTATCACTCCCTAAGGTGGCAACCCCAATACTACTGAAATGCACAACTTATACCTAAATGATGCAACAACGTCTTACTTACCAGCTCGGACCCATGCATGCACATGAATCCGATGGACTGGCATTGCCATCGCTAATTCTTTATTGACCTCTTACAATCAACCCCAGTAAGCGTGTCCCTGTCCTCGACCTAGTTCGAAATCATGTAGATACTAAAATGGGTTACTGGTTGAAAAGGGTCCACCCACTTGACACAAGCTTCCCTCTTAAGCTTGGTCCCCACTAGGAATTCCCACTTAACCCCTCTTTACCTCATGTCTAATCACATGTGTCATCTTGGTTAAGTGTTTTATTATGTTTCACATGCTACCCATGTTACCCACTTAACCCTTTATCATTCCCATGTCTAATCACATGTCTTATCTTGGCTAAGTGTTCATTAATTCATTATAACCGTAATCTTGCAAGACCTCCCACATTAGATTACCGTTTTGTGGTTGCTGGATTTGCCGGGTGGTTCCAGGCAGGCTTATACCGCAATCCGAATCTAACCTCGTGTCTTTGCATTATTACGCATCTAGTCTCTGCCTTTGACCTCTCACATTAGATTACCAAATTGTGGTTGCTGGATATGCCCAGCGGTTTCGGGTGGTTCCGGGCAGGCTTATACCACAATCCGAATCTAACCTCGTATCTTAGGCATTCATTATCACCTTCTTGATTCAAGCCCCAATTTCAGATATATTCCAATTACCCATAATTTCCAATCTAAATTATGTTTATACTCTCATGTGCCAAATTATGCCCAAACCCATCTTCATAGTTATTAACAATTTATGCCAAATCTCATGTATACAAGTCATGCTCAATTATGCCCAAACCAATTTTCCATATTCATCAACAATTTATAGGTATGAATATGAAAGATAATGATTTACAAGCTTGATAAGATTCATTTCAGTCACATCTATATACATTAGATCCAATTTACAATCCTATAACAATTACCTTTTTTAATTTAATTATATGTTAAAGCAACTTAGACTCACAGCGATAGGATTCTTAGAAAAGAAAATTAGGCGTTGTTGTAGTAAATATGATCTTGAATAATCTCTACTTTGATTGTTTATAGATCTGATCTTCTAATTTGAATACTCCTATTCTGATTTTCTTTGGTGGAGAAGAGAGGCTGGATTTGATTTAGATTAGAGCAGCATGGAGGCGCCATGGATGAAAACAATGAGATTAGGGTTAGGTTTACGGGTATTTTATAGATGCTCTAGGTGAATTAGGACCCTTAGATTAGATTGGGATCCATTTGAACCATCCAAACCAGAAACACATGTCATCCCACCAATCCCAGAAGAACACGTCATCAGATCCACCACAAAACACGTCAGGCTAGATCTGAGTCGATGGGGTCGACACTCCTATAGGGGGTTGACACCCCTGTCGACACCCCATAGGGGGTCGACACCCATGTCGACACCCCCGGGGAGGTCGACACCCACGAGCGGGAAATTTCCAGCTCAGCCCGTTTTTTCTAAATTTTGATTTTTGAACAGTTTTTTTATTTAAATATTATTTAAATAAATTCTGCTTTAAACTGAAATCTACTAAGCTTCATAACTCCTTCATATGATATCCGATTTATGCAAACTCGGACTCTATTCCGAGCAGAATTCCGAGACGAACGAAATGGCGCAGTTCATTTCCCTTATTTATTCTTATAAAATTAAGTATTCTTTAATTATATCTTATGTCATGTTTTAAAATTACGGGGTTTTACGCTGCTTGAGTCGCCGGTCCTTCTGGCCTAGGACTGGTGCTTCCAGCATTGGTTTGTCAGTCCTTCCGACATGGTGTTGGTCCTTCCAGTTTGGGTTGCCGGTCCTTCTGGCCTAGGACTGGTCCTTCCAGCCTAGGTTTTGTCGGTCCTTCCGACATGGTGTTGGTCCTTCCAGCTTGGTGTTGCATTGTCCCACGAGGCAGACACTAGTTCTTTTATCAAGAATTATCATGATTTATTGAACTGAGGTCATGGACCTTGCATTTAATAAGGTGTCTCAATGGTGAAACTTGCAATCTTTTGTTTATAGGCCCGGTTAGGCTGCTTCCACCTTTGCATCGTTTTTTCGAGTTTGATGCCAATCCTTTAGCTGGATGCTTATCTTGATAGACGACCGTAGCTAGGCATTCGGTGTCTTAAACTACCTCCTTTAGTTAGTGTTTTTCTTGATGAAAGATGCAGCTTTCCGACTTGGTGCCCATTTGCTGCACTTTTCACCAGTTGACTCTGGATAGCTTGTTCCTTATAGATTTGCAAGGTGGTGCATTTCATCATCTTGTTTAGTTTGCATGATGCTTTTGGCACTCAACGCTTGAGTTGTCCCAACTGTGATATGCTTAGTAAGCATCCAGGTCTGGTTGGATTGTGAATGAGTTGTTGCTCTTACATTGCCTCCATTTTAAAAAATCAATTTTAGCAAGATTTCGCAAATATGTGATTTATGCAAGCAAATAGACTTTCTCATTCATGATTTTTTATATGTACATAGCTCAAATGTAATGCTTGCAAATATTTACAACAGATTTGAACAATGTATTATAGAAAGTAGCGGCGAAGATGCTTGCTATTCCAAGCCATAGGATTCTGGATCCCATCTGTGGTGGATAACTTGAAGGTGCCATCTCAAAGTTTCTGGATTATAACATAAGGTCCTTCCCAATTTGGCCCAAAAACCCTGGTTCCAATCATTACTTTTTCAGCACAAGGTCTCTAATCTCTAAAGTCCTGTGTCTGAATTTTAAATTGAGATGTCTGGCCACCCATCTTTGATGTGCAGCAACCCTGGGTTCTGCTTCATTTCTATTTTCTTCAAGCTGATCGAGGGCTTCAAGTTGTAACTTCTCATTTTCCTCCTGGTTGAAATGAATCCTTTTGTGAGTGGGAACCTCCAACTCTACGGGAATCATAGCTTTAGTACCAAAATCCAAGGAAAAGGGAGTATGCCCAGTTAAAGTTTAATGAGTTGTGCGGTAAGCCCATAGTGCAAGCGGAAGCTCATCAACCCAAACACCTTCGGATTTCTCTAATCGCTTCTTGATGGTTAACTTTATGATTTTGTTAATGTAACACCCCGCATTTTTAATGAAATTAAAAATGTGGAAATATGTATATATATTATATACATAGATATATATAAGAGAAAAAAATTAAATATTTCATGTAATAAGTTCATGCAGTGAAATGAAGGAATAATTAAGTGTAATACATGAAATGCGAAGAAACGCATGTGAACAATTAAATAGAAAAATAGAAATAGAAAAAGAAAATTTTGAAGAGCTTCAGGAATTTGGTCACGAAATTAGCGTCATTGCATTTGTGGCGATTTTCTAGTCAATCTAGACCTATGGTTTGCAGAAAACCGATTTAAAATGAAGAAGATATCTTTAAATTAAATATTGCAGCAAAACATGAAAAAGAAGAATGAAAAAAGAATAATGTTTAGCATTGTTCTAAGGTTTGTAAGCAAAAGACTAAGTAGATCATTTGGTAATAACATGTGACTTGTATAAAAGAGGTATAGAATTCGATCTCCGCCAGCGCCATATTTTTATTTTAAAGGAATGGCTAAAAAAGTGGCTTAGTGTGAATGCAGTTCAAAAAGTGGTTTAGTGTGAAAATGGCTAATTTGGAAGATAGCTAAAAAGAAAATTAAATAAATATATATACACACACATATATATATACACATATGACGTGTACGCCTCATGTGGCACACGTGGCGCATTTTTGTTGGTCAAGGATTGTTTTTTTAACGTGGCCTTCTCTGATTGGCCCGGTGACGAATTCTGATGTATTAGGGCTTATGTGTCGTACTGTGATTGGCTGAGTGACACATCTCTTTGGTTTGGATGGCTCTGATTACTCCTAGACTAATCTAAAGGCTAAAATTAATCCTAGACTTCTATATAATCAACTCAAACCCTAAACCTAAAACACATAAACACATTCCATGAAGTCGACATGTTGTCTCTCTCTGAACTAGCGTAGCCTCCACCTTCTTAAAACTAGAATATCTTCTTCAACTAGGAATCAATTAGAAGAACATCAATAGTCTACGTCAAAGGAATAACTTAACAAATTCAGAAATCAGATTCCAGAATACAAGAACTGTTCTTTTCAGTAAGTTCAGTTATATTTCAGATTTAAATATATAAAGGTCATGACTTGAAATAAATCAAATCTAGAACTGTGCCTAATTGTGATTCTGATTCATGTTTATCCTTGTGACAAATCTGAAATTAACTATGCCTATGAGACTATTGTGATTTTTACAATTGAACCTATCATATTGTATACTAATTTGGTGATTCTTTTATGTTATGTTATGTAAATGTTCATAAACTAAGTCATCTTTATATATGCTTATATGTTTAGATATACATGCTTGCTTTTATGTTATGTTATGTTATGTACATGTTCATAAACTAAGTCATGTTCATATATGCTTATATGTTTAGATCTGCATGCTTACATGTTTAGATCCAAGTTAATACATATGTTTAAGATCTATGTAAATTCCTGTTCATATGCTTAAGATTTATGTTAATTGGATCTAACTCAAGTACAAGTTCACATTGATATGCTTGATTATGTTTATATGGTTCATGAAAAAAATTTGTATTATACATGCTTAGTTAGATTTACATTATTTTGTGTTGTTGGATTACTACATGTTCATTTCTTTTCACTTTTGTTTATGAATTAGGCTAATTTGCGAGCCTAACATTCTATGTAAATTATGCGAACGAATAATGGGGGGAAACGTTGGGGTAAAACATTAAATTACATGCTAATGGCATAGATTGGCTCATAATCATGTAAATGATTAATAGCATGAAATGGTATAATTTGTATACCATTAATTATGAACATAATTTAAATAGTAAATGTGACATGACAACACTTGTGGATAATTTATATATAAACTTGACATAAATGATGAATATGTAAATTAAATAAAGGATGAACATGCCTAACCCGAGGTTAGATTGAGTTGTGGTGTAAAACTGCCCTGAACCGCCCGGCACATCCAGTAACCGCAACAACACTAACTACTGTGAGAGGTTAGTGCATCATGCCCACGAAAAACCCGAGGTTAGATTGAGTTGTGGTGTAAAACTGCTCGGAACTGCCCGACACATCCAGTAACCGCAACAACGCAGATCTAATGTGAGAGGTTGGTGCATTAATAAATCAATTAATGCTAATGAACAAGACATGTTAAGAATGGTAGGGTTAAGTTAACTAAGGCAACACTTAACCAGTACAACATGTTAATTAAACAAATGGTAGGGTTAAGTTAACTAAGGCAACACTTAACCAGTCCAACATGTTAATTAAACAAATGGTAGGGTAAAGTTTACTAAGGCAACACTTAACCAATATAACATGATGTATGGTAGGGTTAAGTAAAACAAGAAGGCAACACTTAACCAATATACAACATGATGTATGGTAGGGCTAAGTAACATAAGAAGGCAACACTTAACCAATATATATATATAACATGATGTATGATAGGGTTAAGTAACACAAGAGGGCAACACTTAACCAATATAACATGATGAACGAATGGGGTTAAGTTAATAGAAAACACTTAACCAATACAACATGATGTGTGGGTGGGTTGAGTTAACATGAATGGACAACACTTAACCAATATTACATGAACGAAGCGGATAGGGTTAAGGCAAGCTTAACCAATAATACATATTGACTTGATCAGTGGGAGGGTTAAGTACATCTCGTGAATGTGGGTAATATTAGTATTTATAGGCCCACAAACTTAACCGTTAAATAAACATGCTTGATCAGTGGGAGGGTTAAGTACATCTCGTGTAGGTGGGTAATATTAGTATATATAGGCCCACAAACTTAACCGTTAAATAAACATGCTTAAATCGTTGGGAGGGTTAAGTACATCTCGTGTAGGTGGGTAATATTTGTATATATAGGCCCATAAACTTAACCAGTAGGAAATCCTAGTAACGTGGACCCATTTCAGCAGTAACCCACAAAGATGTATCATGGTACCCTGAACTAGGCTGGGTGGGGCACGATTACTGGGCTGATTATAAGCAGTCAAAATAGTGGCAGGGGGTACGTCAGTGTAGGTTCCGACGGTTTACAAGCGTGCACATACTCTGGAGTGGGAAAAAGCAGGCATTCGGTACCGGTAGTTACACACTGTGCATCTTGAATCGTGTCGGGTTGCTATCATAAGGATTGATACACCTTATGGTGGGACCAACACAGGGTATCTACACGCTAGAGAGGGCCAATTGACACAGACACATGTAACATTAATACAGGTAAGGAGCCGATCGATAGGGTAGTAAGGTACATCTAACATCTTCGTGGCAATTAGGCTTATTGAGGTAAGATCCTCCTACTAGATGTACACCTGAAGGCTACTACAATTGCGGGGATTGGGATCACGTTGTAATGTTATCATTTTATACAGATTACTAGTTAGGACACTAGTTAGTCGGTGCAGAGATATAGAAATCAGAATAACAGAGTAGTAGCGAAGCAGAGAAAGAGTAGAAGCGCATTCAGTTTACCTTGCCTTATCTTGTCTTAAGTTATCTTGTTTTATGGTATTGTCCTATTTTCAGTTTATTCATGTCATGATTCTTTATCTTGTTTACATGCTGAAAAATCACTAGACTTACCAGACTTATGTCTGACCTGTTTTCTTTCGTCTTCTTTTCTTCTGTGCCCCCCCCCCCCAAGGTAGTCAGAAAGGGAGTAGCTCGGTTTAGTTTGGAGCATTTCTCTTTCCAAGCTTGGAGATTCTGTGATGTATGGCTTGGAACCTCTTATCTTTGATCATGGCTGTGATTGCACTTTAATTTGGGGACTTATGCTGCTTTGTGATGTTTTATGCTTCTTACATACTTGGAAGTTTTTGAATTAAGACAGAAATTTTATGTAATACTTTTAAGTATGATTGAGTCAATTGTTGTAAAAGCTTAACTGAACCACGTTGCTTATAAAATGACTTTATTTTCCGCTGCTTTATTTGTCTGTCTTGTAATTTATCTGCATCTCTTACCTATAATGCTTCACTGAAGTTAATGCATTCCCTTTGTGAGTGACAATAATGGAGGTGGGGTGTTTCAGTTAACCACTTCTACTTTCACGTTTGCCTGCGGGTGGGCAACTGCCGCGAAGCTTTTCATTATTTTATATTTCGCACAGAAGAATTGGAACTCTTCGCTTTCAAATTGGGTTCTATTGTCCGTGATAATCTTCTTCGACACTCCAAACATGAAAATGATGTTTTTCAAGACAAAGTTAATAACTTTGTTTGAAGTTATGGTTGCCAATGGTTCTGCCTTAGCCTATTTAGTGAGGTAATCAATGGTAACAACGTTATATTTGAAGCCACACTTTGCTGTGGGAAGTGCTCCTATAAGATCGATGCCCCAGAAGGCAAATGGCTATGGACTAACCATTTGAGTTATCACTGTGGACGATGCTCTCGGAGTCTTTGTGTAACGACCCGGATTTTGAGCGACTTTGGTTATCGACATAAGCACGATGTCGATAACCAAAACGTCGAAAAATCCTGGTAATTAGTGAAAGAAATTAGAGGGTGAGGAAAGATAAGATAGAAAATTAGAATAGAAGAAGAAGAAGAACACAACATCAGAGTAACACGAATCTCACAGCGGAACGAATAACATATAATATATGTAACATAACTTTGAAATATACATCTGTATTTGAATATACATCATTATCAAAATACAGTACTTACAACACAGCGGAAATAACTATAGCTATATGATCCTGAAGCCTCCTGCTCCAGCTCTTCAACTATATCTGTAAAATCCCCACTACTTGACTGCCCATACAAATTTAGGCACCCAAGAGTTTAGGGAAAACAACAAAGTAAACTCCGGGTCAGTCATGGGACTGGTGTGAGTAAAACAGTTAAAAACAGTTGAACAAGTAAACGATATCTCATAAGACCACGCCGCATAACGGAACGGGTTTTTCCCTTATGAGAATCCAAATATCTTTATATCAAAAACCTTTTTGATATTATAATAATGTCTATCAACCACAGTATATATATAATCATCTAGCAGAAACGCTTTCATCTCACGTTCTACATATATAGTATACAATCAAAACCGCAAGCACGTATTGGGTAATGGGTTTCCAACTATGACAAGGTATGGAACCACCTTTCGCTAGTGTACCTCTAGAGAGGAATACACTGGGTTCAACAAGAACATCTTTCAACCCGGCCACACATGACCGACCACTCATTTCGCTTGAGTGTATCGAATGTATATCACCAACAGTTGGGATCAGCAACCGTTTCTCGAATGGGACAGCATCAACAATAGATTTTTAGAAGTAAATGAAACTCTAGATCAGGTGATTATACACCCTACTTCGGTGCGACCGACTTAGCCATGCTGCCTGCCCGATTTCTGTCATTTACCGGATGATGAGGCTAGAAGCTACGCTTTATCATCACATCAGATTCACTTTTGAATGCCACATCGTCAAATCCATCAAATCACCGATTGACGTCTACAACAATACATTATGTGTTAGCTAAAAGAAGTTTCCTTCTCCGCTTCCACTCTTGGTACAGTTGGAGAAATCAATATACGTGATCGTCTGGACATACTCTGTCAGACATCCGTCCATACAAGTCATCCAGGAACAGGATGAACCGAAGGCACTATTCTGTAAACAGGATAGCCCTTGCATAACTCTGTCTTCAATTTCCTTTGGCATATATGATTCGCAACGCTTATGCCAATACAGAGTGGTTCTTTGGATAATAATCCAACCGGTCTCTCCATATTAACAACGTTAAAATGGTCAAAACTTCGATAGTCTGTGATTTAACTATCGAATAAAAATATGTCGGTGTACAAACAACGATCTTAATTCCAAATGGAATTTATCGATCCAATCATCAATCATATATATATATATTCTTATTTCCTTATTTTCTAAAATTAGAAAATATACATTTTCAACATTGGAAAACATTTCCAATACTCATTTACGCATCACTATCATTCCACAACTATTAGTCCCTAACTGTAAACTAGTAAGAGAACAATTCTCTAAGTATAAACCCCGAAGGCCGAAACCAACATCAGATCAACACTCAGAAAACTATTCAACTTACTAATCTCTAGTCAGTTTCTAATTTTTGTTTAATTTCACTTCTTAATTTCTATATTCGATTAACCCCTTTTTATAAACTACGTTTGATTAACTCCTTTTGATAAACTACGTTTGATTAACTCCTTTTGATAAACTACGTTTTCCGTTACAACTATTTCCTTTTTATAACGTTTACTTACCGTTACAAATATATCCTATTTATAACTTCTATTTACCGTTACAAATATTTCCTATTTATAACTTCTATTTATTTTCTAAATAAATATTCCTTTTCTATTTATTTTCTAAATAAATATCCCTTTTATAAAACCGTGTTCGTTTTATAAATAATTCCTTTTATAAAATCCTGTGATTTTATAAAATTCCTTTATTTCAATATACATTGAAATACTTCTTTTTACATCCCAGGGTCTTTTATGATATTTACAATATCGAATAACAATGATTAACATCATCCCAACACCCATAATCCATAATAGATTATATAACACATCATATATCACAATATATGAAAACAGTAAAATAAATGTTGAGGAATCCAGTTGGATTCCTCCAACCTGTTTCCCTGCATCACAGATGTTAAACAATATAGATAACATCACTTTCAGTTCTATATGATATATTCTGTTAAACAGAATCAATATAGAAAATTTAACTAACTGACTAGCAGTTCAATCAAACAGTCAACATACAGTCAAACAGCCAATATCTAATAGTTTTAAAAATATAACATGAAATTATAAACTGTTCAGAGTTGGTGAGATTTACTCACATTTGCAGTTCATCGCTAAAGAACGATAAACTGTTGTTTGATTTGAATCAAACAATTTATCTCGCCGTAAATTCAAACAAGCTTTGATTCGCTTTCCGTCAGTTCCATGTTGTAGTCGTCGTCCATACGATCCTAATGGATCCAATTTTGCTTGATTCTGATATCGTGTGACAAAGTTTCACTCTTTTAAAGTTTGAATATAATTTGAATTAATTAAACTTGGATTTAATTAAATAACGGGCCTTCACCTTCTATTTGGCCCAACCCGTTTTAAATCCCAGCCCAAATTAATCAGCGTTCTTCCCCGAATGCCCCTTTTCTTCCTACTCCTCCTATGTCCAACCGCACACCAAAAGCTTCGCAAATTCTCCATCGATTTCAACGCAAAGACCTCCGAACTACTCCCTGACCAAAACCGCAACACCCTATGATCCATTCGTTGAACTCGACAGCACAAAGAAAAATCCGACGTCGAGCTTCCTCCTATAGCTCGCGAGAATCAGTGCGTCATAAATTTGAATGAGAATTCATAAGTAAATCAAAACTCCTGCCATACGGTGCCATGAACCCAAAACAAACCACCATTTCGAGAACAACTTCCTGCATCACCCAAAATCGTAAACCCTAGTCATACGCTGTACCATTTCCATCGACCAAAAACCGCCATCGCACCCTTCGAAATGGTGACGAAATCGAAGAGTAGGCCTTCAGGAATCCGAATATATATATATGTATTGATTTTTGGAATTTCATTCGAATTTCTTTTGATTTTGAAGCTTGCGTTTTTTTTTTAAGGGAGGAGTGGCGGCTCACTGTCTTTGATTTACAGGGAGTATGGAAAGGTGTTTAGGTCTTAAGAGTTACGATATTTATAAAGAGTGTATTTATGGATGTTTGAAGTCCACGTCATTTCATTGAGGGACAAGAGGAAGTCCACGTAATTGTGTTAAGGAACAGGAGGTTTTGTGTTGTTGAAAAAAGGAAGATGTGGGCTATTATTTGATCGCTGAAATGAATTTAGCCCACACTATTATAAATCTTTGTTTAACGTTATACAATAAGGTGTCCATCTCGTATATTTTGATCCACATACGAACTGCAGTAGACAAAAATAAAAATACCGTTGTGATTAGCGATGTGCCAGGATTCCAATAATATAATAACGTCGGTAGGTTAACTCATATTGTGAAACCCCAAAATGTTGGTTTCAGGGTGCGAAATACTCCAAATAAAAAGTTGCTTATTTAATTAATTAAAAATTACAGTAAAATTCTAAAAATTAAATTATCACTATTTCCCAAAAGAACCTTATCTAAATTAAAGCCCGATCTCTAGTTATAACGAATAAACCATTACGGTCGATAAACGATTTTATAGCGACTATTTTAAAATTTGATTTGGAGATATCTCAAAATCTACACGACGAAATCCTGATTTTTCTCTTCCACTAGAATGATATACTCCACCAGCTCCACATGTTTCTTGTTTCACAGAAATCCGGCTTAAAACGAATCCTGTACATTCAGTTGAAGTTCGAATCACCAATTTACGAACTGCAGCGCCATTTCGAGCTCGTTTATAATTATATTATAAACTATACGTTCAACTGTCGACGATTGAATATATTCGTTATTCAAATTCAATTCCAAGATGAATTACATATCACAGATGATCCGGTTCACACCATATCGCCATTTCAACCAATTCTGATTATTTCAGAATTAAATATATTATTTTAATTAAATATTCATCATTATTTAATTCAACGAACATTAAATTCTCTAAACCACCATTAATAAAATTAAATAAATTAATTCTAATACCTCTGCCAATGTGGGTCATTACATTCTTCCCTACTTATAAAAATTTCGTCCTCGAAATTGCTAAAAGGTAGAGGACGACCCTATCGACTGGTTAGAACATATTTGTTCACTTCCTACTTCAGTTTCAACTGAACCAATCCAATTTCAATTAAATTATTAATTAATTCTTACCAACGAAAATTTTCAAAAATCTTGAAAATTTCTAACATTTTAACTCTTCGAAAAATTTCGCCAGCACCTCCTTTTTACCGGTCAATCGGTCAAACTCCAACTCGCCTCCCTGTGCCATCTCCAACCCAAAAGAAAATCAAACAGCCAAGCGGCTTGCCAATTCGGCTCATCAAAATCTCATATCCATTATATATAATAAACTGGTACCTTTTGTCGGCATAACATTATATCCTTTCCACCTGTTATCACTTCAGCGGATACAAGGATCATTCCAGTCAAATCCCCATCTGCTTTTATCCACGACACAGCCATTCGCTTATATCCTAAGTCGAATTTTATTTCAAATTCGAGTTCCATTCTCGATTTCAAACTCTTAACTTGATTATCCCGTTACACCTCAAATTTTGAATCTCATAATCCAATTCGTCTTGATATTATTCTAATTCAAACTCAGTTACCACTTTACTGGCTTTACTTTAATTCAAATTTGCTTTCACAAATTTCTGTTAAATTTGTTTTTAATTCAAACAGTCTTTCCCAGGGAGTTTTTAAATAGTTTACTCTTTTCAAAAATCAATTTTTTTCTTTTTGAAATTTCAACTGAGCCCAAAATCAATATTCCATTAGTTAAATCACTACTCTATTTCTATATCAATATTTGTTGACCAAATATTTTCAATTACCTTATTGGCCCTTTTTATGTTTTTTGGGAAAACATTTCTGAATATTGCCATCCTTTATTTTCTAAACTTTAGAAAATATTTGCTATTTATAATTGGAAAATATTCCAATCACTTATATCTTTTCCGATCTCGTTTATTTCCATACTTAGGAAATATTTATTATCCTATTTCCAAGTTTTCACTTATTTGGGTTAAACGGATGTTGTGTAAAACATCGGTACGACAATCCAAATACTATATTCAACTAACTCTTATTCAACATTGATCTTCGAGCCTGAAATCTTACTATTTATTTGTTAATAATGAAATCAATCAAGTTGGGGTATAACTACCTCTCAGACCTTGACTGAATAACATTTATAACGTCAAAACAGATATGATTACTTATTCGAATAATCAATACCATACAACTACTTATTCACGTTTAAACACGTATATGCTTTCTCTTTCTATTCGTAGACTTCCTTTTTGATTCTACTATTCTATTTCTAAGTTCGTTTCCTTGCCGATTTCTATACATATCGATACGTTGATTTCTAACTATCAAATTATCTTAAAAATATTCTAACTCCTTAAATTCCCGGAAAAATTCGCCATAACCTCCTTTGTACCGGGAGCATCGGGATATTTCGAATAGCCTCCCATGGCCCTCACCAATCCAAAAGAAAAAGAAAAAAGCCAAGTGGCTAGCCGATACGGCGCATAAAATCTCATATATGAATGAGATACATACCTTTCATCGAGCATTCTATTTATATACCTTCATACCTTATCCATACCTGCCTCATGTATATTTATACATTTCTAATTCATTTCAACTTAATCCAATCATTTTAACTTAGTTCGTTAAGTGATTTTCAAATTACTGGTTTGCCCATTTCACTTTCATATTTGAGTATAACATGTTCAAATATAAGTTTAACTTGTTTATCAACTAATTGATTTCCATTTCAAATTTTATTTGAATTCCCTATATTCAAATTCCATTTCATTCTCTTATTCAAATTCTATACTTGAATTTCATTTCAAATCTCTTATTCAAATTTTATATTTGAATTTCTTTTCAATTTCCTTATTCAAATTCTATATCTTTTCCATTGAATTTCATATATTCAAACTCCCTTTGAATTTCTATATTCAATTTCTATTTGAATTCTCTTTATTCAAATCCCCTTTGAATTTTCTATATTCAAATCCTATGTTTGAACTTCCTTTATTCAAATCCCTTTAAATAAGTCTCGGTTTCAATTCCTTTTGAAATCGATATTTCTACCTTTGGAAAATAGATTTCCCTTTCAATTTCATACTTGTATATATTTTTTTTTTTTTCTGAATTATCCAATGATAATTCTTTTCACTTCATTTTAGAAACTTCGTTTATAAAAGAACTATTTATAAACTTCGTTTATAAAGGAACTTCTCGTTTTTATTTCTTTTTTTTAAAACAAGTAGATATTTCAAATCTATTTAATAGTTCAAATTCTATAAATCCCATTTTGAAATTCCAACACAACTTGTCTTTCCCAAAACAAATTCAAAACAGTATCTTTGGTAGTAATTTGTCACTTACAACTCGAAAATGAATACTGATGATGCAGCTGTCATCATCAGAATCTATTTTCCAGCGATCGAAGTGAGTTCAATACTATAAAACCATTTTTAAACATTTCCACTTTGAAATTCATTTCAAAATATAATTCACACTTCTTGTAAAACAATTTCAAATCTCCCAGGATTTTAAATTTTCCTTATCTTTAATCCCAATCCATTTACAAACACTTATCCAATTCTCTAGAGTTGTAATTCAATTCTGGTTTAAATTTCAGATTAAACTCATCTGATTTCACGTATTTCACCTATATGAATTCTGATTGGTTATTTACATAACCATTTAATTTATAATCTTACTCGATTATAATCACAACCAATATATCCAGTATATTCAAAATATATGTTGGGTAAACTATTTCGTTTACCCTCTTTCAAAACATACCATGATGGTTCATCGTATTCAAGTGTTTAGTAACTCCTACTGATACAGTGGATCAAACTGATCGACCAGAACTCATAAACGACTCAACCAATGAATCTCCATAATATAAAACAAATTTTTATATCAATAACAAATACGTTCACTCGTATATATACACTCAATCTCAGTCTAGGGTATTACTAACCCTATCTCTACCGAGTCACGCCACAGAGCCAAGTGATTCTTAACTTAAGCTCTGATACCAACTGTAACGAACCGGATTTTGAGCGACTTTGGTTATCGACATAAGCACGATGTCGATAACCAAAACATCGAAAAATCCTGGTAATTAGTGAAAGAAATTAGAGGGTGAGGAAAGATAAGATAGAAAATTAGAATAGAAGAAGAAGAAGAACACAACATCAGAGTAACACGAATCTCACAGCGGAACGAATAACATATAATATATGTAACATAACTTTGAAATATACATCTGTATTTGAATATACATCATTATCAAAGTACAGTACTTACAACACAGCGGAAATAACTATAGCTATATGATCCTGAAGCCTCCTGCTCCAGCTCTTCAACTATATCTGTAAAATCCCCACTACTTGACTGTCCATACAAATTTAGGCACCCAAGAGTTTAGGGAAAACAACAAAGTAAACTCCGGGCCAGTCATGGGACTGGTGTGAGTAAAACAGTTAAAAACAGTTGAACAAGTAAACGATATCTCATAAGACCACGCCGCATAACGGAACGGGTTTTTCCCTTATGAGAATCCAAATATCTTTATATCAAAAACCTTTTTGATATTATAATAATGTCTATCAACCACAGTATATATATAATCATCTAGCAGAAACGCTTTCATCTCACGTTCTACATATATAGTATACAATCAAAACCGCAAGCACGTATTGGGTAATGGGTTTCCAACTATGACAAGGTATGGAACCACCTTTCGCTAGTGTACCTCTAGAGAGGAATACACTGGGTTCAACAAGAACATCTTGCAACCCGGCCACACATGACCGACCACTCATTTCGCTTGAGTGTATCGAATGTATATCACCAACAGTTGGGATCAGCAACCGTTTCCCGAATGGGACAGCATCAACAATAGATTTTTAGAAGTAAATGAAACTCTAGATCAGGTGATTATACACCCTACTTCGGTGCGACCGACTTAGCCATGCTGCCTGCCCGATTTCTGTCATTTACCGGATGATGAGGCTAGAAGATATGCTTTATCATCACATCAGATTCACTTTTGAATGCCACATCGTCAAATCCATCAAATCACCGATTGACGTCTACAACAATACATTATGTGTTAGCTAAAAGAAGTTTCCTTCTCCGCTTCCACTCTTGGTATAGTTGGAGAAATCAATATACGTGATCGTCTGGACATACTCTGTCAGACATCCGTCCATACAAGTCATCCAGGAACAGGATGAACCGAAGGCACTATTCTGTAAACAGGATAGCCCTTGCATAACTCCGTCTTCAATTTCCTTTGGCATATATGATTCGCAACGCTTATGCCAATACAGAGGGGTTCTTTAGATAATAATCCAACCGGTCTCTCCATATTAACAACGTTAAAATGGTCAAAACTTCGATAGTCTGTGATTTAACTATCGAATAAAAATATGTCGGTGTACAAACAACGATCTTAATTCCAAATGGAATTTATCGATCCAATCATCAATCATATATATATATTCATATTTCCTTATTTTCTAAAATTAGAAAATATACATTTTCAACATTGGAAAACATTTCCAATCCTCATTTACGCATCACTATCATTCCACAACTATTAGTCCCTAACTGTAAACTAGTAAGAGAACAATTCTCTAAGTATAAACCCCGAAGGCCGAAACCAACATCAGATCAACACTCAGAAAACTATTCAACTTACTAATCTCTAGTCAGTTTCTAATTTTTGTTTAATTTCACTTCTTAATTTCTATATTCGATTAACCCCTTTTTATAAACTACGTTTGATTAACTCCTTTTGATAAACTATGTTTGATTAACTCCTTTTGATAAACTACGTTTTCCGTTACAACTATTTCCTTTTTATAACGTTTACTTACCGTTACAAATATATCCTATTTATAACTTCTATTTACCGTTACAAATATTTCCTATTTATAACTTCTATTTATTTTCTAAATAAATATTCCTTTTCTATTTCTATTTATTTTCTAAATAAATATCCCTTTTATAAAACCGTGTTCGTTTTATAAATAATTCCTTTTATAAAATCCTGTGATTTTATAAAATTCCTTTATTTCAATATACATTGAAATACTTCTTTTTACATCCCAGGGTCTTTTATGATATTTACAATATCGAATAACAATGATTAACATCATCCCAACACCCATAATCCATAACAGATTATATAACACATCATATATCACAATATATGAAAACAGTAAAATAAATGTTGAGGAATCCAGTTGGATTCCTCCAACCTGTTTCCCTGCATCACAGATGTTAAACAATATAGATAACATCACTTTTAGTTCTATATGATATATTCTGTTAAACAGAATCAATATAGAAAATTTAACTAACTGACTAGCAGTTCAATCAAACAGTCAACATACAGTCAAACAGCCAATATCTAACAGTTTTAAAAATATAACATGAAATTATAAACTGTTCAGAGTTGGTGAGATTTACTCACATTTGCAGTTCATCGCTAAAGAACGATAAACTGTTGTTTGATTTGAATCAAACAATTTATCTCGCCGTAAATTCAAACAAGCTTTGATTCGCTTTCCGTCAGTTCCATGTTGTAGTCGTCGTCCATACGATCCTAATGGATCCAGTTTTGCTTGATTCTGATATCGTGTGACAAAGTTTCACTCTTTTAAAGTTTGAATATAATTTGAATTAATTAAACTTGGATTTAATTAAATAACGGGCCTTCACCTTCTATTTGGCCCAACCCGTTTTAAATCCCAGCCCAAATTAATCGGCGTTCTTCCCCGAATGCCCTTTTTCTTCCTACTCCTCCTATGTCCAACCGCACACCAAAAGCTCCGCAAATTCTCCATCGATTTCAACGCAAAGACCTCCGAACTACTCCCTGACCAAAACCGCAACACCCTATGACCCATTCGTTGAACTCGACAGCACCAAGAAAAATCCGACGTCGAGCTTCCTCCTATAGCTCGCGAGAATCAGTGCGTCATAAATTTGAATGAGAATTCATAAGTAAATCAAAACTCCTGCCATACGGTGCCATGAACCCAAAACAAACCACCATTTCGAGAACAACTTCCTGCATCACCCAAAATCGTAAACCCTAGTCATACGCTGTACCATTTCCATCGACCAAAAACTGCCATCGCACCCTTCGAAATGGTGACGAAATCGAAGAGTAGGCCTTCAGGAATCCGAATATATATATATGTATTGATTTTTGGAATTTCATTCGAATTTCTTTTGATTTTGAAGCTTGCGTTTTTTTTTAAGGGAGGAGTGGCGGCTCACTGTCTTTGATTTACAGGGAGTATGGAAAGGTGTTTAGGTCTTAAGAGTTACGATATTTATAAAGAGTGTATTTATGGATGTTTGAAGTCCACGTCATTTCATTGAGGGACAAGAGGAAGTCCACGTAATTGTGTTAAGGAACGGGAGGTTTTGTGTTGTTGAAAAAAGGAAGATGTGGGCTATTATTTGATCGCTGAAATGAATTTAGCCCACACTATTATAAATCTTTGTTTAACGTTATACAATAAGGTGTCCATCTCGTATATTTTGATCCACATACGAACTGCAGTAGACAAAAATAAAAATACCGTTGTGATTAGCGATGTGCCAGGATTCCAATAATATAATAACGTCGGTAGGTTAACTCATATTGTGAAACCCCAAAATGTTGGTTTCAGGGTGCGAAATACTCCAAATAAAAAGTTGCTTATTTAATTAATTAAAAATTACAGTAAAATTCTAAAAATTAAATTATCACTATTTCCCAAAAGAACCTTATCTAAATTAAAGCCCGATCTCTAGTTATAACGAATAAACCATTACGGTCGATAAACGATTTTATAGCGACTATTTTAAAATTTGATTTGGAGATATCTCAAAATCTACAGGACGAAATCCTGATTTTTCTCTTCCACTAGAAAGATATACTCCACCAGCTCCACATGTTTCTTGTTTCACAGAAATCCGGCTTAAAACGAATCTTGTACATTCAGTTGAAGTTCGAATCACCAATTTACGAACTGCAGCGCCATTTCGAGCTCGTTTATAATTATATTATAAACTATACGTTCAACTGTCGACGATTGAATATATTCGTTATTCAAATTCAATTCCAAGATGAATTACATATCACAGATGATCCGGTTCACACCATATCGCCATTTCAACCAATTCTGATTATTTCAGAATTAAATATATTATTTTAATTAAATATTCATCATTATTTAATTCAACGAACATTAAATTCTCTAAACCACCATTAATAAAATTAAATAAATTAATTCTAATACCTCTGCCAATGCGGGTCATTACACTTTGCAAACCTTTGACTTATGTCGCATTTTCTGGTGTATGTTGCGGATTCTCGATTTACATCTGGCCAGAAATAACCATATCGCAGAATTTTCTTGGCCAAAGTCTGACTGCCAGTATAGCCCCCGCATTCACCTTCGTGCAATTTCACCATGATTGCTTTTGATTCTTCATTTGTGACACATCGAAGCAGAGGCATAGAGAATCCGCACCGGTAGAGTCGTTCATCCTGAACAAGCTACAAAGGAGCCTTCTATAAGATCTTCCTCCGCTTCTTAGCTTTTGTCGGGAGTGCACCGGTTAAGTGATATTCTTTGATTGGCGCCATCCATGAGTCTGGCTCATCAGTTGTCTCCATGACCCAATCCATATCAATATGCACCGTGCTAGGGATAGAAAGGACTTCCACGGGAACTAATCCCATTAATTGTGCCTCTCCCGAGCTTGCATATCTTGCTAGTGAATCTGCGTTGGTGTTCTCATCCCTAGGAAAGTGAGATATGGTATAATGTTCGAAGTTTTCCAGCAGTTCCAAGCCTTGGATAGATAGGCTGGCAAGTTGCCTACTTTAGCTTGGAATTCTTTCCAAACTTGACATACAACCAATTGCGAATAACGGAAGATCTGTAAGGTCTTTAGATGTAGTTCCCATGCAAGCCTTATTCCTACAATGAGGGCTTCATACTCAACTTCATTATTTGTCAATGGAAACTCTAGTCTTAGCGCATAGCAGATAGATCTTCTTTTAGGAATCTCTAGGATTATTCCTACCTCAGAATAGTAGTCGTTAGAAGCTCCATTAACAAATAGCTTCCATTGAATGCTGGCCTCGACAACAGGTCTCTCTTTCTCCTCTCCTCGACCAGTGAACTCTGCAATAAAATCGGCAAGTGCCTGTCCGTTGATTGCTCTCTAGGGGGGGTATGTAACATCATACTGACTGAGCTCGATATTCCATTTCAGCAACCTCTTGGAAGTTTCTGTGTAGAACAAGACTTGCTTCAAAGCCTGATCGGTGAGGACCTTAATAGGATGAGCCTGAAAGTAAGGCCAAAGCTTCTTTAAGGCAATACTCAAGCAATAGGCGAGTTTTTCCAGCTTTTGGTAATTCAATTTTTCCCCAGTCAACCTTTTACTAATTTAGTAGACGGGCCTCTGAACTTTCGAACCCTCTTTCATCAAGGCTGCACTCAGAGCATGAGCGTACACTACCAAGTATAAGAACAAGTATTCTCCGTCACTAGGCTTCGAAAGCATTGGAGGTGTCGCCATGTGTTGGATCAGTTCCTCAAAAGCTTTCTGGCATTCTGGAGTCCATTAGATATCTTTCTTTCCTTTCCTGAGGGCATCGAAGAAAGAAAGGCATCTATCCGTTTCCCTTGATATGAAGCGATTCAAAGCTGCAATTTTCCCATTTAAGCATTGGAGTTCCCTCATGGTCCTTGGAGCCGGCATTTCGCTCAAGGCTAACATCTGAGCTGGGTTGGCCTCTATGTCCTTGGCATTGACCATGAATCCCAAGAATTTTCTTGAAGCGACTCCATAAGAGCACTTTAGAGGGTTCAACTGCATACCATATCGGCGTAAAATATCAAACATCTGGGCTAGATTTTCCAAATGATTGGCAATCCTTTTAAACTTTACTAGCATATCATCGATATAGACCTCCATTATTCTGCCGATTTGTGCTTTAAACATGACATTCACATATCGCTGGTAAGTTGTCCCCGCATTTTTTATGCCGATTGGCATCACTTTGTAGCAGTACAGGCCGAGATCGTTGATAAAGCTTGTGTCTTCTTGATCTGATCCATAGATCATGATCTGACTGTAGCCTGAATAAGCGTCCATAAAAGACAATAACTCATGCCCAGCTGCAGAATCCACCATTTGATCTATCCTGGGGAGAGGGAAGTTATCCTTTGGACAGGCTTTGTTAATATCTGTGTTGCCTATGCAAACTCGCCATTTTCCATTCACTTCATTCACAAGTACGGGGTTGGAGACACGGTTTGGGTAAGTAGATTCCATGATGAAGCCGTTTTCCATTAACCTGTCGACTTCCTCCTTTAGAGCTCTCGATCTTTGTGATTCCCCACATCCGTTAATGTCACTCATTAAGGGAATGCATTAAGTTTCGTGAAGCGTTACAAGTAAACAGAAACAAAAACAAAAACAAAAACAAAAACATTAAAAGACAGATATAAAATAGCAGCGGAATTAAAAACTTGATTAATCATAAAGCATCGTGGTTCAAAACATCATATGTCTGAAATACATAAACTAGTACATCATTAAAAAAATTGTCTTGTACTTAAAACATCAGAGTACAATAATAAAACAAGCACAATCCCCAAATAAAAACATAGCCACAGTAGTAATGATAGGAGCTTGAGCAATAAATCTAAGCAGCTCCAGCAAAATGATAACGGAATCCTGATCAAGCTGGAGTATTCCCACCCTGTGAACCTTGGGGGGAACGAAAGAAAGAAGAGGAAACAAAAAGGTTCAAACATAAAGTCTGGCGAGTCCAGTTACTTCAAAGAAATATATAAGTAAAAGTATCATGACAGGCATACAAAGTGGATGGGAAAGATAACATCACAAAAGGCAGGTATGACAAGGTAAACATAGTAGAGTGTATACGCTTCCATAATGATTACTCTACACTAATACTAGTATAACTAGAATGAGATTATCCCCAACATGTATAAGATGGTAGACTTACGCGTACTTCTAATTAGAGGTTTTAACCCCATACAGTCCATAGGCAACTCAATAATGGACTCCTAAACTTACCAGAGTCTAGATGTACCCTAACTACTACCTTAATTGATCGGCTTCCTACTCCGTAGATACCCTATGCAGGCCCCACAATAGGATGTATCACTTCCTAAAGTGGCAACCCTTCGTTGATGTGCACAACCATATCTACAGGTGTCACGGTCGTCTTATCCCCCTCTGTCCGGACCATGCACACACATGACCCCGCTCTGTTTGCGTCGCCCACACTGTCCTCCACGTTTGGATCTCTTGCAATCAGCCCAGTAAGCGTGCCCCGACTCCGACCTAGGGCGGAGTACTCGTTTGATACTGTTATATGGGTTACTGACTGAAACGGGTCCCCCACATAAGATGATGCAAGCTCTCCTTTCCACAAGTTATTCTTACCTAATGGGGTCTTTAATTACATTACCCCAACCGGTTAAGTTTGTGGGCCTACATATAAATATTACCCACCCAACCCAGATATACTTATCCTCCCACTGTTTCAACCAAGTTTACTTAACCCCTATTCAAATAGACATGTTCACACAATACCTATGGATTCAACTAGGTTAAGTATTCATCTTCATAGCCATATTCATTTATGGTTATAATGTACTAAACCTCCCACATTAATCCTACAATTTGTGGACGCTGGATATGTCGGTCGGTTCCGGGCAGACTTCTTCCATAAGTCGGTCTTAACCTCGTGTCTTAGTACGTCTTATGTTTATGCACTTAGAACCCTCACATTAGATTCAACGCTTGCAGTTATTGGATATGCCGGGCTGTTCCGGTAGTGTAACACCCCACCTCCGCTAGGGTCACTCACAAAGGGAAGGCACTAGTTTTGGTGGAGTATTATCTAGGTAAACATACACAGAGACATCACAAGGCAGAACATTAATAAAGCAGAGGTAGAAATTAAAAACCAAATTTGTATTACTTTCAAGAAAAGAGTCAAAACCTCATATATCCAAGGTACAAATTATTCCATTACATCAAGTTCTAAATAAAGAAGCATAAACTTAAGATAACAAAAGTAAATTATTCCCCATAAATAGCAGAAGTGCAGCCATAGCATAGCTCAAGACCAAACTGTACATGAGCTGACAGAAAGCAAGCTAAATCCAAGCTAAGAGCTAGTGTTTCCTCCCTGAGAACCTGGGGGGAAACGAAAGAAAAGGAGGCAAAAGAAAAAGGGTCAGTCATAAGACTAGTAAGCCCTAGTGACTTTCAGTATAAAAACTAGTAAAGGTAACATGACATGTGAAAACTGGAATTAAACATAAGGATGATAACAGGACTGGTACGATAATTAAGATAATAAGATAAGTCAAGTCTAGCATCGCATATTCAAGATTCGCTGCACCAACTATACTAGTGTTCTAACTCATGTCAAGTATTAATCATGAAATGATCCCTTGGCCCAATATCATGAAGTGACCCATTACGGGGTCCTACGTTATGATCTACTAATCGATCGGCTCCCTACAAGTTCTAGCTCGTCAAGTGTCTGTGTCATACGGCCCTATCCTGAAATGTAGTCACCTGTGTTGGGTCCACCATAGGGTGTATCAAGCCCTATGGTGCCAACCACCGACACGAATCAAGCACGCACAGTGTAAACCTACTGGTGCCCAATGCCTGCGTTTTCAACTCTGGACTACGTGCACGACCATAGTCCGCCTGAACCTACAATGGGCACCTACTCAGCCGTCGTTCTGATCGCTTACAATCAGCCCAGTAATCGTGCCCCACCCTGCCTAATCCCAGGGTATCGTGATACATCTAAGCGGGTTACTACTGAAAATGACCGCGTAACTAGGGTTTCTAATGGGTTAAGTGTTGTCATTCAAATTCGTGACTTAACCCTATCCAAATCAAGTATCAAGTTGGTTAAGTGTGTTCAAGCGGTTCATAACTTAACCCTATCAAATCATCATGTCAAATTGGTTAAGTATATTCAAGTGGTTCATGACTTAACCATATCATGTGGCATTAATTCATTAATGCACCCCAACCTCTCACATTAGACTAATTATTATGGTCACTGGATTTGCCGGGCGTTTCCGGGTAGATTTACACCACAACATAGTCTAACCTCGGGTTTTACGTGCGATATGACCAACTACCCAAATTGGATCCTATTATTTGCAGTCACTAGATTCGTCGGGCGGTTCCGGGCAGATTTACACTACAAACTCAACCCAACCTCGAGTTGGCCATTTTCAAGTTTATCTAAGTGTCATGTCTATGTTCAAGTTTTCATGTCAAAATTCATGTCGAGTTTCATGTCAGGTTTCATGTAAATTTCATGTCAAGTTCTTATCTATATACAAGTTCAAGTTATAATAATGTTCATATTCAAGTTCAAAGCCAATTCATGTTTTACCTAATCTACCCAAATCGTATTCCCATCGCCCGTAAACTCGAATTGATACAAATAAATCTAATTAGGGAATAACATAAAAAGGGACAGGTATAAGGTGGCAAAAGTGATTACTAGCATAGCATGGTATAACTTGAGATAAATGATTATAACATTACTGGCATATGGAATATCGGCCTCAAACATAAGGATTCCAAATCTTGCAAAATAAGGTACTAGTCAAGATAACCGTTGGTGATAGTCATAAATATGTGACTAATAGCAGATTCAACATTGCAGGCATGATAATATGAGGGGTTTTTCTTTTTTATTTACAACATGAATAGGCCCAAAATCAATGTCATAGTAATATACCCAAAAGTCAAGATCCAAGATGAACAAGAATGGGTGTGAAACATTCATCAAACACAGGTCTAATTTCAATTTACAACATATTCATATTACGTTTACAGTTTAAATCTAAAAGTAACTAGGGCATACAGATCATGGTTCGAGAATTAGAAAAAGAAAGTCGATGTTGAATCTTTATATGCTTAGTCGAGTCCTAAAAGAAATCCCCAAATCAGCAATTCTCTTAACGTAGTTTCGACGTAGAAGTAGTACCTTAAATTTTCAACCAGAATTAAAGCAGCATAAGGTCAGAGAGAATTTTGTGTAGAGAAACTAGTGTTAGGGGTTGTTTATATAGGGTCAGGTCAACGAATGTAGACAGAAACGAGGCCAGAAACATCAAAGCGAACTCAGACTCAAAAATGGGTTCTGTCACCAGTCGACTTTATGGTCGACCTGGTCTTGGGCAGGTCAACTCTATAGTCGATCCCCAGGTCGACCTGGTCCTGGGCAGGAAATTTCCCACCCAGTGCATTCTGGGGTTTGAGTTCGAAATTTGAATTTGAATTCTAAGCTGTTTTGAACTTGAAAATTTCTGAAAACTTCGAAGGGTCATAACTTGGTGATACGGACTCCGATTTTCGAAAACTCGGACTTGTTTCCAAGCAGAATTTCAAGACGAATGCAATGGCGTAACCCGTTTCCCTTGATTATTATTTTTAAAAATTAATTCTGCCTTGATTTATGGTTATTACACGTTATTAAAATACGGTTTGTCACATTCTCCCCTCCTTAAAGGATTTCATCCCCGAAATCTCTAGGTTAGAAAGAATATACCCTACCATCCCATCATCCATCTACTCAAAGCATCAGGTTTCTAGTGCTGTATGAACATATGCAGTAAGTGTGTGTATATGCACTTATCTAATGCAAAAGATCAGGCGGTTACTGATTCAGTAGACCCCCTTAATGCAAAATATGTTAGTGTAATGAATCCAACATGTATGCAAAAATTCCTAACATACTTTACAATCTCTACATGAGTGCACAAACATTCATTCATATGCAACATCCAAGTGATAGCATAACAAGTTCCATCCATGTACAAGTATAAGCACTCATGCATATGCAACACGAAAATGTGACTGAGCCGATCTAGTGCCTAATGTGTGTCATGCATCCACTAGCAATCACTTGCAAACACTTGCAACCATTTTCAAACATCAACCATAACATGTTTCAATCACATGTTTACATCCATATAGTTCTACCTAAGGTTCTCAAGATAAGATCGAGAAGATAACAAGACAAATGTAGGTAGTAAAAGCACGATACGAAAAGGTTTTCAAGTTTATAGGAAAAAGAGATCGAGAATATACCCTCAAAAAGAAATGGGTAAAGTGCGCGTGTCTTCTCTTCGGTTTCCCAAGTTGCATCTTCTTGGGCTTCACTCCACTGAACTTTAACTAGCTTGACTTCTTGATTCCTTAGCTTCTTGATCTCCGTTCCTAAAATACGAATCGGAACTCGCCTCAATGTTGCTTCTTTTTCCACTTCTACGCCTTCAAGGATACTTGGCTCAACCACTTCGGCTGATTCATGTAAGCACTTTCGGAGATGCGAGACATGAAAGACATTGTGTACTCCGGCCAGCCTCTCGGGTAATTCTACCTTATAGGCCATCTGTCCAATCCTCTCAGTGATAGGGAACAGTCCTATGAACCTTGGTGCTAGCTTTCCAACTGCTCCATAATGAACTACATTGCATAATGGAGAAACTTTTATAAAGACCATATCTCCGACTTCAAACTCTAGGTATGTCCTTCTCTTGTCCGCATAAGATTTCTGTCTATCTTGGGCCGTTTTCATCCGTCTTCGTATCAACTTAACCTTCTCAGAAGTGTCCCTTATCATGTCGGGCCCAAGTATAAGCCTATCTGTTGTTTCCCACCAACAAGTTGGCGACTTGCACGGCCTTCCATATAGGGCTTCGAACGGTGCCATTCCGATGCTAGCTTGGTAACTATTATTATGTGCAAACTCCATGAGAGGAAGATGGTCTTCCCAAGTACCACCAAAGTAAAGAATGCATAGTCTCAAAAGATCCTCTAGTACCCTAATTACCCTTTTGGTTTGTCCATCCGTCTATGGGTGATAGGCCGTGCTTAAACTCAGTCGTGTACCTATTGCTTCTTGCAGACTATTCCAAAACTGGCTAGTGAAAATCGGGTCACGATCACTAACTATACTAGAAAGAACCCCGTGCAATCGTACTACCTCTCGAAGGTAAATAGACGCTAGCCATGATGCGGTCCTCTTGCTTTTCACCGGAATGAAGTGAGCACTTTTCGTGAGTCTATCAACTATGACCCATATGCTAGTATTTCCCTTCCTTGACCTAGGCAGTCCATCCACGAAATACATCGAGATACTCTCCCATTTCCATTGCGGAACTTCCAGAGGATTTAATAGCCCACCGAGCTTCTTCGACTCAGCCTTTACTTATTGGCATACCATGCACCTTGAAACGAACTCTGCCACGTCCTTTTTCATCCCAGCCAAAAGAACATGCGTTTCATATCTCTGTACATCTTATCCCCTCCGGGATGTATAGTCATCTTCGAGTGGTGCGCCTCTTCGAGAACTTTCCTTACTAATTCTCCTACTTGTGGGACACATAGCCTTCCATCACGCCTTAGCCATCCCTTGTCATCTATGGCATACCTACCGAGGGTGACTTGACATCTCACCACTAATCAGCTTGTCCATGATTTCGACTTTCTGTGGGTCTTCCTTCTGTGAAGTCCCTACTTGATCTAGAAGTGTAGGTCTTAACTCAAGAGATGCTAACGTAGCAGCCAATGACTCAACAGTAGGTGTAAAATCAAAGGTTGTTATAAACTCAAGGATTTTCCTTTCAACAAACAAGGGGCTCAAGGTCAACCTTTTCCTACTTAGCGCATCCGCCACCACATTACCCTTGCCAGGGGTATAAGCTATATCGAAGTCATATGATGCCAAGAATTCCATCCACCTCTGTTGTCTCAGATTCAAATCTTTCTGTGAGAAGAGGTACTTAAGCGATTTGTGGTCGGTATACAGCTCGAACCTCTCCCCTAGAAGATAATGGCGCCAAGCTTTAAGCGCAAAAACAATCGCGGCTAACTCCAAGTCATGCGTGGGATAGTATTTCTCATGAACTTTAAGTTGTCTGCCCCCGTAGCATATTACTCTTCCATCTTGCATTAGGACAGTGCCTAATCCCGTGCCGCACGCATCTGTGTACACCGTAAACACCTTGCCTCCGTCAGGTAATGCCAAAACTGGAGTTGTGGTGAGGGCTCTCTTGAGTCTCTGAAAAGCAACGTCACACTCTATATCCCATGCAAAAGCTAGGTTCTTCTTTGTTAACTTAGTAAGAGGGGCTGAAATCTTAGCGAAGTCCTTAATGAACTTCCTGTAGTAGCCAGCCAAACCGAGAAAGCTCCTCACCTCCGTTGTATTCTTAGGAATTTTCCAGTCTTGTACCGCAACTACCTTTGCGGGGTCCACGGCTATGCCTTGCTTAGAAACTACATGTCCAAGAAACCGAGCTTCCTTCCTCCAAAAATGGCATTTGGAGAACTTAGCCTTTAACTGGTGTGCTCTAAGCGTTTCCATGACTTCCTTGAGAAGTCTAGCATGCTCTTCTTCATCTTTTGAGAAGATCAAAATATCATCCATGAAAACCACCACAAACTTGTTAAGGAACTCCCGAAACACCCTACTCATCAAATCTACAAAATACGCGAGTGCATTCATTAACCCAAACGGCATGACGAGCCATTCGAAGAAACCATCTAGAGTCCTAAACGCAGTTTTGTCAATGCTATCCTCAGCCACTCTAAGCTGATGGAATTCTGTGGCTAGATCGAGTTGAGAGAAAACAGATGCTCCCACAAGCTGGTCAAACAAATCGCGATTCTTGGCAGTGGGTGCCTATTTTTCTTAGTTAGCTTGTTTAACTCACGATAATCTACGCATAAACGAAGCGAACCATCCGCCTTAGTAGCAAATACCACCGGAGCACCCCATTCAGAAATGCTTCGTCTTATGAAATTTTTCTCAAGCAACTCCTTAACTTGTTTACTGAGCTCTCTTCTTTCTCGCGGGGCCATGTGCCTAACGGGCAATGAAACTGGCTTGGCATTATCAACAAGATAAATTCTAAAGTCTATCTCGCGTTTAGGAGGTAACCCCCTCACCTCATCAAAGACATCTGGATATTCTCGGACCACTCTTACAGATTGCAAATTATTGACGGACGAGTCAAGAGATTCAAGATAACACAACATGACCGGACCCTTAGGGTTATAAGAAATTTCAAGGGTATTACCTAGGCGAGTCATGAGCCTCACTACCCTTCGTTCACAATCAAGAATGGCTCCATAATCGGACAGCCAATCCATACCAAGGATCAAACCGTATCCCATAAATCCGAGAACATAAGAATTACACATGAATTCTACGCTTAAGATAGAGATCCTCAAATCCACACACATCGTAGATAAATGGGCGGAGCCCCCAATTGGATTTGAAACTATAACGGGATCCTCAACCAGACAAGTACTTAGGTGCAGATTTTCAACAATATCAGAAGAAATAAAAGTATGCGATGCGACAGAGTCAAATAAGGTTCGAACAGGAAAGTCAGAAAAAGGCTTTCTACGGAAATATTACTACCTCGGTCAAGTGCTGGAGTGGTGTTAAGAGCATGCAACTGCCCTCTAGAAGGTCATGCTCGCTGGGTCTGCCCTTGCCCCTGTCCTTGCTTCTTAGGGCAATCCTTGCTGATGTGTCCAGTATGTCCACAATGAAAGCATTCACCCAACTTCCTCTTCTTCTTTCTACAGTCTTTAGCTAGATGTCCCGTAATACCCCAAAAGTTACATTTCCTTGTCTCACGTGCTTGTTATTATTGTTGTTGTTGCCCTTGTTATTCTTGTTGCCTCCCTTCTTGAAGTCAACTTTCTTATTCTGAGTCTCATTAGGCTTAACCTCCTTCTTGCTATTCTTGTCTTCCTCATGAAGTAGAGCCATATCCACCATGCTTTCAAAGGTCGCCCCCATGGGTATATGAATTATGGCCAAACTATGTAGTGGCTCGTTCAATCCTCAAGCAAAGCGTACAGCCTTTTTCTGGGCCGTGTTGACCAAGTCCAAACTGAACCGAGCAAGCTGATTAAACTTATTCACGTACTCCCTAACAGACATGTCCCCTTGCTTGAGTGCTAGGAACCTTTCCATCTGAAGGTTCTCTTCTGCTGACGATAAGAATTTAAGCCCAAACCTCTATCTAAAGTCTGCCCAAGTCTCAACTGGCCTGGTAGCGTTGGTGACTTCCCACCAAAATGCAGCTTCCTCTTTCAACAACCATGCTGCCAACTGAACTTTCCTACGGTCCTCCACATCAAAGCTAATAAACAAGTCTTCCGTCTCCTTTAGCCAGTTTCGTGCCTCAACAAAGGTTTCAGTTCCAACGAAGTTCTTGCCGCCCATTGCTTTAAAGCCTTTGCATATTTTGGCAAAGGCAGTACCAGGAGGACGAGGAACCGTGGCCACTGGAGGAGGAGGAGGAGGGATGTATGTCGGGCCCGAGCCGTTGGCCCTAGCTTCTAGGTACCTTCGGAACCATCCAGGTACGGGTACTCCCTCAGGAAGGTTAAGATCAGACATGCTGAAAAACGAAAAGAAAGATATTCAAACGAGGAAACAAAGGAAAGTGCTAATGGCTTTTGGGGAATAGCCTTTTTAAACATAAAACTTTTCTTGAAAAATGCTTCTTTATAAATGGTTTTGAAAATAGTTTCAGAAGGTTTTTAAAACTTTTGCCCAGCCAGGTAACCCTCTGCTCTGATACCAAATGTAACACCCCACCTCCGCTAGGGTCACTCACAAAGGGAATGCACTAGTTTTGGTGGAGTACTATCTAGATAAACATACGCAGAGATATCATAAGGCATAACATAAATAAAGCAGCGGTAGAAATTAAAAACCAAATTTTTATTACTTTCAAGAAAAGAGTCAAAACCTCATATATCCAAGGTACAAAGTATTCCACTACATCAAGTTCCAAATAAAGAAGCATAAACTTAAGATAACAAAAGTAAATTATTCCCCATAAATAGCAGAAATGCAGCCATGCATAGCTCAAGACCAAACCGTACATGAGCTGACAGAAAGCAAGCTAAATCCACTCTAAGAGCTAGTGTTTCCTCACTGAGAACCTGGGGGGGAAACAAAAGAAAAAGAGGCGAAAGAAAAAGGGTCAGTCTTAAGACTGGTAAGCCCTAGTGACTTTCAGTATAAAAACTAGTAAAGCTAACATGACATGTGAAAACTGGAATTAAACATAAGGATGATAACAGAACTGGTATGATAATTAAGATAACAAGATAAGTCAAGTCTAGCATCGCATATTCAAGATTCGCTGCACCAACTGTACTAGTGTTCTAACCCATGTCAAGTATTAATCATGAAATGATCCCTTGGCCCAATATCATGAAGTGGCCCATTATGGGGTCCTACGATACGATCTACTAATCTATCGGCTCCCTACAAGTTCTAGCTCGTCAAGTGTCAGTGTCATACGGCCCTATCCTTAAATGCAGTCACCTGTGCTAGGTCCACCATAAGGTGTATCAAGCCCTATGGTGCCAACCACCGACACGAATCAAGCACGCACAGTGTAAACCTACTGGTGCCCAATGCCTGCTTTTTCAACTCCGGACTACGTGCATGACCATAGTCCGCCTGAACCTACAATGGCGCACCTACTCAGCTGTCGTTCTGGTCGCTTACAATCAGCCCAGTAATCGTGCCCCACCCTGCCTAGTCCCAGTGTATCGTGATACAACTAAGTGGGTTACTGCTGAAAAGGACCGCGTAACTAGGGTTTCTAATGGGTTGAGTGTTGTCATTCAAATTCATGACTTAACCCTATCCAAATCATGTATCAAGTTGGTTAAGTGTGTTCAAGCGGTTCATGACTTAACCCTATCAAATCATCGTGTCAAATTGGTTAAGTATATTCAAGTGGTTCATGACTTAACCTTATCATGTGGCATTAATTCATTAATGCACCCCAACCTCTCACATTAGACTAATTATTGTGGTCACTGGATTTGTCGGGCGTTTCCGGGTAGATTTACACCACAACATAGTCTAACCTCGGGTTTTACGTGCGATATGACCAACTACCCACATTGGATCCTATTGTTTGCAGTCACTAGATTCGTCGGGCGGTTCCGGGCAGATTTACACTGCAAACTCAACCCAACCTCGAGTTGGCCATTTATAAGTTTATCTAAGTGTCATGTCCATGTTCAAGTTTTCATGTCAAAATTCATGTCGAGTTTCATGTCAGGTTTCATGTAAATTTCATGTCAAGTTCTTGTCCATATACAGGTTCAAGTTATAATAATGTTCATATTCAAGTTCAAAGCCAATTCATGTTTTACCTAATCTACCCAAATCGTATTCCCATTGCCCGTAAACTCGAATCGATACAAATAAATCTAATTAGGGAATAACATAAAAAGAGACGGGTATAAGGTGGCCTAAGTGATTACTAGCATAGCATGGTATAACTTGAGATAAATGATTATAACATTACTGGCATATGGAATATCGACCTCAAACATAAAGATTCCAAATCTAGCAAAATAAGGTACTAGTCAAGATAACAGTTGATATAAGGTGATAGTCATGGTAATGATTGACATAAGGTGACAGTCATAAACTTGTGACTAATTGCAGATTCAACATTGTAGGCATGATAATATGAGGGGTTTTTCTTTTTGATTTACAACATGAATAGGCCCCAAATCAATGTCATAGTAATATACCCAAAAGTCAAGATCCAAGATGAACAAGAATGGGTGTGAAACAGTCATCATACACAGGTCTAATTTAAATTTACAACATATTCATATTACGTTTACAGTTTACGTCTAAAAGTAACCGGGGCTTACAGATCGTGGTTCGAGATTTAGAAAAAGAAAGTCGATGTTGAATCTTTATATGCTTAGTCGAGTCCTAACAGAAATCCCCAAATCAGCAATTCTCTTAATGTGGTTTCGACGTAGAAGATGTAGTCCCTTAACTTTTCAACCAGAATTAGAGCAGCATAAGGTCAGAGAGAATTTTGTTTAGAGAGACTAGTGTTAGGGGCTGTTTATATAGGGTCAGGTCAACGAATGTAGACAGAAACGAGGCCAGAAACATCAAAGCGAACTCAGACTCAAAAATGGGTTCTGTCACTAGGTCGACCCCTAGGTCGACTCTATGGTCGACCTGGTCCTAAGGTAGGTCGACTCTATAGTCGAACCCCAGGACGACCTGGTCCTGGGCGTGAAATTTCCCGCCCAGTGCATTCTGGGGTATGAGTTCGAAATTTGAATTTGAATTCTGAGTTGTTTTGAACTTGAAAATTTCTGAAAACTTCGAAGGGTCATAACTTGGTCATACAACTCCGATTTTCGAAAACTCGGACTCGTTTCCAAGAAGAATTTCAAGATGAACGCAATGGCGCAACCCGTTTCCCTTGATTCTTATTTTAAAAATTAATTCTGCCTTGATTTATGGTTATTACATGTTATTAAAATACGGGTTGTCACAGGCAGACTTCTACCACAAGTGCAATCTAACCTTGTGTCTAAGTGTGGTTACAGTTTCTAATTACTGTAATCCTAGGCATTTCAATTGTTAACCAATTATTCCTATGTCGTTATAGGTTTTCATGCCCCTTTTCCCCAATTATGTTCATAATGAATTATATGCCCCAAATTCCTATTCGTATACATTATTCAAGTTATGCCAAAGTTCCCATTTTTCAAGTTATGCCCAATTTTAATGTTTTCCCCTCGTTCCCAATCTAATGCATTCGCATATTTTGGCGGCATGCCTAGGCTCGAAAGTAGCATGACTATATAAAAGGGAAAGGATGAAGGGAAGATGACAGTGTGATTATAATAAGAAAATTGACATAAACATATAGTGGCATAATGATAAGATGGGCATATAGGAACAGATCTGGTGAATTTGTGATAATAGAAATAACTCTAACATATTAGGGATGTCATAATTGGCATGATTAGATCTAAACAATGATTTAGATGTCCAACTAATAACAGATCCAATTTTATCCTTAAACATGGTAGCTAAAATGGTGAAACAATGGTAGATCTGAAATGACAAATAGGTGAAGATTTAGATCTAAGCCATAATCATGTCATAACATCATATAGACATAAGTTATAGCAGATATGATATGATTCGTAAGGTTACAGGCATAGATCCAATTTAGTGTCATATCAAGTTTTACTTTTAATTATTTAGATCTAAAATTAACATGGACTCACATTGTTTAGATCTAGAAAAATAGAAGGGGAATAGCAGATGTTGATTCACAGATCTACACTTGAATATCTCTAAACTTGATTGCAGAAGAAGAAGGTTTGATTTGATCCCGGCAACGGCAACATCTAGTCCTCCATTATTTTTAGTGTGAAGAAACTAGAGAAATAAGGCCATATTTATAGCCAAAAACCCCAAAAACCCTAATCTGTCTAGTCTATCGTTGGGGGGTCGACACCCCCCTTGAGGGGTCGACCGAGGGGTCGACACCCCCCCCCCCTAAGGAGTCGACACCCCTAGGAGGGATTTTTCCCGCTCACCCCAATCTACGCGATTTTGAATTTTCTGAACCTAAATTTGAATTTATGGACCTATATATATACACACACACATATATGTATACATATATATATATATATATATATATATATATATTGGCCAGAATTCCGAGACGAACGCAATGGCGTAGTCCGTTTTACTTAATTATAAATACTAAATTAATTATTCTTTAATTTATCCTCTTTAGTGTTGTTAAAATACGGGGTGTTACATTCTCCCCTACTCAAAGGATTTCGTCCCCGAAATCTCCAAGTTAAGAAGAATGTATATCCTACCATACATCATCCATCTACTCATCCACCAACCACAAGTATCCATTGTCCTTAAAGATTTCTAATGCTTATATGAACATATGCAAAGATGTGTGTATATGTTCCAATACTAATGCGAAAATCAGGCGGTCTTCTGATTCAGTCGACCTCCTTAATGCAATGTATGTTAGTGCCATGAATCCAACATGTATGCAAATAATCCTATTATAACATGTAATTTCTATATGTGTGCACAATCATCCATCCAAGTGCAACATCCATATGATGATACATTCATTTTTGTTCATTAAAAGAAGAAAAATGCACACACATCCATATGTAGTATGAGAGTGATTGAGCCGATCTAGTGCCTAATGTGTGTATATGCATCCATAAGCAACCGCTAGCAAACACTTGCATCCACTTGCATCCATCAAACATAACATGTCCTAAACACATGTTTACATCCATGGGATTCCTACCTAAAGGTCGAAGATTCGATTGATAGGATATACTTAAATGATAGAAACAAGCATAGATAATTTTTTTGGAAAAGGAGTTAAGAACATACCCTCGAAAAGAAAAGGGTACAAAGCATGAATCTTGTCTTTGGTCTCCAAAGTCGCATCCTCTGGGTTATCTCCCCACTGAACCTTCATCAATTTGACTTCTCTATTACGTAGCTTCTTAACTTCTGATCTAAGAATATGGGTAGGAACTCGTCTAACTATCGCCTCCTGTTCCACTTCTACTTCCTCCAATATACTCAGCTCAACAACCTCTGCGGTATCATGTAAGCTTTTCCACAAATGAGAAACATGGAAAACATCTTGAACGCCGGATAATCTCTCGGGTAGCTTTACTCTATAGGCCATTTAGCTGATCCATTCTGTTATAGGAAATGGCCCTACGAATCTTGGTGCCAGTTTTCCTATAGATCCAAACCGAACCACATTTCTTGATGGTGATACCTTTATGAAAACTATGTCTCCCACTTCCAATTCAATGTCAGCCCTTCTCTTGTCTGCATAGGATTTCTTCCTATCCTGAGCAGTCTTCATTCGTCGCCTAATAAGATCAATCTTCTTAGACGTTTCTCTAACCATATCTGGTCCAAGCAATAGTCTTTCTGTAGATTCCCACTAACAAGTTTGTGATATACAGGGTCATTCGTATAATGCTTCAAAAGGTGCCATGCCAATGCTTGCTTGAAAATTATTGTTGTAGGCGAACTCTACTAAAGAAAGATGCCCTTCCCAAGTACCTCCGAAGTCTAAGATACACAGCCTTAAAAGATCATCAAGAATTCTATTCACCCTTTCCGTCTTTCCATCGGTCGGTGCTCAAACACAACTGTGTACATAATGCTACTTGCAAGCTCCTCTAAAATTCACTGGTGATGATGGGGTCACGATCACTTATGATACTGGAAGGTACTCCATGAAGACGAACTATCTCAGGAACATAAATTGCTGCCAACCATGTCGTCGTCCTCTTGCTCTTCACCGGAATGAAATGAGCGCTCTTCTTACGTCTATCCACCACAACCCAAATACTGGTATTGGTTTTCTTCAATCTAGGCAAACCATCTATGAAATTGTATAACCCCACCTCCGCTAGGGTCACTCACAAACGGAGTGCACTAGCTTTGGTGGAGCATTATCTAGGTAAACATACAAAGAAATATTACAAGACAAAACATGTAAAACAGCGGAAGAAGAACCAAATTTCATTGCTTTAAAATATAGAAAGGTCTAAAGCCTTTTACATCAAAACGCTATTAAATCCATTACATCGAAATCTGTCTTGCAATGGTAAAGAAGCATATAACCATAGTCATAAATCATTCCCCAAGTAAAACAGCAAATCAAGCCATAGCCAAGAGAGATTCAAGCAATACATGAAAGAGCCTTGGAGCTTGGTAAGATCCGAACTAAGCTGTATTCCCACCCTACGAACTTTGGGGGGAACAAAAGAAAAAGAGGCGAAACAAACTGGGTCAGTCATAAAGACTGAGTAAGTCCTAGTGGCTTTCAACATAAAAATAGGTAAAGATAACATGGCATGAATAAACTGAAAGTAAACATAAGCATGATGACGAGGTAAGCTACAGGAACGATGAATCAAGTATAACATCCCATGCTTCCTATCAAGAGTATCATCACAAGGTTCCTACCAAGTATCATATTGCAAGGTTTCTATTAAGTATAACTTCGCAAGATTTCTAAGCTTCACCATTCCACTATTTTCTTTGATTTCCTATATTCTCTGCACCTACTGTACTAGTACCCTAACCCGTATCATCCTTTCCATGTATACGTACAGTCCCTTGCCGTATATCGTACGGGCTTCATCACGTATTTCTATACTAATTCAATGTAGTGCCACCATTCTTGAAATCGTTTGGACTGCCACCCTTGTTCTGTCTAGGTTTCCTTATCATGAACTATCGCGTGTTCAACTAGGATTTATGCCACTTAGGACCACTAGGGATTAAGCTACCTATTGAACATTTTCTAGATTCGTTTAGGGTTTATGCCACCTAGGACCACTAGGGATTATGCTACCTAACGAATTTTACGTAACGATCTATTAATCGATCGGCTCCCTACAAGTCCTAGCTCGTTATGTGTCTGTGTCATACGGCCCAATCACGAAATGTAGTCATCTGTGTTAGGTCCACCATAGGGTGTATCAAGCCCTATGGTGCCAACCATCGACACGAATCAAGCACGCACAGATAAACCTACTGATGCCCAATGCCTGCTTTTTCTGCTCCGGAGTGTGTGCACGCCCTCACTCCGTTAGAACCTACACTGGCGCACCCACACAGCCGTCGTTCTGGTCGCTTACAATCAGCCCAGTAATCGTGCCCCACCCTGCCTAGTTCCATGGTACCGTGATACATCTAGTAGGTTACTGCTGAAAAGGACCGCGCAATTAGGGTTTCCGTTCAGTAGGTTAAGTGTTGTCATTTAAATTCGAGACTTAACCCCATCAGTTTAGCATGTCAAGTTGGTTAAGTATATTCAAGCGGTTCATGACTTAACCCTATCAAATCATCGTGTCCAATTAGTTAAGTATATTCAAGAGGTTCGTGGCTTAACCCTATCAAATCATCGTGTCCAATTGGTTAAGTATATTCAAGCGGTTCATGACTTAACCCTATCAAATCATCGTGTCCAATTGGTTAAGTATATTCAAGAGGTTCATGACTTAACCCTATCAAATCATCGTGTTAAATTGGTTAAGTATATTCAAGCGGTTCATGACTTAACCCTATCAAATCATCGTGTTAAATTGGTTAAGTATATTGACTTAGCCCACCTGCTTATCAGGTTGTGACGGTTAAGTGTTACCCTCTGTTGTTACTTAACCTTACCACGCATCAGGTTATATCGGTTGGGTGTTATCAACCTATTCAAGTTAGCCCAACCCATCTGCTAGTCATGTTATAACGGTTAAGTGTCATTAGCCTAGCCACGTTACTTAACCCACCCATTCATAACATATTGGTTGAGCCTAGATTTATAAGTTTTACATGTTCTTAACTCATACCGGTTAGGTCCATATTCACATGTCAAATTTCCATGTCATCCCACCGAACCGTCTAACCATACCCACGTCTTATTATGGTTAGTGTTCCTTAATTCATTCATTATGATGAACGAATCATGACCTCTCACATTAGACCGTGCATTTTGTGGCCACTGGATTTGTCGGGCGGTTCCGGGCAGATTTACACCACAAACTGGGTCTAACCTCGTGTCATAAACCGTTATGCCTACAATTTGGCCTTCGACCTCTCACATTAGACTGACACTTTGTGGCTACTGGATTTGCTGGGCGGTTCCGGGCAGGTTTACACCACAAACCGAGTCTAACCTCGTGTCAAAGGTTCATTAATGGTCGTATTCCCCCCAAAACCCCAATATCAGTTCATGGGTTTAACATATAGAAATGTTCATATTCGTGTTCAAGTCAATTATCCAATACACAGTCATTTTCATGTTTCAAATTCTCAACTTTACATATTAATAAACATATGCCCAAGTTCCAAAATTACATGCCAATTTTTATATATATATATATATATATATATATATATGGATATATATATATATATACACCCAATTCTAGTCAGTTTACATATGTCCAATTCTTACCTATTTACATGTATGCCAAGCTTATGCTATTTCGCCCATATCGAGTTCTAGCCAAAACTGCATGTATCATGCCCAAATAAACCCAAATCATGTTCATGATGTAGTTATCCCAAATTTTAATCTTTTTATTACAACATACGCCAACTACCCAAGTTCATAATACATATTTATGCCAATTATCAAATTTACAATTTTATATTCAAATCCCCAATTCTACATGTGCCCAATCATAAGCCAAATCTTTTGATTTAATTTACATAGGCCCGAACTCGTGGTTTAATTTACATGCCAAATTACATACATGTTATACATACCAAATCTCATGTTACATTACATAGATCCTATTTGTGCCAAATTCCATGTATATAATATTTATGCAAATTTGTTCATAACAAGATTATACCAAAATTTACAGATCAAGCCCAAAATTGCAAATACAATGATAATATCCAATTTTATGTTGCCAATTATTACATCATATTCATATAGGCAATAATCTCATAATTCCCCCGTATACATATCGTACGCAAATAGCGACTTTAGGCCAAGGTCCGAAATTGACCAATGTTCATGAAAAGAAAATAAATTGGGGGAGATAGAAATTGAATAAAAATGAGATCAGAGGAAAACATCATCATAGGCATAAATATTACAACTTGATGATAACGTCATCACAAATCAAGAAAACTGCTGAATAGATCATAAACTTGTCATGAACATAAAGATAGACAAGTCCCAAAACAGAAGATTCAAGGAGCAACAGAAATAGATTAGAATTGATAAACATACTTAGATCCAATTCCACTTTATTTCATGTCCATATTATAATTAAATGTTTAAATCTAAAAACAACTAGAACTTATAGAGCATGGCTAGTGAATTAGGAACTGAAATTGTCATAGAACGTTGTAGTAGTGTTGATTTATTGTCTTGAATCATTGTACAAGCTTTAATCTTCGAATTGGATTGAGTTTGAATGCTTGTTCTTTAATTTGGGGGCGGCGGTCATGGTTCAAGAGGTATTTTAGCAGCATAATGGTGTAAGAATGATTTGATATGAATTAGGTTAGGTCTAAGGGTGTTTTTATAGGTGTAGCAACTAGTTTAGGCCCTTAGATTAACCCTAGAATCAATCCGGACCATTAAAACACGTCTCAGGCTTCAAAAATGAGTTCTGGGTCAAACCAGGCCGACCAGATCGACCTGTAAGGTGGGGGTCGACACTATGGTCGATCTGGGGGGTAGGTCGACCCTATGGTCGAAGCTATGGTCGACTTGGGGGGGGGGGGTAGGTCGACCCCCTGGTCCAGTGCTGCTCGAAAACTGCTGAAACTTGTATAGGCCGTAACTTCTTCATCCGGACTCCGATTTTCAAAAACTCGGACTCTATTTCATGTAAAATTTCGAGACGAACGCAATGGCATAACCTGTTTCCCCTGATTATGATTTTAAAATTTAATTCTTCCTTGATTTCTTGTTTTAACATGTTATAAAAATACGGGTTGTTACATTCTCCCCTCCTTAAAGGATTTCGTCCCCGAAATCTTCAAGTTAAGAAGAATGTGTCCTACCATCCAATCGTCCATCTACTCAATCATCAATCATAGTCATCCATTGTCCTTAAGAGATTTCTAATGCTGTATGAACATATGCAGAAAGTGTGTGTATATGTTCCTTATCTAATGCAAATGATCAGGCCAGATTGATCTTCTTAATGCAAAATATGTTTAGTGCCATGAGTCCAACATGTATGAAAATAGTCCTAGTCACATAAACACTATATGTGTGCACAAACATCCATCCATATGCAACATCCACATGATAACACATTCAATCTCATCCATAAACAAGTATAAACACTCATGCATATGCAATATGAAAATGTGTCTGAGACGATCTAGTGCCTAATGTGTGTTATGCAACCACGAGCAACCACTTGCAACCACTTGAAACCATCAATCATAACATGTCTCAAACACATGTTTCACCCAATTGTTCCTACCTAAAGATATAGCCGAATGATAGAAGCAAGTAAAAATTTTGTGCCCCTTAGGCAATGTCAAAGCTGGAAATCTACGTCACATATATATTGAATAGGAGAAGAACTCCCTAAGCACCAGCCCATATCCTATAAAACCCAAAAAGTTTAGTCAACCCAACGGACACCCTCAAGCCCCAACATGTATTACTAACAGATAAGTCATACACCCTATCGGATTTGCAACAGAAATAGGATTGAGAATAGGACCGAGAGGTTACACTTAAAAGATAGCATACAAGTAAGCTCTATAGGAAAAGAGGGATCAAGGATATACTCTTAAAAAGAGATATAATGCGCGTGTCTAGTCTTCATTCTTCTAAGTCGTATTTCCTTGAGCTTAACTCCATTTGTGCTTTGTCCGTCTTTAACTTCATAATTTCATAGTTTCTTAATTCTTGTTTCCAAAATATGAGTTGGAACCCATTCCACTGTTGCCTCTCATTCCACTTTTACTTATTTTTCTTCTAGTATAAATGGCTTAAATATAACTGAGTACTCATGGTTTCATGCAAGCTCTCCAAAATTCACTAGTGAATCCTGGATCTCGTTTATAGGGTATTCCATGCAGAAGGATTATCTCTTGCAAATAAACAGATGTCAACCATGTTGCCAAATGTACTTACTAAGGTGATTTTCTATAACTCATGCATAAGCGAAATGAACCATCCGCCTTAGTGGCGAACACTACTCGAGCGGATCAATAAATGTATCAAGAATGGATCGATAAATGTATCAAGAGATTCTAGGTAACTAAACATGGAAGAACCCTAAGGGTTACACTAGACTTCGAGGGCATTACCAAGGCAAGTCGAGCGTCTAACTACCCTCTTCTCATACTCGAGAATGGTACCATTTCTGGACAACCACTCCATCCCTAGAATCAACCCATAGCCCAAAAACATAAGCTTTACTTCTAAACTCAACACTTAACATAAACATTCTCAAATCAAACAAGTCATGAATAAATGAGCTGATTTCCCACAGGATTTGAGACAAAAACGAGATCCTCTACTGCGCTAGTACTAAGGTGCAGAGACTCAACTATCAAAGCAGAAATAAAAAGGATGCGATGTACCATAATCAAAAAGGGTACGAATAGGATAGAAATATAAACTAGACTTTCCTACAGAATCATTTCTACCTTCTTGTTCTGAGCCTCATTCGCCTTAACCACTCTTATCCCCTCTTATGTAATGTGTTAACAGGTCTCTCGAGAACTACCTCCAACGCACGGCAACCCTACAAAGCTTGAAATAAGATTAGTCACAGATGGAACTAATGTGATTACAGATGGAGGAAAGAAAGGAAAAGGGATTCGAACAAGGAAACAAAGGATAATGCTAATGGCCTTTGGGGAATAGCCTTCAAAAATAAAACTTTTCTTCAAAAATGCTTCTTTGTAAATGGTTTTGAAAATAATTTCAAAAGGTTTTAAAACTTTTGCCCAGTCCGGTAACTTTCTGCTCTAATACCAAATGTAACACCCCACCTCCGCTAGGGTCACTCACAAAGGGAATGCACTAGCTTTGGTGGAGCATTATCTAGGTAAACATACACAGAAATATTACAAGACAAAACATATAAAACAGCGGAAGAAGAACCAAATTTCATTGCTTTAAAATGTAGAAAGGTCTAAAGCCTTTTACATCAAAACGCTATTAAATCCATTACATCGAAATCGGTCTTGCAATGGTAAAGAAGCATAAAACCATAGTCATAAATCATTCCCCAAGTAAAACAGCAAAGCAAGCCATAGCCAAGAGAGATCCAAGCAATACATGAAAGAGCCTTGGAGCTTGGTAAGATCCGAACTAAGCTGTATTCCCACCCTTCGAACCTGGGGGGGGGGGGGGACAAAAGAAAAGGAGGCGAAACAAACTGGGTCAGTCATAAAGACTGAGTAAGTCCTAGTGGCTTTCAACATAAAAATAGGTAAAGATAACATGGCATGAATAAACTGAAAGTAAACATAAGCATGATGACAAGGTAAGCTACAGGCACGATGAATCAAGTATAACATCCCATGCTTCCTATTAAGAGTATCATCACAAGGTTCCTACCAAGTATCACATTGCAAGGTTTCTATTAAGTATAACATCGCAAGATTTCTAAGTTTCACCATTCCACTATTTTCTTTGATTTCCTATATTCTCTACACCAACTATACTAGTACCCCAACCCGTATCATCCTTTCCATGTATACGTACAATCCCTTGCCATATATCGTATGGGCTTCATTACGTATTTCTATACTACTTCAACGTAGTGCCACCATTCTTGAAATCGTTTGGACTGCCACCCTTGTTCTATCTAGGTTTCCTTATCATGAACTATCGCGTGTTCAACTAGGATTTATGCCACTTAGGAGCACTAGGGATTATACTACCTACTGAACATTTTCTAGATTCGTTTAGGGTTTATGCCACCTAGGACCACTAGGGATTATGCTACCTAATGAATTTTATGTAATGATCTATTAATCGATCGGCTCCCTACAAGTCCTAGCTCGTTCATGTGTCTGTGTCATACGGCCCAATCATGAAATGTAGTCATCTGTGCTAGGTCCACCATAGGGTGTATCAAGCCCTATGGTGCCAACCATCGACACGAATCAAGCACGGACAGATAAACCTACTGATGCCCAATGCCTGCTTTTTCTGCTCCAGAGTGTGTGCACGCCTGCACTCCGTTAGAACCTACACTAGCGCACCCACACAGCCGTCGTTCTGGTCGCTTACAATCAGCCCAGTAATCGTGCCCCACCCTGCCTAGTTCCAGGGTACCGTGATACATCTAGTGGGTTACTGCTGAAAAGGACCGCGCAACTAGGGTTTCCGTTCGGTAGGTTAAGTGTTGTCATTTAAATTCGAGACCTAACCCCATCAGTCTAGCATGTCAAGTTGGTTAAGTATATTCAAGCGGTTCATGACTTAACCCTATCAAATCATCGTGTTAAATTGGTTAAGTATATTCAAGCAGTTCATAACTTAACCCTATCAAATCATCGTGTCCAATTGGTTAAGTATATTCAAGATGTTCATGGCTTAGACCTATCAAAACATCGTGTCCAATTGGTTAAGTATATTCAAGCGGTTCATGACTTAACCCTATCAAATCATCGTGTCCAATTGGTTAAGTATATTCAAGCGGTTCATGACTTAACACTATCAAATCATCGTGTTAAATTGGTTAAGTATATTCAAGCGGTTCATGACTTAACCCTATCAAATCATCGTGTTAAATTGGTTAAGTATATTGACTTAGCCCACCTTCTTATCGGGTTGTGACAGTTAAGTGTTACCCTCTGTTGTTACTTAACCTTACCACGCATCAGGTTATATCGGTTGGGTGTTATCAACCTATTCAAGTTAGCCCAACCCATCCGCTAGTCATGTTATAACGGTTAAGTGTCATTAGCCTAGCCACGTTACTTAACCCACCCATTCATAACATATTGGTTGAGCCTACATTTATAAGTTTTACATGTTCTTAACTCATACCGGTTAGGTCCATATTCACATGTCAAATTTCCATGTCATCCCACCTAACCCTCTAACCATACCCACGTCTTATTATGGTTAGTGTTCCTTAATTCATTCATTATGACAAACGAATCATGACCTCTCACATTAGACCGTGCATTTTGTGGCCACTGGATTTGCCGGGCGGTTCCGGGCAGATTTACACCACAAACTGGGTCTAACCTCGTATCATAAACCGTTACGCCTACAATTTGGCCTTCGACCTTTCACATTAGACTGACACTTTATGGCTACTGGATTTGCCGGGCGGTTCCAGGCAGGTTTACACCACAAACCGAGTCTAACCTCGTGTCAAAGGTTCATTAATGGTCGTATTCCCCCCCCCCCAAACCCCAATATCAGTTCATGTGTTTAACATATAGAAATGTTCATATTCGTGTTCAAGTCAATTATCCAATACACAGTCATTTTTATGTTTCAAATTCCCAACTTTACATATTAATAAACATATGCCCAATTTCCAAAATTACATGCCAATTTATATATATATATATATATATATATATATATATATATATATATGGATATATATATATACCCAATTCTAGTCAGTTTACATATGTCCAATTCTTGCCTATTTACATGTATGCCAAGCTTATGCTATTTCCCCCATATCGAGTTCTAGCCAAAATTGCATGTATCATGCCCGAATAAACCCAAATCATGATTCATAATGTAGTTATCCCAAATTGTAATCATTTTATTACAACATACGCCAACTACCCAAGTTCATAATACATATTTATGCCAATTATCAAATTTACAATTTTATATTCAAATCCCCAATTCTACATATGCCCAATCGTAAGCCAAATCTTTTGATTTAATTTACATAGGCCCGAACTTGTGGTTTAATTTACATGCCAAATTACATACATGTTATACATACCAAATCTCATGTTACATTACATAGATCCTATTTGTGCCAAATTCCATGTATATAATATTTATGCAAATTTGTTCATAACAAGATTATACCAAAATTTACAGATCAAGCCCAAAATTGCAAATACAATGATAATATCCAATTTCATGTTGCCAATTATTACATCATATTCATATAGGCAATAATCCCATAATTCCCCCGTATACATATCGTATGCAAATCGCGACTTTAGGCCAAGGTCCGAAATTGACCAAGGTTCATGAAAAGAAAATAAATTGGGGGAGATAGAAATTAAATAAAAATGAGATCAGAGGAAAACATCATCATAGGCGTAAATATTACAACTTGATGATAACGTCATCACAAATCAAGAAAACTGCTGAATAGATCATAAACTTGTCATGAAAATAAAGATAGACAAGTCCCAAAACAGAAGATTCAAGGAGCAACAGAAATAGATCAGAATTGATAAACATACTTAGATCCAATTCCACTTTATTTCATGTCCATATTATAATTAAATGTTTAAATCTAAAAACAACTAGAACTTATAGAGCATGGCTAGTGAATTAGGAACTGAAATTGTCATAGAACGTTGTAGTAGTTTTGATTTTTTGTCTTGAATCATTGTACAAGCTTTAATCTTCGAATTGGATTGAGTTTGAATGTTTGTTCTTTAATTTGGGGGCGGCGACCATGGTTCAAGAGGTATTTTAGCAGCATAATGGTGTAAGAATGATTTGATATGAATTAGGTTAGGTCTAAGGGTGTTTTTATAGGTGTAGCGACTAGTTTAGGCCCTTAGATTAACCCTAGAATCAATCCGGACCATCAAAACACGTCTCAGGCTTCAAAAATGAGTTCTGGGTCAAACCAGGCCAACCAGGTCGACTTGTAAGGTAGGGGGGTCGACACTATTGTCGAACTGGGGGGTAGGTCGACCCTATGGTCGACCCCTTGGTCCAGTGCTGCCTGAAAACTGCTGAAACTTGTACAGGCCATAAATTCTTCATCCGGACTCTGATTTTCAAAAACTCGGACTCTATTTCATGTAAAATTTCGAGACGAACGCAATGGCGTAACCCGTTTCCCCTGATTCTGATTTTAAAATTTAATTTTGCCTTGATTTCTTGTTTTAACATGTTATAAAAATACGGGTTGTTACAGAAATCCATAGAGACGCTCTCTCATTTCCACTGTGGAACCTCCAAAGGATGAAGTAAACCACCGGGCTTCTTTTGCTTAGCTTTAACTTGCTAGCAAATCAAACATTGAGAAATAAATTCCACCACATCTTTCTTCATCCCAGCCCAAAAGAAAACCCTCTTCATATCCCCATACATCTTATCACCACCTGGATGAATAGTCATCTTAGAATGATGGACTTCTTCTAGGACTGTTTTTATCAAGCTCCCAATTCGGGAAACACAAATCCTTCCATCTCGTCGCAACCACCCTTTATCGTCTATGGAATATATACTGAGGTGACTAGAAGTCTCACCTTTACTTAGCCTATCCAAGATGTCTAAAATTTGTGGATCATCTCGCTGCGAAGCTCCTATTTGATCCATAAGAGTAGGTCGCACTTCCAGTGATGCGAATAAGCCAGTAACATCTCGGTGGAGGGTCTAAAGTCAAAAGTCGATATGAACTCCAAGCTTTTACTCTTCACAAACAGAGGACTTAAGGCCATCCTCTGCCCACTAAGTGCGTCTGCCACCACATTACCCGTGCTAGGGGTATAAGTAATCTCAAAATCATAAGAAGCTAGGAACTCCGTCCACCTTTGTTGCCTTAAATGAAGATCCTTCTACGAGAGCAAGTACCTGAGAGATTTATGATCGGTGTACAACTCGAACTTCTCTCCAAGAAAATAATGATGCCACGTCTTAAGTGCGAATACTATGGCAGCTAGCTCTAAATCATGGGTAGGGTAGTTCTTCTCATAAACCCTTAGCTATCTTCCTCCATAACATACTTTCATTCCCTCTTGCATCAGAACTGCACCAAGCCCTGTACTGTGACACCCCACATCCGTTAATGTCACTCACTAAGGGAATGCATTAAGTTTCGTGAAGTGTTGTAGGTAAACAGACACAGAATAATTACAAGACATATATAAATAAGATAGCAATGGAAATTTCAAATTTTTATTTCAACATAAAACATTATACCATAGTTCACAATACCATAAGTCATAAAATCATTACAACAAAATACTTCTATCTTGCATCATCAAAGTACATAGGTATTAAAGAAAAACATTATTCCCCAGTAAAAAAGAGTAAGTCATGGTAGAGACAAAGACTTGAGCCATACTCCAGAAGTAGCTTCCAGCAAGATAATATCCAAGTCCTAACTAGGCCTGGGTGTTTCCTCCCTGAGAACCTGGGGGGAAACGGAGGAGAGAGGGAGAAACAAAAGGATCAGACATGAAGTCTGGCGAGTCTAGTTACTTTTAGCCAGTAAATAAATAAAGGTGAACATGACAGGCATAAAGTGGGTAAGAGAGGTCACTATATAAATAGCAGGTGTGACAAGGCAGATAAGGTAAGGTGTACACATACTTCACTAATGACTACTCTGCACTATTACTAACTAAAGTTAGATGATCCCTTTCATAATAAGTTGGTAGACTTAGGGTATACGTCCGAGTGTACCCTAACCCCTACCCTAATCGATCAGCTCCCTATTCCGTAGATACCCTGTTCTGGCCCCACAGTAGGAGGTACCACTTCCTAAAGTGGCAACCCAAGAGGTGCACAACCATATCTGCTGGTATCACAGTCGTCTTAGCCCCCTCTACCTGTCCCATGCATGCACATGTCCCCGGTCGGTTTGCGCCGTCCACACCGTCCGTCCCGTTTGGATCTCTTACAATCAGTCCAGTAAGCGTGCCCCTTCTCCAAACTAGCTCAGAGTATATACTTGATACCAACTCAGGGTTACTGGCTGAAATGGGTCCCACACAATATGATACGAGCTCTCCCCTTTGTCTTGTATACCCCACTAGGTTTTTCACTGACTATGTATACCCTTAGATGTGTTTAATTACATAGCCCTATGTCAGTTATGCTTACCTATAGGTGTCTTTAATACATAACCCTCAATCTTTCTATCGGTTATGCTTACCTATAGGTGTCTTTAATACATAACCCTACCATTTCTATAAGTTATGCCTATCATAAAAGGTGTCTTTAATTACATAACTTTATTATTTCCCTCGGTTATGTATACCACTAGGTGTCTTTAATTACATAACCTTACCAGGTTAAGTTTGTGGGCCTATATATATATACTAATATTCCCACCTACCCAAGATTTACTTAACCCTCCCACTGATTCAAGCATGTTTATTTAACGGTTAAGTTTGTGGGCCTATATAATAATATTACCCACCTACCCAAGATTTACTTAATCCACCCCTTTTGTTCAACCAAGTTTACTTAACCCCCAACTTAAATTTAAGTACATACAATCTATATGGATTAACTTAAGTTAAGTAGTCCAATTCATTACCATGTCCATTTATGGTTTATAATGGGCTAGATCTCCTACATTAGGCCTACAACATCTGGACGCTGGATATGTCGGTTGGGTCCGGGCAAACTTATTCCACAGTTGGTTTTACCTTGTGTCATAGCCCGATTTGTATTTACATACTTAGACCTCCTACATTAGATTCAACATTAGTGGCTGCCGGATATGCCGGTCGGGTCCGGGCAGACTTCCACCACTAATGTAACCTAACCTCGTGTCATAAGTACAATTACAATTCCTAATTATAATTACTAAACATTCTATTTTAATTAATTAATCAATTAATTAACCCTTTCCTTTTATAGGTGCCAATACCTATTTTGCCCAATAATTTAAATTACATGTCCATAAATGTTCATATTCAAATTATGTCATTTATAATTAATTTACCAATTAATTAATCCTTTCCTTTTATAGGTGTCAATACCTAATTTAAATTACATATCCATAAATGGTCATATTCAAATTATGCCATTTTTACCCAAATTTTCATATGTCATTATAGGTGATTATTTTCTATGTTTCCCTATTTGAATTATATGCTCATTTCATATAAATACTATATAAACTATGCCAATTACAAATTCCCTTTGTCCCCGTTCCTAACTAACGTATTCACACGTATTTTGGCGGCATCGAGGCTATAAAGTAGCCTCGTCATAACAATAAAAGGGAACATGATAAGGGTGACAGTTCAACATATTTTGGCGTAAATATTAACATAACTGGCATAGTAACTAAGTGAATGGACATGTTATAATTATCATAATAAAGTGGACATCAAATTAATAACTTGTGTTTAGTCAAGCATAATGAGATCTAGATTCAATATTTGGTGTCCTATTACCTAAATCTAGCACATACAAGGTGGCATAATAACAAGTTTAGATTCATATGTCAAGTTTACCACATATACCAAGGTATCATAATATAACAAGTGAAAGGTGATTAACACCAAAGTCTAGATCCAAGTAATATCAAATTAATGGATGTATTATCATCCTAACATGGTTAAAAATCAATGTTCATATAAACGTCATATCGAATCACCACAATCAGATCTAGAAAGTTAGATCAGTATTAACAAGTTCACATGTACCACAATATAATTGAAATTCAAGATTCACATAGGAAACATAGTAGAATGTCCATATATTAGATATAGGGAAAATGACATAGTATGCTTGCATAAGTTCATGATTTACAGCATATGCCCAATTCATAATCTACCACAATTCACATTTATCTATTTAAACCTAAAAGGGACTAGAACTCACTATGGTAGAAGAAAGGATAGATTAAGCGTTTGTTGCTATTCTAGAACTTCACGAATCCTAAGCTTTAATTCGTTGGAGAAGATATTAGCTTAGTTTAATGCAGCAGCATGGCGGCTTATGAATGAATTTAGTTTAGATTAGGGTTTAGGTTAGATATGCTTATATAGATATGTTTGCTTAATTAGAGCCTTTAGATTATTTAAGAGATCATCAGAACCACACAGCTCAAAGACACGTCATCCAACCAATCAGAAGAGGCCACGTCAGCCCTAAAACTCAAAAATCATCATTAACAAATAAGAATGCGCCATGTGTGCAACATGATGTGCAGCAGCAGGGGTGTTGACACCCACGTGTCATTATATTATATATATATATATATATATATATATATATATTTCTTTTTAACTATCTTTCCAGTTAACCCTTTTCACACTAAACTACTTTTTTTTAATTGAATTGCATTCACACTAATGCACTTTTTAGCCATTCCCCTAAAACAAAAATATGGGGCTGGCAGGGATTGAACTCAGAACCTCTCGTATACAAGTCATGTGTTCTAACAAAATGAGCCACTAAGTCTTGTTTACAAACCTTAGAACAATGCTAAACATTATTCTTTTCTCATTCCTCTTTTTCATGTTTTGTTGCAATATTTAATTTTTCTCTTAAATATATCTATGTATATAATATATATATACATATTTCCATATCTTTAATTTCATTAAAAATGCGGGGTGTTACATGTACCACATGCGTCATTGTATACTGTAAACACTTTATTCCCGTCAGGAAAGGTTAAGACTGGGGCTATTGTCAGAGCCCTCTTCAATCATTGGAAAGCAACATCACAATCTATATCCCACGAAAATGCCAAATTCTTCTTCGTCGGCCTGGTGAGTGGGGCTGATATCTTTGTGAAGTCCTTAATGAACTTCCTATAATAGCCTGCTAACCCCAAAAAGCTTCCCACCTCTGTTGCATTCTTTGGGATCTGCCAATCTTGAACTGCAACTACCTTTGCGGGATCTATTGTTATCCTATCTTTAGAAACCATGTGCCCTAGGAATCTCACCTCTTTTCTCCAAAATGGTATTTGGAGAACTTTGCCTTAAGCTGAAGCGCACGCAGAGTTTTCAAAACCTCCCTTATATGTGAGACATGTTATTCCTTGCTCTTCGAGAAAATCAAGATATCATCAGCAAAGACTACGACAAACTTATTTAGAAACAACCTACTCATTAGATCAACAAAATAGGCGGGTGCATTCATCAACTCAAAAGGCATTGCAAGCCATTCAAAGAAACCATCTGGAGTCCTAAAAGCGGTCTTATCTATACTGTCCTCAGCCACCCTTAACTAATGGAACCCCATGGCCAAGCCTAGCTGAGAGAAAACTGATTCACCAACAAGCAGGTCAAACAGATCGTTTATCCTCGAAAGTGGGTGTCTATTCTTCTTAGTGAGTTTATTCAACTCTCTATAGTCTACACATACGCGAAGCAAACCATCCACCTTAGTTGCGAATACCACTGGAGCACCCCATTCAGATATGATTCTCCTAATAAACCCTTTTTCAAGTAGCTCCGCTACTTGTTTGCTAAGCTCCCTCCTTTCTCTTGGAGCCATATGGCACATAGGTAATGCAACAGGCTTTGCATTGTCTACCATATATATGCGGAAATCAATCCCGCGTCTTGGGGGTAAACCTCGAACCTCATCAAAGACATCAAGATACTCATAGACAACTGGTACAGATTGCAGACCATCGATGGATGCATCAAGAGACTATAGGAAACTAAGCATGACGGACCCTTGTGGGTCACAAGAAATCTCGAGGGTCCTCCCATGACAAGTCAGAAGCCTAACAACCCTCCTCTCACAATCCAGAATGGCACCATACATGGCTAGTCAATCCATCCCTAAAATCAAACCATATCCCATAAACTCGAGCACATATGTGTCGCATTCAAACTCAACGCCTAGCACAGATATTCTCAGACCCCGAGAAGTCATAGACAAATGAGCTGAACCACCAATGGGGTTTGAGACAACAACGGGATCCACTACCATACTAGTATTTAAGTGCATAAATTCAACAACAGAACTAGATATAAATGAATGCGAAGCGCCAGAATCAAAAAGAGTTCTAATAGGGTGACTTGAAAGAGAAATCAAACCTTCCACGGAAACTTTCCTACCTCTATCTGGAGCACTGGTCGCGAGAGCATACACTTCCCCCCCCCCCCCCCCCAGAAGTTCCTGCCCTTTGACTCTGTCGTTGCCTCTTCAGGCACTCCTTAGCAAAGTGTCTTGACTTCCCCACAACTGAAGTAAGTATTCTTTCTTCTTTTACAGTCTTTTACCAAGTGACCCTCACGTCCACAAATGTAACACTTCCTCTTATCCTTAGCCTTGTCATTCTTTCCACCCTTCTTTTGTTGTTGTTGTTGTTGTCCTTTCTTGGGCCATACCTTCTTATTTTGTGTTGTTTCCTCAACCTTAACTTCCTTCTTTTCTCCTTTGTCTTCCTCATGCATCAAGGTCATATCAACTAGCCTTTCAAAAGTTGCTCCTATTGGAATATGGGACATAGCTAACCCATGTAGGGGTTCATTCAGTCCTTTAACAAACTGCAAAGCTTTCTTATGTGGAGTATCCACTAGCTCTTGCCCAAATCTCGCTAGTTGTTTGAATTTATTAACGTATTCTTTAACAGTCATGCTCCCTTGCTTGAGCGCCAAGAATCTTTCCATTTGCATGATTTTTTCATCTTGAGAAAGAAATTTCATTTCAAACCTCATTCTGAAATCATTCCATGTCCCTACCGGACGTCCTGCTTGGGTTACTTCCCACCAGAACGAACCTTCATCTTTTAGCAGTCAGACAGCTAACTAAATCTTCCTTTGATATTCCACTTCGAAGATTCCAAACAAGTCCTCGGTCTCCTTGAGCCAATTCCTTGCCTCTACGAATGTTTCGGTTCCACGGAATGTCTTCCCTCCCATGTCACAAAAATCTTTGCAGATCTTAGCGAAATTATATGCTCTTGGAAGAGGAGGAGGAGGAACAACGGGTGCAGCTGGGGGAGGAACGTCAGCTTGACCTCCAGCAGGCGTCGTGGCTTCTAGATACCTACGGAACTAGCCTATTATGTAACGCCCTCAGGAATATTAGGTTCCCCAAACATGCTGGAAAAAAGGAAAGAGATTCAAACAAAGGATCGAAAGATATTACATATGACTTTGGGGAATATGTTTTTCAAAATAGACTTTTCTTTTTGAAAATGATTTCTTTTAAAACCCTTTAGAAAATAATTTCCAAAAACCTTTAGCTCTGATACCAACTATGACACCCCACGTCCGTTAACGTCACTTATTAAGAGAATGCATTACGTTTCGTGAAGCGTTATAGGTAAACAAAAATAGAAACAGAAACATTACAAGATAGATATAAAATAGCAGCGAAATTAAAAACTTTATTAATCATAAAGCATTGTGGTTCAAAACATCATATATCTAAAGTACATAAAACCAGTACATCATTAAAATTTCTGTCTTGTACTTAAAACATCAGAGTACAATAATAAAAGAAGCATAATTCCCAAATAAAAACATTGCCATACTAGCAAAGATATGAGCTTGAGCAATACATCTAAGCAGCTCCACCAAAATGATAGCGGAATCCTAATCAAGCCTGATTATTCCCACCCTGAGAACCTGGGGGAACAGAAGAAAGAAGAGGGAAAAAAGGGTCAGACATAAAGTCTGGCAAGTCCAGTTACTTTTAGCAAATAAATAAGTAAAAGTACCATGACAGACATATAAAGTGGATGGGGAAGATAACATCACAAAAGGCAGGTATGACAAGGTAAACATGTAGAGTGTATACGCTTCTCTAATTATTACTCTGCACTAGTATTAGTATAACTAGAATGAGACGATCCCCAACATGTATAAGATGGTAGACTTAGGCGTACTTCTGGTGAGAGGTTTTAACCCATACAATCCACATGCATCCCAATAACGGACTCCTAAACTTAACAAAGTCTGATGTACCCTAACTACTGCCCTAATTGATCGGTTTCCTACTCCATAGACACCCTATGCCAGCCCCATAGTAGGATGCATCACTTCCTAAAATGGGAACCCTTCGTTAATGTGAATAACCATATGTACAAGTGTCACGGTCGTCTTAAACCCCTCTGCCCGGACCATGCAGGCACATGACCGCGGTCGGTTTGCGCCACCCACACCATCCTCCACGTTTGGATCTCTTACAATTAGTCTAGTAAGCGTGCCCCAACTCCGACTTAGGGCGGAGTACTCGTTTGATACTGTTATATGGGTTACTGACTGAAACGGGTCCCCCACACAAGATGATGCAAGCTATCCCCTTTGTCTTGCATCCCCAATTCTAGAATTTCCATAGGTTATGCTTACCTGATGGTTTCTTTAATTACATAACCCCAACTGGTTAAGTTTGTGGGTCTATATATAAATATTACCCACCCAAACCAGATATACTTAACCTCCCACTATTTCAACCAAGTTTACTTAACCCCTATTCAAATAGACATGTTCATACAATCCCTATGGATTCAACTAGGTTAAGTATTCATCTTCATAGCCATATTCATTTAAGGTTATAATGTACTAGACCTCCCACATTAATCCTACAATTTGTGGACGCTGGATATGTCAGTCGATTCCGGGCAGACTTCTTCCACAAGTCGGGCATAAAATCGTGTCTTAGCACGTCTTATGTTTATGCACTTAGAACCCTCGCATTAGATTCAACACTTGCGGCCATTGGATATGTTGGGCAGTTCCAGCAGACTTCTACCACAAGTGCAATCTAACCTCGTGTCTAAGTGTGGTTACAGTTTCTAATTACTGTAATCCTAGGCATTTCAATTGTTAACCAATTATTCCTATGTCGTTATAGGTTTTCATGCCCCTTTTCCCCAATTATGTTCATAATGAATTATTTGCCCCAAATTCATATTCATATACATTATTCAAGTTATGCCAATTTTCCCATTTACAAGTTATGCTCAATTTTAACATTTTTTCACCTCGTTCCCAATCTAACGCATTTGCATATTTTAGCGGCATGCCAAGGTTCGAAAGTAGCCTGGCTATATAAAAGGGAAAGGATGAAGGGAAGATGACAGAAATGATTATACTAACAAAATTGACATAAACATATAGTGGCATAATGATAAGATGGGCATATAGGAACAGATCTGGTGAACTTTTGATAATAGAACTGATTCTAACATAGTAAGGATGTCATAACAGGCATGACTAGATCTAAACAATGATTTAGATGTCCAACTAACAATAGATCCAATTTTATCCGTAAACATGATAGGTAAAATGGTGAAACAATGGCAGATCCGACATGACAAATAGGTGAAGATTTAGATCTAAGTCATAATCATGTCATAACATCATAGATGCATAGGTTATAGCAGATCTGATATGATTTATAAGGTTACAGGCATAGATCCAAGTTAATGTCATATCAAGTTTTACTTTTAATTATTTAGATCTAAAATTAACATGGACTCACAGTGTTTAGATCTAGAAAAATAGAATGGGAATAGCAGATGTTGATTCACAGATCTACACTTGAATATCTCTAAACTTGGTTACAGAAGAAGGAGAAGATTTGATTCGATCCGGGAAGCGACAGCATCTAGTCATCCATTATTTTCAGTGTGAAGAAACTAGAGAAATAAGGCCATATAGCCAAAAACCCTTGAACCCCTAATCTGTCCAGTCTGGACCCATGGGTCAACACCCTCCTTGAGGGTTCGACACCCTTGGGCGGGATTTTTCCCGCTTACCCCAATTTGCGCGATTTTGAATTTTCTGAACCAAAATTTGAATTTCGGGACCATATATATACATATATATATATATGTATATATATGTATGTATATTCTTCTTACACGTATACAAACTTCAAACCTTAATGACTTCTTCACACAATGTCCTTTTTACGCAAACCAGGTGTCTATTTTGGCCAGAATTCCGAGACGAACGCAATGGCGCAGTCCGTTTCACTTAATTATGAATATTAAAATAGTTATTCTTTGATTTATCCTATTTAGTGTTGTTAAAATACGGGGTGTTACAATCTTTCTGGCCCTTGGGTTCTCCTTTTCTGCTTTACAGATGGAACACATGGATCAATATTAAGCTTATGAACTACAACATCCGGAGATAGGCCGCATATGTCAGAATGGCTCCACGCGAACACATCTAAGTTAGCCTTCAAAAAGACAATCAACTGAGTCTTCAATTCTGGGCTCAACTGAGATCCTATATTTAGCACACAGTTTGGATCTTTCGGATTAACATCAACAGGAATCGTGATCTCTGCCAGAGCCGCTCTTCCGTCTCCTACACTGGCTTTTCTAGGGTCCATTTCTTTTTGCGCTCCACTATGTTCTCCAGTGCAGGGACCCCGATCTAATTACTATAAGGGCAGGTCGCGAATGCGGAGTGGAGCCTCTGCACTCTTTCCTATCTCTTTCTTCCTAGCTTCACGCAGCTCTGTCATGTAGCAATCCCTTGCGGTTGCCTGATCTCCTTTAATTGCATCAACCCCATTTTCAGTTGGAAACTTCATGGTCAAGCACCATCAATCTAGTGCAACTTTAAAACCTATCAGAGTTGGCCTCCCTAGGATTGCATTGTAAGCGGAAAGTTCGTCCACCAAGACGAAAGTCTTCATCATAGATACTTTGCGTTCTCCATTTGCCAAGTTTACAAGTAAGTCAATTATGCTAATGGGCTGTGTATGATGTCCAGTGAATCCATGAATCTTATTTGGACATGCCCGCACATCTGCCATGGATAGATTCATTTTTTGTAAGGCGTTTATGAACAACACATTAACGAAGGCACCGTATCCACTAGGACTCTTCTCATAATAGCAGGACCAAGACCAACTGTGATCACCATCGAATCGAAAGTTGGCGTAAGTAGTCCATCAGAATCTTTATCTTTAAACACCACATCTTTAGCTGAAGTTTTAGGCATCTTCATTGGAAGCGTATTGGTAAAGATCAGGCACCTCTCTTCTTCTGAAGCATCTTTAGCTCGTTAGCGTATTTCTCCGTGTCCCCCCAGCTTCTTCTAGCTGGGTGTAGACCTCCAGAAATTGTACTGATTATCAGTCGCGAGTTAGCAGGAGCTTGATCCTTCCCTCCAGGCCCTGGTGAATGGTAGTATTACTTTGTCCCTGAGCAGCTTGAGCACCTTAGGCGTTTCTCACATATTGTTGAAGCTTGTTCTTTCTAATGAGCTCATCAATCAAACTCTTCAAGTGTCTTCATTCGCTGGTATTGTTCCCCGGCTGATTATGCAAGCGACAGAATTTACCAGACTTAGCTTGCTGCTTAATTTTCTATGGCTTTAATTCAGGAAAAATGCCCGAATCCTTTGTAGTGAGTACATTTTCTCTGGGGTTTCATTTAGGGGAGTCAACCCCGAATGCTTGAAGAGCCGCATCTTCTTATAAGATTTGTTATCCTTTCCCTCATTCCCCCTTTTCTGCCTAGAGCTATTTTTGGATCAACTTGGGCCTTACTACCTTTCTTTTCACCGATAGCATTACTATCCATAGTATTTTGCACAGTAGGAGGATCATCTTCGACACTCATGTATTCTTCAACTTTTTATAGAAATTCTTTTTTAGTTTTGAGTTTCTTCATCTTGAGCCATCTCCCAAATTCTAACTTCTTATTAATAGCACCCTTCAGCGCTGCCAATACGTAACAAGATTCTGGATCTATAACTTTGGCTACCGCAGCGTGGAACCTTGTAAGAAAAGCCTTGATTGTTTCTCTAGGCATTTGCTCCATTTCGCTAAGTGACATCACATCTCTAACTTTGGTAGTTTGTAGTCGAAACTGGTCTTGGAACCTTTTCTCCAAATCAACAAATTGATCCAAACATTTAGGTGATAGTCTAGTAAACCATAGTGAAGCTACCCCTTCCAGGTACACGAGGAAATATAAGCACTTTATCTCGTCAATGGCCCTAGCTAAGTTCATGTGTTGATCATATTTAAACAAGAAGATGTTTGGATCTCCGGTCCCACCATAAGGTGCTATTGTCGGGGGTGTGAATTTCTTAGGGAATTTCTCTTGATGAATTCTTTTTGTGAACTGATTCTAGCTTAGCAAAAACTCCCATTCCCTCTCATCATCTTGAAGAGCCATATTTTCTTTCATTATTCATTGGATCATGTTTGAGACGTACTTCTCATCACTAGTTCGTTCCACGGAGCAGGCATCAGTCCTTTTACCGGAATGATCATGGTTGAAGTCCCGATGACTGAACCCCCCTTGGGTGGTGCCCCTTTGGTGGGACTAGTGATGATTCGAGTTGTACGTTTCTCGACATGCTATCGTGCTTTGACTTTGGAGTCCTCAACGTCGACCTCCTCCTTGTCTTCCACTACAAAGTGGGAACTATTAGGGTCTGTGGTAGAAGAGTCCTTTTTTTCGTCAACATTAACCATGACCTTCGGAGGTAGGGGATTGGCTTGAGCATCAAGCTTCTCCATCACCATCTTGGTCGTAGCATCCATTCTTTAATTCAAGTCAGTTACCACCATGTTCAATTCTTCTCGAGTCACAGCTAGTCTCGAGGACTCACCGACCTCGCGGTACAAAGTTTGTGGTGTAACTACATCATTATTAGCATTTTCATTACTCGTAGTAGCTCTAGAAGATTTGCTATTTTTCTTTGAAGCAGCCATGATTTCTGACAACGTTTTGAACTTCAAAGCAAATTCTTCAACGGACCCACTTTTTAGGCTTTGGGAGCTATTGTAGCAAGCAGGCATTACCGCAACACTCTACCAAACCCCCACCAAGGCTCTTAACCTTGCGGTCGTGGGTTCGAGCCCCACGGTGCGCGCCAAAAATGTTGAGATCAAATTCGGTATCAACATCCCCAAAATGCAGTCAACACTTTAAAGTATGAACAATCACAAAATCAAGAGTGAAAAGATGGGGAAAAGTAAAGTGCACACAACTTTAAAGTGGTTCAGCTTTTAAAAGAAGCCTATGTCCACTATGGGGGAGTTTTGATTATTATCATGGCGATTACAAAGTACAATGATCTCAAATTCATACACATATTCTCTCTTTTATAATAGATTCACTTAGATCTCCCATAGGAATAGCTTGAATTCACTAAGTACAAGGATGAATTATGATTATCTTCGATGATGGAAATCTTTAGTGACTTTGAATGGATTCCATAGGAGATTTGGAGTTAGATCTTTGAATGGAGACGATTGGAGGCATTAGAATCACTTGGAATCATTGAAGAAATAGTTGGGCAGCCCTTTGGGATTTTAGAATTCCGTCCCCATTAATGTGGAGCTCATCCCCTATTTATAGGTGTGAGGAACGGTTGAAATATAGCCTTTAGGTTTTGGGTCAGCCTCAAAGGTATTTACCAAAATGCCACTACCAGTTGTTGCCAGCTACTTGCCAGTTTTCAAGCCCTTGACCGACCCAGATCATTCCCGACTGACCCTGATCAGTCCGGCCGACCCAAACTCTATTTGTCTGGACAAGTCGTGCCTTGTTCTTCAATCTAGCCGACCCATTTCCTTTAGAAACAGGACCAACCCGCTGTTCTGAGGACTAAACCGACCCGATGCTTCTTGAAATAGGACCGACCCAATGTTCTGAGGAATAGACCGACCCGATGCTTCTAGAAACAGGACCGACCCATTGTGTAATGGAATTGACCGACCCATCCTTAAAGCTGTGAGCCGACCCGTTCCATAATAAATTTGACTGACCCGTGTAGACATAATGAAGACCGACCACTATGTGATGATATTGTCCGACCCATTTACTTTATTAAAAAATTGATCAATCATTTAGACACTAGTTCTTCAGTGGATTAACAATAATTTATTCCATTTATTTATTTTTATCCATTTTCCGTATTTCATCTGTAGCTTTTTCATACGGACATCGTTCGCGAAACTCCAAACATGAAAACTGACTAGAATTCCGAGATGAACGCATTGGTTAAAGCTTCATGGTCAAATTCCATCATTTGCATAAATTCCTATTTATGAGATTCTAATAATTAATTTTTATTGTCAAAATTCCGGATTGTTACACAAGTCTACGGGTAACTTGTGTCGATTGCATTTTTGGTTGGGAACCCATATAATTCAATATCTCTTTGTTATCATGGAGGTCTAACACTAGGTAGAGGCTAGGGCATGCTTTACTGAACTGGATAGTAGGAGGTTCGAATGAGGTACGTATGGGCGCGTTTCAGTGGAACAATGAGCGTGTATCGTTTCAGTTGGGGAAGATAAGCCGCCATTGTAATGTCTGTGATTACGGGTTATGTCCTTTTCGTTGATGGGTTTGGGATTGATAACCCTGAATTCCATAACTGGCATAAGTTATCACACCATGGGAATAAGAGCCGATCGTCGGGTAGAAATTAGGTAGAGCCTAATTATAATATCTTACTTGTTGGCGCAATCATCTTAGATATAAATGAAAAGCCTATCTTTGTTCGTGTTTATCTTTCCTGCTGTTTTATTTATTTTTTATGTCTATTGATATTAGAACTGTTCATCTGTCTAAATGCTTCCTTAACTTATGATCATGCTAGAAATTACTAGAACTCACTAGACGTATGTCTGACCTAGTTTGTTTTCTCCTTCTCTCTTCTTCTCCCTCGGGTTCGTAGGGTGGAGGGTCTCAACAGTGATTCTTGATTATCCGATTCATCTTGGATTCAGACTCTTTTCAGACTCATGTGTGGGTTCACTTTCTGATCATTGTATTGACTTATGAGAGGGATGATTTTTACGGTTTTACTTATGTACTCTGATATTTTGCACAGGACAGTATGTTTGTTTTATGATAATGGCTATCTAGTATTTTGAAATGTAATAAGTATTGTGATTTGACTTGCTTATTTAATAAATGTTTTAAAGTTTTGGTTGTGTTTTATGTTTCTATCTTGTAAATTTTAGTCTCTGTGTTGTTACTTTATACCTAAGTGCTTCATAAACCTCAACGCATCCTTATATGGTTGACACTAAAGGGTGTGAGGTGTCACATTTGGTATCAGAGCCTAAGGTTACATGATCAGAGAAAAGTTTTTAAAAAAGTGTTTTCAAAAGTGAAAGTGTTTTCAAGTAAAACTTATTTTTGAAAATGATCCCCTTAAGTCAACTAGAATATTTCCTTAGTCGCTTTTTGAATCTTTGTCTCTTTTCTTTTTAGCATGTCTGGGGCTCCCAATTTCCCAGAGGGCGTTCCTATTCCGGCATGGTTCCGTAGACAAGTTGAAGCTACGACGCCTGCCTAAGGGAGGGGGAATGCCTCACCTCCAGCTGTAGACGCGGTAGTTCCACCAAATCCAACGGTTAATTTCTATAAGCTCTGTAAGGATTTTTCTGCTATGGGCGACAAGCCATTTCTTGAATCAGAGAGTTTTGTTGATGCTCGTACTTGGCTGAGAGAGACTGATCGTGTTAAAGCTTAATGACTGGAGGAGGATTCAGTTGGCCGCTTGGCAACTGAAAGGAGAGGCGCCGTATTGGTGGGAAATAGCTAAGGCTGAGTGCGCCGTAGAGACATGGGATGAGTTCAAGGATAAGTTCGAGAAGAAATTTTTATCGCACGCTGAAGAAGGGATGAAGTTGGAAAAGTTCTTGAGTCTAAGACAGGGTAATATGTCAGTTAAGGAGTATGTGAATAACTTCAATGACTTGGTGAGATTTGGCATAAATCTAGTTAATATTGTGGATAAGAAGGCATTAAGGTTTGCAAGGGGACATAATCAACCATTCCAAGGTTTAGCGATTACCCATATTCCGATGGGAGCTGCATTTGAGACGCTTGTGGATATGGCTCTTATGCATAAGGATGGAAAGGAGCGTAAAGAAGAGGATAAGACTAAGGTGGCCAACACATTTACATGAAAGAAAAAGTGGTGGCCTAAGAAAGGTGCAATGAAAAAGGCAAAGAAGCCAGATAAAGCACAAATCAAGATGGAAGTGAAGTGTATTAGTTGTGGTATGATGGGACACTTCATAAAAGATTGTAAGAAGATATTTAAGGAGGGTTCTTGTTTTCAGTGCAGACAAATGGGACATTATTGCAGGTAGTGCTCTCAAAAGCAAGGACAGGGGGAAGGTTCATCCTGAGCACATGTTCATGCGCTTAAGGCGACTCAAACTGGTGGTATTAGTCAAGATAGAGGTGGGAAGGTGACTATAGAAGGTTTGATTTCTCTTTTTGACTTTCCCATTATGATCTTGTTCGATTCTGTTGTTTCTCAATCTTTCATATCCAGTTGGTGATAGTCTACACCTAGATACTTCCATAGTTTATGATCTAGTAATTGTCTCAAACCCCATAGGAGGTACGGCTTACCTATCTATGATGTGTAGGGGTTTGAGGATTTCTATTCTTGGCATCGAGTTTGAGTGTGACGCATATGTAGTGGGTTTTATCGGTTACAGGCTTATTCTATAGATGAATTGGCAGGCCATGTATGGTGCCATCCTTAACTATGAGAGGAGAGTTGTTAAGATTTTGACGTGCCATGGTAGGACTCTCGAGATTTCTTTTGACTCGCGAGGGTCAGTCATGCTTAGTTTCTTGGATTTCCTAGATGCTTCTACCGACGATCTCATTTTAGTGCCCATAGTTAGAGACTTTCCAGAGAATGTTAAGCCTGATGCGTTACTAATGAGTCACATGGATCCAAGAGAGAGGAAGGAGCTTAGCAAGCAAGTGTATGAGTTATTCGAGAAAAGGTTTATAAGATGGAGCATTTTTTAATGGGGGCACCAGTCGTCTTTGCGACTAAGGCGGACAACTCTCTCCGTCTATATAAGGATTATAGGGAATTGAACAAGTTCACGAAGAAGAATAAACTAAAGGACTTGTTTCATTAGTTAGTGGACACTTTAGTTTTCTCGCGGTTGGATTCAGCAACAGGTTTTCATCAGATTAGGTTGGCGGATGATTGCATATACAAGACTGCTTTTAGGACTCTCGACGAATTCTTCGAGTGGATGGTTATGCCTTTTGGGCTAACCAATACACTAGCATATTATGGGGATTTGATGAGCTGAGTATTCAGGGAGTACCTGAATAAGTTCATGGTGGTATTCGTTGAAGATATCTTAGTTTTCTCGATTAATGAGGAAGAGCATGCAATGCACTTGGGAGAGGTCCTCCGTACTCTATGTGTACACCAGCCAAAGGCGAAGTTTTCTAAGTGCCACTTTTGGTGGAACGAGGTAAGGTTCTTGGGGCATGTTGTTTCTAGTGATGGTATAGTGGTGGATGCCGCTAAGATTATCGCAGTACAGGACCGGAAACCCCTAAGAGTGCGATAGAGGTGAAGAGCTTTTTGGGTTTGGTGGTACACTATCAAAAGTTCATCAAGGATTTTGCGTGGATCTCAGCTTCGCTTACCCGCCTAACGAAGAAGAACCTAGTTTTTGCTTGCAAGGATGCATTCTTAAGATTGAAGAAGGCTCTTATATTAGCTCCAGTATTGAATCTTCTCGATGGTACGAAGATGTTCACCATTTATATGGATGCTTGGGGAATGGGTTTAGGTGCGATGTTTATGCAGGATGGTAGGATTGTTTGCAACTGGAGTACGCAGTTGAAGGTACATATGAATAGCTACCCTACCCACGATTTGTAGCTAGCAGCGATAGTGTTTGTGATTAAGTCTTAGAGGCACTATTAATTAGGTAACAGGTTCAAGTTTTATATGGATCATAAGTCTCTCAAGTACTTTTTCTTGCAAAAAGATCTTAATTTGCGACAATAGTGTTGGATGGAGTTCCTTGCATCTTATGATTTCGAGATTGCGTATACCCCGAGGAAGGGGAATGTAGTAGCAAATGCAATGAGTAGCCATAGAATGACATTGAGTCTGTTGCTCATAGAGTGGCAAAGTTTGGAGTTTATCCCATCATTCGGTTTTAGACCATCTACGGATTTTGCACCAGGATTATTAGCATCGTTAGAGGTGCGACCTACTCTCTTAGAGAACATTAGATCCAATCAGCACGTGGATCAACAATTAGCGGATATCATGGACGACTCAATAGAGGAGAGACCTCTAGTCACCTTGCTAGATATTATGTGGATGAGAGAGGGTGGCTACATCACGATGGAAGCTCGAGTTGATGATTTGTTGAGATTGGTTTTAGAGGAGTCTCATCACTCTCGATTGACTATCCATCCGGGTGATAATAAGATGTATAGAGATATGAGGAGGGTCTTTTATTAGATAGAGATGAAGAAGGACGTGGAAGAGTATGTAGCTTGATGTATGACTTGTCAAAGAGCAAAGCCTGAGCGGAGGAAGCCTAATGGATTGCTTCAACCTCTAGATGTGCCATAGTGGAAGTGGGAGAGCGTCTCAATGGACTTCATAGATGGATTGTCCAGATCGAGGAAGGGCAACACCAGTATTTGGGTTATAGTCGATAAGTTGACTAAGAGCTTTCATTTTATCCCCTTTATCCCGATTAAGAGTAAGCTTGTGGCAGCTTGGTTGGCATCAGTGTATCTTAGAAAGATCGTCCGACTTCAAGGAGCTCCCTCTAGTATTGTTAGTGATCGAGACCCATCCTTACGAGAAATTTTTGGAGGAGCCTGCAAGAGGCATTAGGGACACAACTACAACTTAGCACTGCCTATCACCCTCAGAAAGATGGACAGATGAAAGGTTTAATAGGATTCTTGAGGATTTATTATGGTTTTGTATCCTAGACTTTGAAGGGACATGGAAGGAGCATCTTCTGTTGGTAGAGTTCGTATATAATAACAACTATCAGACGAGTATTAGTATGGCTCACTTCGAGGCATTATACGGACAACCCTGCAGATCACCTACATGTTAGTGAGAGTCTATGGACAAACTTATACTTGGACCTGAGATGGTTAGAGAGACCTCGGAGAAGATAGATTTGATTCAAAGGAAAATGAAAGCAGCTCAGGATAGGTAGAAGTCGTACACAGACTAGTGGAGGACAGATCTATAGTTCAAGGTAGGAAGCATGGTTTTGTTAAGGTGTCACCTTTGAGGAGCGATGCTTGGTTCAACTCAGTGGGGAAGTTGGAAACGAGGTTTGTTGGGTCATTCCCTACAGTAGAGAGGATAGGTCAAATGGCCTACAGTGTTAGACTACCAGAGATATTGGTAGGAGTTCACGATGTATTTCATGTTTCGCATTTGCGAAAGTGCTTACATGATTCTGAGGTAATAGTAGAGCCAAGTACCCTAGACGATATCAAGGTAGAGAGGGAGGCATCAGTCAGGATAGTTCCTACTCATATGCTAGGATCTAAGATGAAGAAGCTATGAAATAAAGAGATCCAGGTTGTTAAGATTCAGTGGGGAGAAGACAATGATGCCACGACTTGGGAACCAGAGGGTATGATCCGTGCTTCTTTTTCGTTTCTCTTTAAGGGTATGCTTTTAATTCTAAGCTTTGAATTTGAATCTATTTTTCCTATCGTTTGAATCATAAGTCTTAGATAGAAGCCAATAGATGGTAGGAAATGGTTTAAAAAATGTTAATGGAACATGTTATGAATGAATGGATTCACGTGGATGTAAGTGTTTACAAGTAGATGCAGCGGATGTATATACACACACTAGGAACTAGTTAGAGATCGACTGTACTAGGACACTTATATAATTGCATATAAATGCCTATGCTTTTTTTTTTTGAGTTGGACAGATGTGTAGCGCGAGACTACACAACCGATTAAGCATTATATTAACATATATAAACCAGTTGACAAGCCCAACTGGTGGCTAATAGTTCGAGAAAGAGATTATAACACAAACACCAAAATACCCAATGATTAAAGCTAATACAAAACAACATAGTAGAGACTTAAAACAATACCATATACATACACAAGCCAAAATAAGGAACCACTAAAGAAATTACTAGACCATGCAGACATAACCAAGCTAATGCAGATCTAGACTCGAGTCTCCATGATTTGAACCCACAGATTCAGCTGGACTATTATTCACTGGTAGAGCGAGCATAAATCTAGCCAAGGAAGATTGACCAGTAACTTTGGTGTTGTTTCATCTACCACTTCGACGAACAAAGATAAGAGAGAAATATTGAGGTCGGTCTTGATCATCTGACCATAGCTGATGAGGAGGGGATTGCAGCGGAGGAATTGAGCTAATATCAAATGGAATAGTCTGAACAGGGATCATAGAGAAATCATTAGGATGAGGAATAATCTGGTTGAAAGGAGGATTCAAATCAACATGCATTTCTTGATTCACTTCATCTTGCTCTAGTTGTTCCATCTCATGATTATCAAAGTATGGAGAGTTAAAATTAATATTCACTTCCCTATAAATGGAAGGTAGTGGTGGAAACATCACTGCTTCTTCAATCAAAGCATCAAACCGATCCTCTAAGCTAAAATCTTGAAAATTATGGATATAAGTTACCACTTGCTCCTCTTCGTTACCAATAAAAATAATTTCTGGTCTTGTACTAGGATACAAGGCACTAGTTAAATGAAAAATGGTTGAACCATCGAATGGATGATGCATTTTGATGAATGGGTATTGCACGCATATAGAGTTTTATATGTATCTTTAGGGTTCCTTTGGATATATGTTGGATGCATGACACAAACATGAATTGCATTAAGGCGGTCAACTGAATCAGTAGACTGCCTGATTTCTGCATTAACTTAGGGACAAATACACATCACCTTTGCATATGTTCATAAAAAGCATTAGGAAATCTGAGGACAATGGATGCCAGTGGTTGATGGTTGAGTAGACGGGTGTAGATAATGGTTGACAACATTTATAACATTCTTCTAGCCTTGGAGATTTCGGGGACGAAATCCTTTAAGGAGGGGAGAATGTAACACCCCGAATTTTAATAATAATAATTAAATATAAAAGATTAATACATCAAATATTAATCAAAATAATATTCAGAATTAGACAACGGGACTAGCACCATTGGGTACGTTGTAATTTTCTGATCAAAATGGACACTTGGTTTGCTAAAATAGGAGTTAAAATGAATTAGTTATGGATCAAAAAAGAATTTAGATAAATAAATAAATAAATATGTGGAACAAATGGTCATTGGGTGACCCAACTCAACTGGTCGACATGTTTGTCTAGTATTGACCCATAAGTCGACCCATGTGTCGACCCAGGAAAGTGGGTGAGTCAACCCAGATGAAGGAATATGTGTGCCTTGCCTGGCACGTAAGACAGCGACGTATAATTATTTTCCACCATTGTTTTTCTGAGTTGGCATTGTTTTATTGGTTTATTTTAAACCATAGGCTGACGTGGTACTTTTTTATTGGTCCGATGACATGGCTGGACCAGGTCTAATCTTAGATTTGAATGGATGAGGGAATCCAGTAAATCCTATAAATAGACTGGTGGAGCCTCTCTCATTTCTTCACATCCATTCTCTCTTCTTCTTCCCCAGGCCTATCCTCAAAATTAGAAAGGGCCAAATAATTAAGTTTGTAAGGGGTGGAGAAGTTCTTAAGTTTTAATATTTAATTTTATAAATACTTATAGAGGCAGAGGTTCTGCCAAATTTAAGAAGAAGACCATAGGGAAGCTTTTTTCATCAGATTTGTGAGTTTTTATGTAATTTTTAGATTAGTTATTTGCATAGGAAAGTTCAGACAGTTAGATAGTTTTAATTTGCAAGTTTATGTTTACAGTATTTATATGTTTAGTTTTTTGTACTTTATTGTCTAAGTCTATTTCTTTCCAGTTGTTTATTGTTTATAAGTAATTCTCTTTCTTCATATCCCCTTCTTTGTTACAGTTTATTTACAATTATGCTTATGCCTATTTTATTCACTTTTGTTTATTTTTGAGTCTAAGCCTTACGTGTAACCTAGAGCATTTTCCTTTTTTTTTTAGTGCTGAGCCTAGGCCTAAGAAGAGCCTTTATCCACTACAACAAAAACACCATATTACAACTTTAATTTTACAACAGTGGTAAAATCACCGTTGTAATAAGTGTTTTTTTACAACTTTTCCTAGAAAAATTGTAATAAACTTATTTTTAACAACTATGTTATTTTGACAGTTGTAATAAAAGCCTATCACAATTTTTATTTTTTGACTGTTGTAATATATGACTATACTACAACAAAAATACCATATTAATAATTAATAAAATATTAATACTCAATAACAATTGTTTAATAATAATAATAAATAGTTTATTTGAAAATATGTAATAACTAATATTAATAATTTCTTTTCTCTATATAATAATTAATAAATAATAATTATGTGTTACTGTTAGAGCATCTCCAACCCACCTAAATTTCTTCTAAAATGTGGAAGCCAAGTCAACTATTAAAAAAATCATTAAATATTCTTTCTCTAATGGAACTATTTACACGATGTTAAAGATGAAAATGTGGAACAAAATGTCTACTTCTGGACATTCAACATCACATTTTGAAGGTTGCCAGCTCATTTTTTCTGTTAGCTCTTCTTCTATCTCTCCTTTCTCCACCGTAAAATACTTCTTCTTTCATCAACCAACCAAAAATACTATCCAGATCTATGAAATTCTATTTTTCTAACACCCACAATTCTCCTTTTCCCAGAATTGAACTATATCAAAGCTCTCTTTATTCCTGCAAAAGCAAAGGGCTCAATCAACGATTTATTGAAGCCACTGTCCACCTTTAATTCCTTTTCTCATTCCTTCGGTATATAGTGAATAAGAAGAAATAGTTGATTCATACAAAAATCCAGTTTAATTTCTGTCGATTTCCTTTTATACACTTTGTTTTGCAACATATCTTGTAAAGTGAATCTTTTATGTAACCTCAAGCCAATCTGTGTTGTTTCAGTTTCTTGTTGAATGGAGATTGCAGCTTTTTCATCAGTGGTTTATTACGGAATTAATAGATAAGAAAACTCCAGTGCTTCATCTTCTTCTAGGATTACTGCAAAGCCATTGACTTGTTTTTTTATATATGAGTATATGAATGTTTTCCTGTGCCTTCTTTCTGCAGTGTAAGTGCCAATATGCAAGTATATTATGACTTAATTTTTAGTGGGAAACTATAGCGCCAAATCCAAGAACTAGTAAACAGTTAGTGGCCATTTTGTAGGATTGGAGCAAATCTTGTGTTGACATTTTGAAAAAGGTTAACATTTTGAAATATGGCATGACACCTAGGATTTACAAGACACCACATCCATGAAAGGTTGGAGATGCTCTTAGAAATTAAAAATAACTAAATACATATTAGGTTTTAGTAATGAATAAATAATTTTTAGTAATTAATAAATAAGAAGTAAGAATCACTAATTAAGAAGTAAAAATTAGTTTTTTAATAATGATTGTTAAGTATTTAATAATGAATAATTATTATCTAGTAAAATATACATAATAAACTTTTAATAAGTTATATTTAATTATAAATAAGAAGAAATAGGGAATAGTTCACAATAGCTATTATTAATGAGCAATATCTAATGCTTAAGCAAAATATTTCCTAACACATCCATATTATATTTAATAAATTTGTATTGGTTATAGGTTGTAACGTTTAAATATTATATTCAGTAAATTTGTAATGGTTCTAGGTTGTAACGTTTAGTTCTCTACATCTCGGTGAAATGAACAATGAAAAGATCGACGGTCTCCAAATGTTAGCAATGAAATTTAGGTGAGAAATTGCGAAATTTTGGCTCTAAAGATTGGCGGTCTTGTATTTTATTCTCTCACGCTACTAACCCTAAATCAAAACCAATCCCCAATTTTTTCTTCCCCAATTCGATGCTAACAATCTCCAGCCGCTTATGCAAAATATTGACGGTTCCACCCTCCAAAAACAAAATTTCCCCCATAAATCGAAGGTTCACTTCAGCTTCGAATCGTCGCCGCCTCTTTTCATCTCAAAAGTCGTGCCTTGCGTCAACCCTAGCCACCGTGTCACCTTGGAATGTGCCGAAGATGCCACCATCCCTTGTTCCTAACTTCTTTGCAGAATTAAAGGTGAGTTTCATAACTCACGATTTATCTTAGTTCAAGAATCGTAACTTCAATATTAAACTAAATTATAATGGAAAAATATATGTTAAATTGGCCGCTGAGGATACATGATGCTGATTATTAAATGATTGGGCACTTCGTTTTTATATTTCCTACTGTCCCTATTGAGTTATTGCCTACCTGCCTTGATTCTGCACCGGTATACTTGAATTTGTATATGTGTATACATATAGCCACACATTTATTTCAAGGGTGATTTTTGCCAACTTTGTTGGCACCGTATTACTTGCTGTACACTTATTGGCTAGGTGCTTGCCCTGAGCTTATCTGATATCGGTTTTGTATATTTACTAGTCATGGTTTCATTTGATACATGTCTTGATTTTGTGGCCCTATGATACCTTGAGATTATGTGTCCAGATTTGGAAAATAAGAAATACACTTAGCCTGACATGCATCTCTGCACGGTTTACACTCTGAATATCTTAAAAATCTTTAACTGGGCTCATGAGTTTCCGCTGTTAGCATTGGTTTGCCATGTGTGTTCTATATCTGTATCCATACAGTGTTTATTTATGCAAAATGTCATTCGTTTCAAAGTATAATATTTCATATATAACCCACATTCTTAAATCTTAAATTATGCCACACTGTTTTGGAAATTGGAAGCATTCCTATGCTGGTTTAACTTGAACCTTGATTTGTTATATAAACACTTAGGTGTATACGCCTACCTGTAAAGAATGGTGATTAATAAGGATATACACTCTTCATATTAAACTTTGTTATCTTAGTTAGTATGGGTAACTATGCTGCTTGATTTGAGGAAGTTGTAAACTGGATATGAGTCCCACTGCATATTCATATGTATATAGTTTTGAGGTTATAACCCATGGTAATACAAATGATTTATTTTTCAAGTGGACCCACTTAGCAACCTTTTTTGTGTGTGAACGAGAAAGAATGAGATGCCTGGAGGGGGCAGGGATATTATTGGCTTTGTAAAACTGGGAAATTTAAACTTGTCACATACCATGCATAGTACACTAAATGTGTGTCCTTTGATTTTAGCACCCTTGTTATTTCCACTTTGCTTATACAAATTTTGGTTGGTTGTCTGAACCCTTGACATTTGCACCTTCCATTCCACTGGGTTGACCTGGTGCCCGTTCACCTTATTCCCATTGCCTATTTGATAGCATATTATGTGCACACTCAGTGACTTCTCTTTACTGGTTATTAGTGGTCACGGGATGTTGAGGCAGTGCACACATGTACTTGTAGGGGTAAGCGTTCGGTCGGTTCGGTTAGTTTGGACGTAAAAAACCTCAAACCGAAATGGAACTGGAAATTTTCAAAACCGAACCAAACCGAATTAATTTCGGTTAATTCGGTCGGTAACCGATTTGACCGAACTTGAAGGACGTACTATAATTCAAATGATGGATTCACTCAAAGTAAAACATAAATTCATGTTTGGAGAAATTTTATGTAGTAAATTTTATATTTGTGATCAGATTTGATCTACTTGCAACAAATTTCTTTATGCTATATAACCAAACAAATTGTTTAAAGTACTATAATACTATAAAATTAGATAATAAATTAAAAGTTCGGTTAATTCGGTTAAACCGATAACCGAAAAAAAAATTACAAACCAAATTCAAACCGATTTAGTTTTAAAACCGAACCAAACCGACCGAAATGAACCGGTTTGGTGGGTTAATTCGGTTTGAACCGAATATTTGTCACCCTTATGTACTTGTACACGTGCACATGTGCAGACTTTCGTGATCGCTCGTCCCTGAAATAAAAATTGATATGCACCAATATTATACTTGGCACTCAGATATTTACGTACCCCGTTGTACACATATGTATATACATACCACCGTATGTGTATAAATATGTCATCGGCATACGTATATATTTATATATATATATATATAAGATACACGTTGTCCTGACCTGTTCGTCCCAAGTTGTTATGTTGGATTAATCGTTATATTTCAGTTTATGTTGAAGTTAATTTACCTGAACTATGGTTTAATCCTGACTCGAGTGTTTTATGTTTTTGCATGGAACGCACGGGTCAAACCCGAGTGCTACAGAAAAAAGATTACAGTTTAGGATTCAAAGATTGGAAAAGCTGAGATTCCGAAGGCGTGCGCGCTCTGAAGATTTTAAACAGTAAATATTTTCCAGTATTTTTAATTCCGCTGTATATAAATATCTTGTATTCAAAATTTTAATTAATAAATAAAAGTTTTATCCGTTGTTCAATACTGTATTCTTCTTCATACTTTGTTTTCCGTGTTGATTCTGTGCTTAAACTCTGTAAGCTAAATAATGATCCGTCATTTTGGAATGTTTTAAGTTGGTTTAATTACCAATTTGAAGTGGTAAAAATGGCGGGACGTTACATGTTTATTTTTTTAAAACCCAAATGTCAATCACAACGGTGCATAACAGTTATAATAGATTTTATTACAATGGTGCATAACTGTTGTAATAAAGTTTATTACAACGATGGAAAAAAGTTGTAAAATATACGTATTACAACGGTGTTGCAACAGTGCAAAAAAGTTGTAAAAGATATTAGTCTATTACAACTTCTTAATACACGACGGTTTGCCCACCATTGTAAAATGTATATTAAAACGCTGTTCCACCGTTGTAATAGGGTCATTTTGTTGTAGTGGTCATTATTTGTACATTAAATTGGAATAATGTTGAGACTGAATAAAAATGGATTTTTGGGCATATTGAAACTGATTAAATAATGTAATAAGATTGGACTAAATTGGGGATAAAGCCTTCACATGTAATTGGAGAACATGTAAACTGGAATAAGTTGAACTTAAGTGAACATTAAATAATGTAACACCCCGTGTATTCTATAACAGTGAAATTCACAAATTAAAGTATAACTAATTTCAAATCAAAGAATTAAGGGAAACGGGATACGCCATTGCGTTCGTCTCGAAATTCTGCTTGAGATAGAGTCCGAGTTTGCGTAAAACGGACTCCGTATGAGGGAGATATGACCTCCGAAAGTTTCAGAATTCAGTTTAAAATTCAAACAGACAGAATCAATTCAGAAAACAAATTCGAAATTCAAAAATCGAACCAGATTGGGCTGGGCAGGAATTTTCCCTCCCAAGGCACCCAGGTCGACTGGGTAGTCGACCTGGGCCACCCAGGTCGACTACATAGTCGACCTGGGGGTCGACTGGGGAGTCGACCTGGTTCCTGAGCCAGGTCGAACCCAGTCCCTCCTGGCTGGCCTTGTCTGTGCTTGGCCGAATTTCTGAGTCTTGCCTTGTCACTAGGGCTAGGTGTCAGCTCCTGATTGGTCTCTCTTTCAAACGAACGGCTAATATTAATCTAAGCTCCATCGACGGTTCTTATCAATTCACAAACTCTATAAAAAGGACCTAAGACTCCGCCTAATTCATACAAATAAAAATGAGAATGAGACCGTCATGCTGCTGAAGAAAGACTAGGAGTAGCTGTCAAAATTGAGAGACGATTAGGAGACGATTTGAAAGCTTAAAGCAACGACAACTAAATCAAAACAACGCCTACAACAAAGGATAGCATCTCCAAATTCAGAAACTTGAATTGAAGAGTCGTCATACGTTGTAAGTAGAGTGCTATTCCGATGTGAATGAATAAATGAGTTTTGATTTGTGTAAAATGAGAATTGGAATTGTACTTAAATTGTGGTGACGATAATTCATAATCGTATGTTGCTATGATTCTAATTATGAATAGATTTGGGATGTTGTGGTATAATGATGTTAGACGTATTGGATATTTGCAAGTGTATGACTCATGTTGGAAGTTAACGCCTATATGTTTGTGGTAGTTTATTACAACACCTATTGGATATTTGCAAGTATATGATTCATATTGGAAGTTAACGACTATATGTTTGTGGTAGTTTATTTCAACAAAGTTGAGATTCATGCAAGTATGTGATTCACTATTATGCCAACATGAGGTATAATTTTATGATCATTTTTAGTGTAGTTGGATCCATTTGGGTATATTGATTCACATGAATTTATGTTGAAATAGGAATTATGATTCTAGTGAAAAAAAGACATACTTTTGTATTAGAGACAAAAGTAAGCATCTTTGTGAACTTGTGTTGACTCTATTAACATGACTAGACTATGTTTGGTGTTATGCCTAATTGAAAATATGTTTTAGACCTATGTCGTTACCAAAATCATATGATAATATATGCGATACATAATTAAGTTAGATTTACATTTTAAATGCAAGTTTACATGGCTAGATTTAAAACCATGATTCATGTTTAGATATGTTTTATGTTAAGATCATTGCTATTACAATGCAAGTTCACAAGTGCCTAATTTATGTTAATTAGATCGTTATGTTGCAAGTTCATGCGAACACATACCCCTTTTGATGTTACTTAGAATATATAAACACAATGTTCTAAGCCTCCCCTTTTTCATGTGGCTAAGTTGGGTTTAAATGTTAAACTCAACATATGTTATATTATAGCAAACGTATAAAACGGGGGTAATGACGTTAGGTTAAAAATATAAAACATATGTGTTGGCATGTTTGACGCATGCCAATGACCTTGAGAACATTTAAGGGGTATAAATAAATTTTACCCAATAAAGATGAATTTGAATAATGGGCTGCAAATATTTACATATAAAAAGAAAAGAGACAAAATATGTAAACTTAGAAAATACGATGTGTTTAACCCGAGGTTGGATTGAGTTGTGATGTAAACCTGCCCGGAACCGCCCGGCTGTCCAGTAGTCACAACAATACCTATCCAATGTGTGTGGTTAAACATTGAGCCCAATAAAGACCCGAGGTTAGACTGAGTTGTGATGTAAGACTGCCCGGAACCAACCAGCAACAGACAGTCACAAAAATACCTGTCTAATGTGAGAGGTCAAGGCTTTAATAAGACAATTAAGGCTGAGTCAGGATTGATAGGGTTAAGTAAATTGAATTAATACTTAATCAAAAGGGAACATGCTAAACTATATAGACTGATTGGGGGTTAGGTTTACAAAACACTTAACCAACTTAGCATGTTGGCTAGAAATAGAAAACCTAGTAGCGGGGGACCCTTTTCAGCAGTAACCCTACAAGGTGTATCAGGATACCCTGAACTAGGCAAGGTGGGGCACGATTACTGGGCTGACTGTAAGAGGTCAAATCGACGACGGTGGTGTAGCAGTGTAGGTTCTAACGGGGTGCGGGCGTGCACACACTCCGGCGCAGAAAAATTAGGCATTGGGCACCAGTAGTATACCTGTGCATTCTAGAATTATGCCGGGCCGCCACCACGGGACTTGATACACCCCATGGTGGGACCAGCATAGGTAACTACAACATCGGGGGCCGTAAAACACATGTAACTATGCGAGTAGGAGCCGATCATTAGAAATGGATCACTTCACCCTGATTATGGGGTGTCTGTTGGGAACTAGTTTATAGGGGTGCAGAGATTAATATGGGGTACGATAGTATATTCGACTTTAGACAACTTAACTTAGTTTATAGTGCTTTCCCATTTCCAGTTTATACTTATCATGCCCAATTCTTTATTCATAGACTGAATAGTCCTAGACTTACTCAGGCTTTATGTCTGACTCTACTTTTCTTTCGTCTTCTTTTCTTTCGTCCCCCCCCCCTCCCCCCTCCAGGTCCACAGGGAGGGAATACCGCAGCTTGACCAGTTTTCACATCCAGCTTGAAGAGAAAGAATGTATTGCTTGGATCTCTTTCGTTTTGGACTATGGCTTTGGATAGCAACTATGGGGACTTATGCAGTTTACTTTTGTTTTTATGCTTCTTTAAGTTATGAAATCAAGACAGTTATGAAAATGTAATGGTTTTGGAAGTATTGTAAGACAATTATGGCATGGTTTGTGTAAACACGTATTTTGATGGAATAAAAGTGCTGTTGTTTTCCGCTGTTCTAAAATATGTATATTTATATCTGTCTTGTGTATCTGTGTCTTATACTTATAAACCTCCACCAAAATTAGGGCATTCCCTTTGAGAGTGACCCTAACGGAGGTGGGGTGTTTCACTTGGTATCAGAGCATAAGTTTACCAGATAAGATAAAAAGTTTTGAAAATTTATTTTCAAAAGAAAATTTAAAGAAGCATTTTTAAAGATAAAATGTTATTTTATTTTAAAAAAGGCATAGTCCCCCAAAGCCATAGGTACTATCTTTTATCCTTCGTTTTGAATCTATCCTTTTTGTTTCAGCATGTCCGAAGAACTTAACTTGCCAGAGGATGTACCAATACCTGGTTGGTTTAGACGATTCTTAGAAGCAAGGGCCAATCAGCCAGGTCCTACTGTTCCTCCTCCCCCAGCTGCAGGAAATCATCCAGCTGCAGCAGCACCTCTTCCTCCACCTCCTCCGCGTGGTAATACTTTTGCTAAGATATGTAAAGATTTCAAAGCTATGGGAGGGAAGGACTTTCATGGAACCGAGTCCTTTGTGGAAGCCAGGAATTGGCTGAAGGAAACCAAGGACTTATTCATCATCTTTGAGGTAGAAGATAGGCAGAAGGTACAACTGGCAGTATGGCTACTTAAAGGCGAGGCTTCCTACTGGAGGGAAGTCACCAATGCAGAAAGACCAGTGGAAACATGGGAGGACTTTAGGGCGAGGTTTGAGGCTAAATTTCTCTCAGAAGCTGAAAGGAGCTTTCAATTGGAAAAATTCTTATTTCTTAAGCAAGGGAATATGACAGTCAAAGAGTATGTTAATAAGTTCGATCAGCTGGCTAGGTTCGGGCTGGACCTAGTCAACACTCCGCACAAGAAGGCTCTCTGTTTTGTCAAAGGGTTGAATGAGCCATTACACAGTTTGGCCATGACCCATATACCCATGGGAGCTACGTATGAAAAGTTGGTACAGATGGCATTGCTGAATGAAGAGGATAAGGGAAAGAAGGAGACAAAGGCAGAAGGCTCTCAAGGGAAGAAAGAGGGTTTACAGCCTAAAAAGGCAGACTTTAAGAAGGGCGGGAAAGACAACAAAGAGAAGAGGAAGTGTAATTTCTGTGGCAAAGTGGGGCACTTAGTGAAAGATTGCCGGAAAAAGAAGGCCAAGATGAATGGTGGGTGCTTTTCTTGCGGTGAGACAGGCCACATGGCTAAGGATTGCCCAAAGAAGCAAGGGCAGGGGCAGAGGGCTGGATCCACCTCAGGGGCACAGTTTCATGTGATAGAAGCGCCATCTCTGCAACAGCGAGGTATAAATACTTCTGTAGAAAGTGTAGTTTATCTTTATGATCACCCAGTTCGCACTTTATTTGATTCTGGCGCATCACACTCCTTTATTTCATCTGCTTTAGTAGAATCTCTGCACCTAGAAACTAGTATGGTAGAGGACCCTTTAATTATTTCAAATCCAATCGGGGGCCCGGCTCATTTGTCTATGATCTGTGTGGGATTGAAAATTTCTATTCTAAGCGTAGAATTTAGATGTAGTGCCTTTGTTTTGGGCTTCTTGGGATATGGTTTGATTTTGGGCATGGATTGGCTATCCAGTAATGGTGCCATCCTTGATTGTGAGAAAAGGGTGGTTAGGCTTCTAACCCAACTCGGTAACACCCTGGAAATTACTTGTAATCCCTCGTATGCGGTTATGCTTAGTTATCTCGAATCGCTAGATGCTTCTGTTGAGAGTTTGCAATCGGTTATAGTGGTCCGTGAATATCTGGATGTCTTCGAAGAGGTGAAGGGCTTACCTCCGAAGCGGGAGATAGACTTCCGCATATATCTTGTAGATAATGCAAAGCCCGTTGCGTTGCTTGTCAGACACATGGCTCCACGGGAAAGGAAGGAGCTCAGTAAACAGGTTAAAGAGCTTCTAGAGAAGGGGTTCATTAGGAGGAGTATTTCAGAATGGGGCACTCCAGTGGTGTTCGCTACAAAGGCGGATGGTTCACTCCGTCTATGTGTTGACTATAGGGAGCTCAACAAGCTAACGAAAAAGAATAGGCACCCTCTCCCCAGAATTGACGATCTGTTTGATCAGCTTGTAGGAGCGTCTATTTTCTCCCAACTCAATTTAGCGACTGGATTTCATCAGCTAAGGGTGGCTGAAGATAGCATCGATAAGACAGTATTCAGAACCCCGGATGGCTTCTTTGAATGGCTTGTCATGCCTTTTGGCTTGACAAACGCACCCGCTTACTTCGTGGACCTGATGAGTAGGGTGTTCAGAGAATTCCTCAACAAGTTCGTAGTGGTCTTCGTAGACGATATCTTGATCTTCTAGAAGAGTGAAGAAGAGCATACTCAGCACTTAAGGGCAATCATGGAAACTCTGCGAGTCCATCAGCTAAAAGCCAAATTCTCCAAGTGCGACTTTTGGAGAGAGGAAGTGAGGTTCCTCGGGCACATAGTATCCAAAGAAGGTTCAGCTGTGGACCCTGCTAAGGTAGTAGCGGTACAGGATTGGAAGACGCTAAGGAATGCAACTGAGGTCCGAAGTTTTCTAGGACTAGCAGATTTCTACCGAAAATTCATAAGGGATTTTGCGAAAATCTCAGCTCCACTCACAAGGCTGACTGTAACGACCCGCATTTTTATCGGTTTATATTGGAATATTTACATCAGTTTAAATATTGAATTCGTAATATAAATGGATTTATATATTTGTTAAATGAAGTTGAACGTATAAAAATATATATACAATATAATCGAGCTCATAACGACGTGGCAGTTCGTAATTTAACGTTCTGATCTTCAACTGAGTATACAAGACTCGTTATAAATCGGATTCCTGCAAAACAAGAAACGATGGAATCCGTTGAATTGTATCTTTCTAACAGAAGTGAAATATTGAGATTTCGTCGTATAGATTGCAAGATATGTCAAAATCAAATATTCAGAAAGTTGCTATGAAATCATACATCGACCATAAGGTTTATTTGAAATAACTTCTTATCGGTTTCGAATTTAGACAAGGTTCTTTTGGGCCGCAGTGATAATTTAATTTTTAGAATTTTACTGTAATTTTTAATTAATTAAATACGCAACTTTTTATTTGGAGTATTTTGCACCCTATATGGATATTTTGGGGTTTCGCAATATAAGTTAAACTACCGATATTATTATATTTTTGGAATCGTGGCTCATCGTTGGACACGACTGTATTTTTATTTCGGTCGATAGCCGTCCGTGACCGAAACAGAATTCGTATGCCATAGGGTACCCGGGGATAAATTCAATAACAAATTATCGAACGTTAAATGGCATTGAAGCATATAAACATTTAATTCGATGCACACAGAGTTGAATCATCTAAAACTGGAAAACAAAAGAAAAATGTTTAGCCTATAATAATATCAAACAACACATAAAGTAAAGGACACTCAAATGACGGTTGAAACCGTGTAAAAAGCATTATTTAAAACATCACCGTACAGGAGCTATACATGCATACACTGTTACCACATCAAGAGTTCATGCCAAAGAAAACACATAGCTGTCCTTCCCTTACAACGCAGCATAGTGTTTCGAGCTGAGAAGAACTTGTCGAAAGAACTGTAAACCTAACCTATAATCTACGGTTCCCTACTCCTTGGGCATCAAGGAATTGCCTCCTATAAATACACGAGCTTGCCGTCCGTTTGCTTCAGGAAGTTGAAACCGAAAACACCAATGGCTTTTAAAATTTATCTCCATCCTCTATATTTAAGGAAAAATTCCAATATATATATATATATATATATTAACTCGTGGAAGCTGGCTCTTTGATATGGGATCAGTTTAGCTGAGTTCAAACAACATTTTCGTTCGCTGTTTCCTACACAGCAAACTTCAGGGATCACGGTGGTTAAATTTGACAAGCTTGGTGAACATATTCTTTGCTGTCCTTCAACGGAGCAACACTGGAAAGGGAAGGCTAGCACGGTGGAAAATGGTGAGCAATGGGAGGTCAGTTGCGTTACAGGGAGGAGGTTGAGGTGAGACAATATTTGGGTAGTTGCAGCGTTATATGGTATGTACAGAAGCAAGCTGTGTAGAGGAGAGAGGGGGTTTTTAACGTGGGTTTTAGGTGCATGGAAATGGCGGACCTGATTTGTTCAAAAAGGGGTTTCTTTCTACTGAATGGCTTGCAGTTTGAATGAGAAGAGGAGGGGGGTATTCACGTTTCATGAAGGGGAGGCTTTCCACGGTGCAAACACATGCACGTGGTAGTTCTCGAATTGACAGTATATATATATTATTTACTGTGGTGAGTGCGTGTATTATAATGAGAGGAGGGGCATATGAAAAGGAAAGAAAAAAGGTAAAGTAGAAGAAAGCCATACAAAGGATTGCTGAGGGGAGATATGGTACTGGAGTTGCACGCAGATCAGAAACAAAGATGAACGGTGCAACGTATATTTGTTCGACGATAAAGCGTTCAGACTATGATTTGCTATGTTGAAGTTTGAATTCGAGACGATGGCGTGTGTATCGGATAAAAGAAACACAAATCGATGGTGAAATTCTTCATTTACAAGGGGAGCGGCCTGTTTTGATGGATTTTTAAAAAGCGTGGAGGAGGACGAATTTGGTGAAACCAGGGTCGTTGCGTTCGCAACCGCGAAGCGAAGCTAACGCGTACAAGCTGGAATGAAATGAAGCAAAAGTACTGGAATTTCGGGCAAAAGCAGAACGCCTAGTTTAATCGACAAACGCAAATCGTTAATTAACGGTTAACGCGCCAAGGTGAGTAAATTCACTAACTCTCTTTTTATTTAAAATATTTTAATTACGTTTTTAAATAAGGGTTGAATGCTGTGTGATGGTTGTTTAGGCAGATTATGGTTAAATTGGTTGAATTATATATCGTTGCATATATATATACACATCATTGGTTGGACTGATTCCATCGATTATAATATTTCCTAGTATGGAATCAGTGTTAATTGTTGACTAACATCGGTGGATGCAGGAAACCGGTTGGTGGAATCCAACCGGATTCCTCAGTATTTATATGTATTGTTTGTTTTATATAGATGCACTGTTTGAACCCAAATGACTTTTGAAACCTTGTGTTAATATTAGCGTTGAATGGGAATTCAAACGTTATTTTGATTTAATCAATAGATGATATCGATTAAGAAAGTGGCAACAACCAACCATAAATGTATCATTTGTTTTAAACCGCTATTGTTTTACCAAATCCCACCGTGTGCGAAGCACGTGTTTCACCATACTTACTAAATGCTTTGGTAAGTAGATTCTTATATTGATAAGATTAATAAGTATGTAGGCGGAGATGAACTTGATGATTAATAACAAGTATTTATTGTTTTAAGAACAAGTAAATGAGATATATACAAATGGATTATGGTTGATTTCATATTAAGTAAGATTAGTTAGAATCGATTATTGTTTATTTAATAGTAAATGAGATTATTTAGAAATAAATTATTTTTCTATAGTAATCGATACAAGTGAAATTATTTGGATTTATAAATGTTATTTATTCAAAATGAAAATATTTGTTAGAATTGATTAGTGGGTTAATCATGGCTAAATATTTATCAAGCAAACTGTTTGATCAATAATTGGTTATTTAATTAAATTAGATTGGGATGATTAATCTAATGTAATAAATTAACGAATAGTTGGTTAGTTTAAATAAGATTTTAAAGTATAAGGCATTTGTCTAAAGAAGACAAAGCGAAGAGGAATGTTTAAAAAGAGATTTGTCTAAGAAAGACGAAGCGGAGAAAAATGTTTAAAATGGGTTTGAACAAGGGAGTTGAAGCTAATGTAAATAACCGAGTTTTCAAAATAAGGATATGGCGTCATAAAAACATATTTAAAATATAACAAGAAGTACGGTTGACTGATTTTAAAGTATAAGGAATTAGAGTTACGAACTTATATCTATTCTAAGGTAAGAACGTCGTCGATCAAGGCCTGAGAGGTAATTAAAATACCCCAACTTGAACGGCTTCACAATTATCGAGGGATGGTATTTGGTTTGTAACAGAAAGAGATGTTAAGTTTTTTGTAACAGAAAGAGATGTCAAGATTTTGTAACGGAAAGAGATATCAAGATTTTTGTAACGAAAAGAGATATCAAGATTTTTGTAATGCAAAGAGATGTCAAGAATTTGTAACGGAAAGAGGTGTTGAGATTAATTATAAAGTGGAATATAGTAGCATATTGCAAGTCTCAGAACTATAGCAGTAAAGTAACGCTGTTGACTAGGCTTAAGCGTGACTGTTATGTCAAGATTAGTTATAAAGGGATATAGCAGCGTATAGCAAATTTGAACTGTAACGATAAATGAAACGCTGTTAACCAAACTTAAGTGTGATGTTGATATACAGTAGCACTTCCTAGGGAAGGAAAACAACTTGTTTTGAAATTCACTTATTCAAAAGAAACAAGTAATGACGTTTGTCCAAAGAAATGTAAGAACGAATGTTAAATAAAAAGTGCCGGTGATTTGTGTGATATTGGTTGTACATTGAATGGATGTTGTTTTTACTTCGATAGTTAAACAACCAACTATCGAAGTGTTTTGACCATCGTTGTCGATACGGAGAGACCGGTTGGATTTAATATCCGAGAACCACTCCGTATAGGCATAAGCGCTGCGAATTGGATTATGCTGACGAAAATTGAAGACGGAGTGAAAATGCATGGGTCGTCCGGTTCCAGAATGGTGTTTTTAAGTTTGTCCAGTCTCAGGACAACTTGTATGGACGAATGTCTGACAGAGTATTCCTAACGGTCACATAAGACGATCTTTTCAAGGTATTACGTCTGGTGGCGGAGAAATTCGTTTCTCTTAGCTTTTATACCCGTAATATCTTTGAGAAGATCAACTAGTGATTTGACGGGTTTGACGATGTGACATTCAAAGTGAATGGTGATCAGATGTTCTGAAGATAAACGTAGCCTCAAGCTTCACAACCGGGAAATGACAAAAATCGGGCAGGCAGCATGGCTATGTGGGTCGCTCCCATTAGGGTGTATAATCACCTATCTAGAGAAATTCCTTTTGTTTCTAAATCTATCGATTCTGCCCATTCGGGAACGGTGGTTTGAGTCCAACCGTTGGTGATATACATTCGATACACTCAAGCGAAATGAGTGGTCGGTCATGTGTGGGCCGGGTTGCAAGGCGTTCTTGTTGAACCCAGGTGTATTCGCCTCTAGAGATACATCATCGGAAGGTGGTCCCATACCTTGTCATAGTTGGAATCCAATCTCCAATAAGCGCCCTACGGGTTTTTGATTTTATACTATATATGTAGAGCGTGAGATACAAGCGTTCTACTATTTGGTTATTTATTTGATTAGACATTACTATAATATCACTGGATTTTGATATCAATAATGATTTGGGTTATAGTAAGGTAAAAGCTGTCCATGTTTATGTGTGGATTGGTCTTACTATTATCCTTTTTGTTTCAAAAAGGATTTTTAAAGTTAAACCGTATGGTTGGAGTTTACTCACACCAGTCCCATGACTGACCCAGAGTTTATTTTGTTTGTTTCCCTAAACTCTTGGGTGCCTAAATTTGTATGGGCAGACAAGTGTTTCAGGCTTTGCAGATTCACTTAGAGGAGACGAAAGGCAGAAGGCTTCACCATTAGTATTTAGAGACTATTTCCGCTGTGATATGATGTACTGTACTCTGATAATGGTATGTATATACAATACAGTTTTGTATTTCAAAGTTATGTTATATAATATATTTTATTCGTTCCGCTGTGAGATTCGTGTTTACTCTGATTCTGCTCAGTTGTGTTATTCTTCTTCTTCTATTCTATTAGTTCTATCTTTTCTATCTCATCCTCTAACTTCTTTCTATTAATGGTCCGGTATTTTCGATGACTGAACAGTCGACGCTGGGTTTTGTGTCGATTTTCGGAGTCGAAAACCCCCGGGTCGTTACAGTGGTATCAGAGCATAAGGTTAAGTGATTACCTTGGCTCTGTGGCGTAACTCACTAGAGATGGAGTTAGTAATACTCTAGATTGAGTTTGAATGTATACATATGAGCGCGTATTTGTAAATTTATATAAAAATTGTTTTATATTGTGTTGATTGATCTGTTGAGTGGTATATGAATTCCAGATCGACGCGTTTAGCTGACGTGGTCGATAGGGATTTATAAACGCTTGGATAGAAAAATTCGACATAGTAATGTTTTAGAAAGAGAGTAAATGAGATAATTTTACTCGAAATATATTTTGATATAAAGAAAACATATATATTGGAATTGTCTAGTATATATTGAATGTGTTGGGTGAACTTATGATCGAATAAGATTTATAATTGAATTGGTTATATAAATAACCAATCGAAATATTTTATACATATAATATGTAAAATCAGATGAACTGAATCTGAAATTTACCCCCAGAATTGGAATATAAAAATCTGATACATGAAAATGTTTGTAAATGAAATTTGATTTAAATATGTGGAATTTTAAGATCCTGGGGAAATTTTGAGATATTATCCAAGTTTCGAAAAGATATTTTTGAAGTAAATTTCAAATAAAAGTATTTGAATATGAATTTTGGAAAGTGGTATAGTATTGAACTCACTTTGATCGCTGGGAAATAAATTCCGATGATGAACCGCGGCATTATCGGTGTTCATTTTCGAATTTCTAAGTGAGTGATTACTACCAAAGATTTTGTTTGAAATAAGTTGTTCGAATATTCAAATATTTTGAATTTCTAGGTTTCAAATAAATATATGATTTCAAACTGATTTGAAAAAAAAATCCCAGGGATTTGAATTTTGAAATTTTTACTTATGAAGTAAATAAACAGAGGATTTAGATAAGCCAAATAAAATTTGAGTTGAATTGAAGCCAAGTAAGTGGAAAACGTACCGGAATAAGGATTTGACTTGACCAAGTAGTTGAGTGGTGAATTGAGATTGAAAAGGGGACCGAACTTGGTTGGGAAATTTGATTATTTGGAATTGGAATTGAACTGGAGTTTTAAAAAAAAGAAATTTGAGTCGGGATGTAAGAAAATTATTGATTGAAGATAAACTGACTCGAGATCAGTTGGAAATATATTCGGGTATGCTGAATGGATTGAAAATGAAAGCGAGAAAGTTGGATGCTCAATAAAGGGGGAAGGCCCAGAGTGGCGTGTGGTAGTAGTACCGAATGAACCGTGCAGCAGAGAGGCTGACGAAATTCTCCGAAAATTAAAGTGTTAGAAAATTTTCAGAATTTTGAAAATTTTCGTTACAAAGAAGGGAATTAATATTTTGATCAGTTTAGTTGGAACTGAAATTATGAAGTAAACCAAAAAGATTTTTAACCTGTTTGCAACAGAAATTGTAGCATTTTTCCTACCTTAGCAATTTCGAGGATGAAATTATTTTAAGGGGGAAGGAATGTAACGACCCGCATTTTTATCGGTTTATATTGGAATATTTACATCAGTTTAAATATTGAATTCGTAATATAAATGGATTTATATATTTGTTAAATGAAGTTGAACGTATAAAAATATATATACAATATAATCGAGCTCATAACGACGTGGCAGTTCGTAATTTAACGTTCTGATCTTCAACTGAGTATACAAGACTCGTTATAAATCGGATTCCTGCAAAACAAGAAACGATGGAATCCGTTGAATTGTATCTTTCTAACAGAAGTGAAATATTGAGATTTCGTCGTATAGATTGCAAGATATGTCCAAATCAAATATTCAGAAAGTCGCTATGAAATCATACATCGACCATAAGGTTTATTTGAAATAACTTCTTATCGGTTTCGAATTTAGACAAGGTTCTTTTGGGCCGCAGTGATAATTTAATTTTTAGAATTTTACTGTAATTTTTTATTAATTAAATACGCAACTTTTTATTTGGAGTATTTTGCACCCTATATGGATATTTTGGGGTTTCGCAATATAAGTTAAACTACCGATATTATTATATTTTTGGAATCGTGGCTCATCGTTGGACACGACTGTATTTTTATTTCGGTCGATAGCCGTCCGTGACCGAAACAGAATTCGTATGCCATAGGGTACCCGGGGATAAATTCAATAACAAGTTATCGAACGTTAAATGGCATTGAAGCATATAAACATTTAATTCGATGCACACAGAGTTGAATCATCTAAAACTGGAAAACAAAAGAAAAATGTTTAGCCTATAATAATATCAAACAACACATAAAGTAAAGGACACTCAAATGACGGTTGAAACCGTGTAAAAAGCATTATTTAAAACATCACCGTACAGGAGCTATACATGCATACACTGTTACCACATCAAGAGTTCATGCCAAAGAAAACACATAGCTGTCCTTCCCTTACAACGCAGCATAGTGTTTCGAGCTGAGAAGAACTTGTCGAAAGAACTGTAAACCTAACCTATAATCTACGGTTCCCTACTCCTTGGGCATCAAGGAATTGCCTCCTATAAATACACGAGCTTGCCGTCCGTTTGCTTCAGGAAGTTGAAACCGAAAACTCCAATGGCTTTTAAAATTTATCTCCATCCTCTATATTTAAGGAAAAATTCCAATATATATATATATATATATATATATATATATATATATATATATATATATATATATATATTAACTCGTGGAAGCTGGCTCTTTGATATGGGATCAGTTTAGCTGAGTTCAAACAACATTTTCGTTCGCTGTTTCCTACACAGCAAACTTCAGGGATCACGGTGGTTAAATTTGACAAGCTTGGTGAACATATTCTTTGCTGTCCTTCAACGGAGCAACACTGGAAAGGGAAGGCTAGCACGGTGGAAAATGGTGAGCAATGGGAGGTCAGTTGCGTTACAGGGAGGAGGTTGAGGTGAGACAATATTTGGGTAGTTGCAGCGTTATATGGTATGTACAGAAGCAAGCTGTGTAGAGGAGAGAGGGGGTTTTTAACGTGGGTTTTAGGTGCATGGAAATGGCGGACCTGATTTGTTCAAAAAGGGGTTTCTTTCTACTGAATGGCTTGCAGTTTGAATGAGAAGAGGAGGGGGGTATTCACGTTTCATGAAGGGGAGGCTTTCCACGGTGCAAACACATGCACGTGGTAGTTCTCGAATTGACAGTATATATATATTATTTACTGTGGTGAGTGCGTGTATTATAATGAGAGGAGGGGCATATGAAAAGGAAAGAAAAAAGGTAAAGTAGAAGAAAGCCATACAAAGGATTGCTGAGGGGAGATATGGTACTGGAGTTGCACGCAGATCAGAAACAAAGATGAACGGTGCAACGTATATTTGTTCGACGATAAAGCGTTCAGACTATGATTTGCTATGTTGAAGTTTGAATTCGAGACGATGGCGTGTGTATCGGATAAAAGAAACACAAATCGATGGTGAAATTCTTCATTTACAAGGGGAGCGGCCTGTTTTGATGGATTTTTAAAAAGCGTGGAGGAGGACGAATTTGGTGAAACCAGGGTCGTTGCGTTCGCAACCGCGAAGCGAAGCTAACGCGTACAAGCTGGAATGAAATGAAGCAAAAGTACTGGAATTTCGGGCAAAAGCAGAACGCCTAGTTTAATCGACAAACGCAAATCGTTAATTAACGGTTAACGCGCCAAGGTGAGTAAATTCACTAACTCTCTTTTTATTTAAAATATTTTAATTATGTTTTTAAATAAGGGTTGAATGCTGTGTGATGGTTGTTTAGGCAGATTATGGTTAAATTGGTTGAATTATATATCGTTGCATATATATATACACATCATTGGTTGGACTGATTCCATCGATTATAATATTTCCTAGTATGGAATCAGTGTTAATTGTTGACTAACATCGGTGGATGCAGGAAACCGGTTGGTGGAATCCAACCGGATTCCTCAGTATTTATATGTATTGTTTGTTTTATATAGATGCACTGTTTGAACCCAAATGACTTTTGAAACCTTGTGTTAATATTAGCGTTGAATGGGAATTCAAACGTTATTTTGATTTAATCAATAGATGATATCGATTAAGAAAGTGGCAACAACCAACCATAAATGTATCATTTGTTTTAAACCGCTATTGTTTTACCAAATCCCACCGTGTGCGAAGCACGTGTTTCACCATACTTACTAAATGCTTTGGTAAGTAGATTCTTATATTGATAAGATTAATAAGTATGTAGGCGGAGATGAACTTGATGATTAATAACAAGTATTTATTGTTTTAAGAACAAGTAAATGAGATATATACAAATGGATTATGGTTGATTTCATATTAAGTAAGATTAGTTAGAATCGATTATTGTTTATTTAATAGTAAATGAGATTATTTAGAAATAAATTATTTTTCTATAGTAATCGATACAAGTGAAATTATTTGGATTTATAAATGTTATTTATTCAAAATGAAAATATTTGTTAGAATTGATTAGTGGGTTAATCATGGCTAAATATTTATCAAGCAAACTGTTTGATCAATAATTGGTTATTTAATTAAATTAGATTGGGATGATTAATCTAATGTAATAAATTAACGAATAGTTGGTTAGTTTAAATAAGATTTTAAAGTATAAGGCATTTGTCTAAAGAAGACAAAGCGAAGAGGAATGTTTAAAAAGAGATTTGTCTAAGAAAGACGAAGCGGAGAAAAATGTTTAAAATGGGTTTGAACAAGGGAGTTGAAGCTAATGTAAATAACCGAGTTTTCAAAATAAGGATATGGCGTCATAAAAACATATTTAAAATATAACAAGAAGTACGGTTGACTGATTTTAAAGTATAAGGAATTAGAGTTACGAACTTATATCTATTCTAAGGTAAGAACGTCGTCGATCAAGGCCTGAGAGGTAATTAAAATACCCCAACTTGAACGGCTTCACAATTATCGAGGGATGGTATTTGGTTTGTAACAGAAAGAGATGTTAAGTTTTTTGTAACAGAAAGAGATGTCAAGATTTTGTAACGGAAAGAGATATCAAGATTTTTGTAACGAAAAGAGATATCAAGATTTTTGTAATGCAAAGAGATGTCAAGAATTTGTAACGGAAAGAGGTGTTGAGATTAATTATAAAGTGGAATATAGTAGCATATTGCAAGTCTCAGAACTATAGCAGTAAAGTAACGCTGTTGACTAGGCTTAAGCGTGACTGTTATGTCAAGATTAGTTATAAAGGGATATAGCAGCGTATAGCAAATTTGAACTGTAACGATAAATGAAACGCTGTTAACCAAACTTAAGCGTGATGTTGATATACAGTAGCACTTCCTAGGGAAGGAAAACAACTTGTTTTGAAATTCACTTATTCAAAAGAAACAAGTAATGACGTTTGTCCAAAGAAATGTAAGAACGAATGTTAAATAAAAAGTGCCGGTGATTTGTGTGATATTGGTTGTACATTGAATGGATGTTGTTTTTACTTCGATAGTTAAACAACCAACTATCGAAGTGTTTTGACCATCGTTGTCGATACGGAGAGACCGGTTGGATTTAATATCCGAGAACCACTCCGTATAGGCATAAGCGCTGCGAATTGGATTATGCTGACGAAAATTGAAGACGGAGTGAAAATGCATGGGTCGTCCGGTTCCAGAATGGTGTTTTTAAGTTTGTCCAGTCTCAGGACAACTTGTATGGACGAATGTCTGACAGAGTATTCCTAACGGTCACATAAGACGATCTTTTCAAGGTATTACGTCTGGTGGCGGAGAAATTCGTTTCTCTTATCTTTTATACCCGTAATATCTTTGAGAAGATCAACTAGTGATTTGACGGGTTTGACGATGTGACATTCAAAGTGAATGGTGATCAGATGTTCTGAAGATAAACGTAGCCTCAAGCTTCACAACCGGGAAATGACAAAAATCGGGCAGGCAGCATGGCTATGTGGGTCGCTCCCATTAGGGTGTATAATCACCTATCTAGAGAAATTCCTTTTGTTTCTAAATCTATCGATTCTGCCCATTCGGGAACGGTGGTTTGAGTCCAACCGTTGGTGATATACATTCGATACACTCAAGCGAAATGAGTGGTCGGTCATGTGTGGGCCGGGTTGCAAGGCGTTCTTGTTGAACCCAGGTGTATTCGCCTCTAGAGATACATCATCGGAAGGTGGTCCCATACCTTGTCATAGTTGGAATCCAATCTCCAATAAGCGCCCTACGGGTTTTTGATTTTATACTATATATGTAGAGCGTGAGATACAAGCGTTCTACTATTTGGTTATTTATTTGATTAGACATTACTATAATATCACTGGATTTTGATATCAATAATGATTTGGGTTATAGTAAGGTAAAAGCTGTCCATGTTTATGTGTGGATTGGTCTTACTATTATCCTTTTTGTTTCAAAAAGGATTGTTAAAGTTAAACCGTATGGTTGGAGTTTACTCACACCAGTCCCATGACTGACCCAGAGTTTATTTTGTTTGTTTCCCTAAACTCTTGGGTGCCTAAATTTGTATGGGCAGACAAGTGTTTCAGGCTTTGCAGATTCACTTGGAGGAGACGAAAGGCAGAAGGCTTCACCATTAGTATTTAGAGACTATTTCCGCTGTGATATGATGTACTGTACTCTGATAATGGTATGTATATACGATACAGTTTTGTATTTCAAAGTTATGTTATATAATATATTTTATTCGTTCCGCTGTGAGATTCGTGTTTACTCTGATTCTGCTCAGTTGTGTTATTCTTCTTCTTCTATTCTATTAGTTCTATCTTTTCTATCTCATCCTCTAACTTCTTTCTATTAATGGTCCGGTATTTTCGATGACTGAACAGTCGACGCTGGGTTTTGTGTCGATTTTCGGAGTCGAAAACCCCCGGGTCGTTACACTGACAAAGAAGAATCTAGTGTTCAATTGGGACTTGGATTGCGAGTTTGCTTTCCAACGCCTAGAAAAGGCTCTTACAACAACCCCAGTTTTGATGTTGCCAGATGGAACCAAGATGTTCACAGTTTATACAGATGCATGTAGGACAGGGCTAGGCGCTGTCTTGATGCAAGAAGGGAGGGTAGTAGCTTATGGTGGAAGGCAATTGAAAGTACATGAAAAGAACTACCCGACCCATGATCTTGAGTTGGCTGCCATCGTCTTTCCACTCAAGTCTTGGCGACACTATCTCCTAGGAGAGAAATTCGAATTGTATACTGACCATAAATCTTTGAAGTATCTTTTCTCGCAGAAAGATCTTAATCTGAGGCAATAGAGATGGATGGAGTTTCTTGCCTCGTACGATTTCGAAATCTCCTACACTCCGGGCAAAGGCAACGTAGTGGCAGACGCGTTGAGCCGAAAGAAACTGACCCTAAGCTCGTTGTTTGTTGAAAGACAAAGCCTAGAGTTTATAGCCAGCTTTGACTTTCGGCCCTCCTCCGATTTTGTACCGGGCTTGCTAGCATCTCTCGAAGTACGCCCGACTTTAGTGGACTCAATAGGGACAGCACAACGCGAAGACCCTCAGCTTGTGGAGACGATGGATATGCTAATTAGGGGTGAGACTTCAAGTCACCTCAACAGATACTCCATCGACGATAAGGGTTGGCTAAGGCAAGACGGAAGACTATGCGTCCCACAGACAAGGGATTTAGTAAAGACGGTTCTCGAGGAAGCACATCACTCCAAGATGACGATACACCCAGGCGGAGATAAAATGTACAAGGACATAAAGAGAACTTTCTTTTGGAGCGGCATGAAGAAAGACGTGGCAGATTTCGTTTCTAAGTGTATGGTTTGCCAACAGGTTAAGGCGGAACAGAAGAAACCTGGCGGTTTGCTCCATCCTCTAGAGGTCCCACAGTGGAAGTGGGATAGCATCTCAATGGACTTCATTGATGGGCTGCCTAGGTCTAGAAGAGGCAACACTAGCATTTGGGTAATAGTGGATAGGCTTACTAAAAGCGCCCACTTTTTACCTGTCAAGAGTAAAAGAACTGCCTCATCCCTAGCACTCTTTACCTCAAGGAAATTGTTCGACTCCATGGAATACCATCCAACATTGTTAGTGACCGAGACCCTATCTTCACAAGTGAGTTTTGGCGGAGTCTGCAAGAAGCGGTAGGCATACAGTTATGCTTGAGTACAGCCTATCACCCCCAAACCGACGGCCAGACGGAAAGAGTGAACAGAGTTTTGGAGGACCTTTTAAGACTGTTCATCCTTGACTTAGGAGGGACGTGGGAAGACCATCTTCCTTTGGTGGAATTTGCCTACAACAACAGCTACCAAGCCACCATCGGAATGGCGCCCTTCGAGGCTTTATATGGAAGACCGTGTCGATCGCCCACTTGTTGGTGGGAGTCTACTGACAAGCTCATACTTGGACCAGATATGATCCGAGAGACTTCAGAGAAAGTAGAGTTGATACGGAGAAGAATGAAGACAGCCCAAGACAGACAAAAATCCTACGTAGACAAGAGGAGGACCGACCTTGAATTTGAGGTCGGAGATAGGGTTTTTCTTAAGGTATCTCCACTAAGGAACGTTGTTCGTTTTGGAACCACAGGAAAGCTAGCACCAAGGTTTGTAGGGCCGTTTCCTATTATCGAGAAAATTGGGAAAATTGCCTATAGATTAGAACTACCCGAAAAACTGGCCGGAGTTCACAACGTTTTTCATGTTTCGCACCTCCGAAAATGTCTACATGAATCTGCTGAAGTGGTAGAGCCAAACATCCTAGAAGAAGCTGAAGTGGAACGCGAAGCAACCGTGAGGAAAGTTCCAACACGCATCTTAGAAACTGAAGTGAAAAAGCTACGCAACCGCGAAGTCAAGCTCATCAAAGTTCAGTGGAGCGACGCCGAGGAAGACGCGACTTGGGAAACTGAGGCTAGAATACGCGCAGCATACCCTTTTCTTTTCGAGGGTACATCTTTGATCTCTCTTTTTCCATAAGTTATGCTTTTATCTATCTTTTTAGGTATATCTCCTCGACCTTATCTTTTAGGTAGAAACCCTTTGGATGAAAACATGTAATTGAAACATGTTATGGATGATGGTTGCAAGTGGTTGCAAGTGATTGCTAGTGGTTGCTCGTGGTTGCATATACACACACAATCTAGGTTTTAGATCGGCTCAGTCACTTCATATTGCATATGCATATATGTATTTATATTCGTATATGGTTGAAGTTTAATGTGTTGTCATATGGATATTGCATTTATATATGAATGATTGTGCACTCATGTAGAATCATGAATAGGAAAATTTTCATACATAATGGATTCATGACACTTACATAATTTGCATTAAGGAGGTCAACTGAATCAGTAGGCCGCCTTATTTTGCATTAGATAAGTACATGTACACACACTTCGCATATGATCATGAAGCATTAGAAGTCTTTTAAGGACAATGGATGCTCGTGTTTGATGGATGAGTAGATGGACGCTTGGATGTTAGGATATTTCTTCCTAAACTTGAAGATTTCGGGGACGAAATCCTTTTAAGTGGGGGAGAATGTAACACCCCGTGTATTCTATAACAGTGAAATTCACAAATTAACGTATAATTAATTTCAAATCAAATAATTAAGGGAAACGGGATACGCCATTGCGTTCGTCTCGAAATTCTGCTTGAGATAGAGTCCGAGTTTACGTAAAACGGACTCCGTATGAGGGAGATATGACCTCCGAAAGTTTCAGAATTCAGTTTAAAATTCAAACAGACAGAATCAATTCAGAAAACAAATTCGAAATTCAAAAATCGAACCAGATTGGGCTAGGCGGGAATTTTCCCGACCAAGGCACCCAGGTCGACTGGGTAGTCGACCTGGGCCACCCAGGTCGACCGGGTAGTCGACTTGGGGCACCCAGGTCGACTACATAGTCGACCTGGGGGTCGACTGGGGAGTCGACCTAGCCCCTGAGCCAGGTCGAACCCAGCCCCTCCTGGCTGCCTGGTCTGTGCTTGGCCAAATTTCTGAGTCTTGCCTTGTCACTAGGGCTAGGTGTCAGCTCCTGATTGGTCTCTCTTTCAAACGAACGGCTAATATTAATCTAAGCTCCATCGACGGTTCTTATCAATTCACAAACTCTATAAAAAGGACCTAAGACTCCACCTAATTCATACAAATAAAAATGAGAATGAGACCGTCATGCTGCTGAAGAAAGACTAGGAGTAGCTGTCAAAATTGAGAGACGATTAGGAGACGATTCGAAAGCTTAAAGCAACGACAACTAAATCAAAACAACGCCTACAACAAAGGATAGCATCTCCAAATTCAGAATTCAGAAACCTGAATTGAAGAGTCGTCATATGTTGTAAGTAGAGTGCTATTCCGATGTGAATGAATAATTGAGTTTTGATTTGTGTAAAATGAGAATTGGAATTGTACTTAAATTGTGGTGACGATAATTCATAATCGTATGTTGCTATGATTCTAATTATGAATAGATTTGGGATGTTGTGGTATAATGATGTAAGACCTATTGGATATTTGCAAGTGTATGACTCATGTTGGAAGTTAACGACTATATGTTTGTGGTAGTTTATTACAACACCTATTGGATATTTGCAAGTATATGATTCATGTTGGAAGTTAACGACTATATGTTTGTGGTAGTTTATTTCAACAAAGTTGAGATTCATGCAAGTATGTGATTCACTATTATGCCAACATGAGGTATAATTTTATGATCATTTTTAGTGTAGTTGAATCCATTTGGGTATATTGATTCACATGAATTTATGTTGAAATAGGAATTATGATTCTAGTGAAAAAAAAGACATACTTTTGTATTAGAGACAAAACTAAGCATCTTTGTGAACTTGTGTTGACTCTGTGAACATGACTAGACTATGTTTGGTGTTATACCTAATTGAAAATATGTTTTAGACCTATGTTGTTACCAAAATCATATGATAATATATACGACACATAATTAAGTTAGATTTACATTTTAAATACAAGTTTACATGGCTAGATTTAAAACCATGATTCATGTTTAGATATGTTTTATGTTAAGATCATTGCTATTACAATGCAAGTTCACAAGTGCCTAATTTATGTTAATTAGATCGTTATGTTGCAAGTTCATGCGAACACATATCCCTTTTGATGTTACTTACAATATATAAACACCATGTTCTAAGCCTCCCCTGTTTCATGTGGCTAAGTTGGGTTTAAATGTTAAACCCAACATATGTTATATTATAGCAAACGTATAAGACGGGGGTAATGACGTTAGGTTAAAAATATAAAACATATGTGTTGGCATGTTTGACGCATGCCAATGACCTTGAGAACATTTAAGGGGTATAAATAAATTTTACCCAATAAAGATGAATTTGAATAATGGGCTACAAATATTTACATATAAAAAGAAAAGAGACAAAATATGTAAACTTAGAAAATACGATGTGTTTAACCCGAGGTTGGATTGAGTTGTGATGTAAACCTGCCCGGAACCGCCCGGCTGTCCAGTAGTCACAACAATACCTATCCAATGTGGGTGGTTAAACATTGAGCCCAATAAAGACCCGAGGTTAGACTGAGTTGTGACGTAAGACTGCCCAGAACCAACCGGCAACAGGCAGTCACAAAAATACCTGTCTAATGTGAGAGGTCGAGGCTTTAATAAGACAATTAAGGCTGAGTCAGGATTGATAGGGTTAAGTAAATTGAATTAATACTTAATCAAAAGGGAACATGCTAAACTATACAGACTGATTGGGGGTTAGGTTTACAAAACACTTAACCAACTTAGCATGTTGGCTAGAAATAGAAAACCTAGTAGCGGGGGGCCCTTTTTAGTAGTAATCCTACAAGGTGTATCAGGATACCCTGAACTGGGCAGGGTGGGGCACGATTACTGGGCTGACTGTAAGAGGTCAAATCGACGGCGGTGGTGCAGCAGTGTAGGTTCTAACGGGGTGTGGGCGTGCACACACTCCGACGCAGAAAAATTAGGCACTGGGCACCAGTAGTATACCTGTGCATTCTAGAATTGTGTTGGGCCGCCACCATGGGACTTGATACACCCCATGGTGGGACCAGCATAGGTAACTACAACATCGGGGGCCGTAAGACACATGTAACTATGCGAGTAGGAGCCGATCATTAGAAATGGATCACTTCACCCTGATTATGGGGTGCCCTTTGGGAACTAGTTTATAGGGGTGCAGAGATTAATATGGGGTACGATAGTATATTCGACTCTAGACAACTTAACTTAGTTTATAGTGCTTTCTCATTTCCAGTTTATACTTATCATGCCCAATTCTTTATTCATAGACTGAATAGTCCTAGACTTACTCAGGCTTTATGTCTGACTCTACTTTTCTTTCATTTCCCCCACCCTCCCCCCCCACAGGTCCACAGGGAGGGAATACCGCAGCTTGACCAGTTTTCACATCCAGCTTGAAGAGAAAGAATGTATTGCTTGGATCTCTTTCATTTTGGACTATGGCTTTGGATAGCAACTATGGGGACTTATGCAGTTTACTTTTGTTTTTATGCTTCTTTAAGTTATGAAATCAAGACAGTTATGAAAATGTAATGGTTTTGGAAGTATTGTAAGACAATTATGGCATGGTTTGTGTAAACACGTATTTTGATGGAATAAAAGTGCTGTTGTTTTCCGCTGTTCTAAAATATGTATATTTATATCTGTCTTGTGTATCTGTGTCCTATACTTATAAACCTCCACTAAAATTAGGGCATTCCCTTTAAGAGTGACCCTAACGGAGGTGGGGTGTTTCAAGTAACGTAGGAATGGATTGTACAAAAAGAATGACATTAATTAGAAATGTTAATACAACCTAAGAATATAACATGTGGTTATATAGGGCTTATTAATAAACTTAAATTGTGTTAACTTAAAATTGATGAAATTAATAAGCTAAGATAGGGGGATTCCCACTACGCCATAGATGGCCTATTGCAACGAAAATCAAAGGTGTTGCTAGCTAAAATGTTGCCACAACTATGCTTATTTTTGTCTATTGCATCGCATACTTCAAGGTGTTGATACCAAATTGTGTTGCAGTAGCTGTAGATATATTCTAATTAAAAAAAATTATCAATCCATATGAATACAATCCAACGGTCTATGTTACTAATCCACGTCAATCTATTTTTCTTTACCTCCTCAGCTGCTTTCCCTCTAAATTTTCATTTCCCTCTAAAACCTAATCACACTAATTTCATTCCCCTCTAAAACCTAATTCCTCCGTCTCCTTCACCTGTATCTCTGTAAGATTCCACCATCTCTTTTAAATCTGAAACTACTTCTCCATCAATCAACTCCTTGCTGCCTTAATCGCAACTAACATCAATCCTTACCTCGATCACGAACCCAAGTTTTGCGTCACATCCCAACTAACGAAAACCCTAATCCAACTTCCAATTTTTACCTTATAATCATTTTGGTTCACATCAATTAAGTTTTCCACCAAATTCTCTGTCTCCTATCTATTAAATGATTGATACAAGCGTACGACATGGACATTTGTAACTTTTAGATCTGTCACGAAGATTAGCTTGGCATAGGAGTTGTGATGAATTGAAGGGGAAAAGACTCTTGTTTTATGACAGATCTGGTCACAACATGAGTGGAACTATTAAAACCTTTAGTAAATTCTGATGACTACAAGTATACGTTTTGGACTCCATGAACTCCTTATTTGCAGATCAAAACGAGGAGTGTTATTCATGTACAATGGGATTTTCTTGATGAGTAGGTAAATTCATTGTCTGAAACTCTTATGTGTGTTTATTTTCATACAATGGGATTTGCCAAATGAAAAATTCGGATTTGTATTTTGATGAACTATGAATACTGTCAGTTTAATATTATATATACAGATATGCAAGCAGTGCCAGGAATTCTCTATAATTCAGGTGGATTTAATCTATTGTATACTATGGTTTAAGGTTGCGCTCATCTTGTCATTGGTCCGTGGATTATGTCAGGAGACTTTTGCACAGTTTTGTACAATTAGGATGGAACTGGCCCTGCTAATAATTCCAGAAATGCTAATGATGATTTCTTCTCTACTATCGACAGTGTTGGGCTTAAATTCAATCGAAAGGTAATATATACGCTAGACAACACCATTTTATATATTAGTAAATATGTGTAAGTGCAGTGCAATTGTGGAAGTAGGATTCAAATTCACCCAGACTAAGTATATAGTGACCAGTGAAACGCAATGAAAGTTGAAAGAATTGCAGTTTGCTAAATATTGGAGGTAGGAAAAGATGAACAATAATTAATCCTTTGTATATGCCAGGAAATAAACTTACAGTGCTCTTAGGAAATTTGCTTAATTCATGGATTTTGCTTGCTAAATTTAATTTTGGTAGCTGTTACGGTGCTCTTAGAAAAATTGATAATACATTCATTTTTACAGCATTATTTATATCTGCACTTGAGTCTTTAACCCACATTAGGCTTTTGGCTCTACAAGCCTAACCCGACTCAATATATGAAAGGTAACAAACATATTACGTATAAAGTAATTCTCTCATTATAATGATTTTTGGTCCAATTTACTCTCATCTAAACTACAGTTTCCACTACAGCTACAAAGAGTCAAAGCTCCAAGTCGATTGTCAACTACATTGCATTTCTTGGACTGCGCATGCGAAGCCTCATCCAAGCTTCTCGACTCTAAATATGAAAGGACTGTTTTCTAATGAGAGGACTGGTTTCTTCCATTGATTAATTATATAGGACTGGTTTCTAACGAGAGGACTGGTTTCTTTCATTGATTAATCAATGATCCTCCCCGAAACCAGTCCTAATGGCATTGCTTGTTACTCAATGACTGTCATAGATGTCCAGTTCCTACCATTTTTTAACAAAAAGAGATAATATATGGTAGATGTGGAATGATATCTCAATTTTCTCTAGTGTTCTAATCGATGCATCTAAAATACCTTATAACAATTTATGAAGTCCAACTTAATGGGTAAACCTGCTTCCAGCATTACATATTGTTTCTAGCATTACATATTGTTTTAATGACTCTACCTATTTAGACTCTTCTTTTATGACATATCTATTAGTGGTTCTTCTTTTAAAAAAATTCCTATTTAGACTCTACCTTGAGTTTCCTTCATGATAAATTTCCTTGTATTACTAGCCATCCTAATACTTTACCTTCTCCTGTGTATTTTCCTTGTATTACTAAATGCACAATGAAATATGCCTTGCCGATGCTGAGACTGTTGCAAAATCATTTAGTCAGGTATAATATTATTTTTCAATGACAACTTATTTCGTTATGCTAAGACTGTTATTTTAGTAGCATTATACGGCTTTGATGGTTCAACTAATTAGGTAGACATGTTTTCTTGTTACAAATGTGTGTGTATGCACTTGGTTACCGAGTTGATTCTCTTTTGAACATTAAATCTAATGGTTCAGCTTTGGAGGAGTTGTGCTGGCTTCTAGAGATGGAAAAATTGTTTGTGAAAACACTCTCGATGCAAGACTGGATGTCGTCTTCCGTAAGAAACTCCCAAAGGTACTAATAATCCTTTTGATTCATTCTAAAAATTTTATTCAACATTCACATTCTTATTGTATGTTATATAAGCACATTAGCATATATGATTAAACTAGAGAAGTTGCGCGTACTTTACGAGTGAATCATCAGAGGAAAAAAATAAAGGTAGTAGTTTATATAATCATTTTCGTATATTTTTTCTTGCTTATGGTTGTATGTGTGAGTCTGTATATGAGTGAATCGAGTGACAATGTAGTGAGGAATGTATGTAAATATGAAATATACCAGTGAGTGTACAATAGTGGAGTTCAAAAAATTTGTACCATTTGAAATGTTGAAATAAAATATTTATTTGAATAAAATACTTTGTTTGAATACAGTGTTATAAAAATATTTATTATAATATTATGAAAATTTTGATTAATAACAGTTGAGGTATAATTACTTTTAACAGTTGTAAAACAAAATTAAACAACTACTAGAAACAGTTGTAAAAAAGGTTGACTTTATTATGATTGCAGATATAACTAGTAGCGCATGCCAGTTATAATAGACATATTACAATTGTTTTTGGCAGTTGTGAAAGGGTATTTTTTGTTGTAATGGTACCTTTGGCAACACCTGTACCAATGTTGCCATAGGGTCGCAAAGGAGTTGCCTTTGACTCTAAGGCAACACGGCAAAATGCAACACCTAGAAAGTGTTGCCATGGATCATTTTTTGCCTGAAACAACGCTTTTTGGCACTTTCTATATCACTTCTCTAGTGTTGCAGTATGCAATCTATGGCGTATTGTCCATTTCGATAGCGCGAGGCTGATTGGTGAAGATAAGTGGCTCGCCGTTTAGGTCTGTTCCGACAGAGTGAGGCTGATTGAACAGAGTGAGGCTGATTGTGGAAGATAAGAGGCCTAATAATATAATGAAATCCTAGTTTAGGTCCATTCCAGCAGCGTGAGGCTGATTGGGGAAGATAAGAGGCATGATAAAATAATGAATGGGGACCAAATATAGGGGTGACTTGTGTCAGTTGCATTTTTGGTTGGGAACCCATATTAGTCAGTATCCCTTTGTTACCATGGAGGTCTCACACTAGGTAGAGGCTGGGACACACTTTACTGAACTAGATAGTAAGATGTTCAAACGAGGTGGGTGCGGGCACATTCCCATGGAACGAGATGTGTGTGCATCATTCCGATTGAGGAAGGCAAGTCATTGTAATGCCTATGATTAACAAGATGAGTGTCCATCGCCCCGAAGTCACGCCGCGTCATAGCTATTTGCTCCTCCATCTTGAGTTCGAGTTCGTTGAGGGTGGGGTCCACATGTGCGGTTTTCAGAGCTGGAGAACGTGGTCTGGTCTGATTGTCCTCAAGTGCTACGGATTGAAAGAAATTTCTGGACCTAGTTTTGAATCTAAGTTGAAGGTATACGGTTTATATATATTAAATTGTTTTCAACATATAAAAGTGTTACGAATTGTGATTTTAGAATAAAAAATCATATCTTTCTCATACGATGATGAAATTCGATGAAACAGGGAGCGTTGGGACCGTAAATTTGAGATCTACATTTCAGAAAAGACCGGAGAATTTTTTGATCTTTCTACTGTAACGACCCGCGTTCTACGCATCATAGGATCGTAGGATATTTATTCCTTTCACATACGAAGTCGTATGGTCATGTAACTTTGGGAGACGACTATTGGGGTCATTTCCCATGTTCATGATTTTTCCCGATTTTTAAATGACCATTTTACCCCTAGTTGGCACTGTTTTGGCCATAACTTTTGACTGGAAATGAATTTTGACCTGAAACCACTTCCATTGGCTTTGAATGATAGTTTCTCTTCCCGTAGAGTGGTCACATTAGCCAAACGGACTCACCGTTTGGGAGATATGGCTGAAACAAGTTTCAGATGGTGAAAGACAGCTTAATTGGGCTTAACCGGGTGATTAGCAGTTAGGCCCAAGGGGAATTTCGGGTTTAGAGGTATAGGAGGACTGGTTAGGGTTAGGTTATCACTTTCATTTCAGTTTTGAGCCGCCACAAACCTCCTTGAGACCTTAGTAATGGCTTCCTACATCTAAAACACCCCAAATCACTCTCTAATTGAAGATTAGGCTTAGCAACACCAAATTAAGGAGAAAAAGCACCAAAGCAAGGTTAGAGCTGCTGTTAGACACCAGTGTTCGCCTTAAATCAGAGGAGTTTCAGTTCTGAGAATTTCATTTGTGGCCAAGGTGAGTGATTTGCATAGTTTTTGCGCTAATTACAGTGATTAAGGGTAATTAGTGAAGATTAGCGAATTTATACGTAAATAAATTCTGGAAAAATTCTTAAAATTCTAAAATAATGTTTTAAGGCTCTATTAGAAATTTGGGTTAATTTCGATGTGTTTTGCTAATCGTATGCTTAAACATGATTAAGAAGGATTATAGGAAAATGTGAGGTTTTAGCCACTTTTAATCCATTTTGATTCAATTGAATTGTTGTTTGCTGTTTGTGGTTGCTATTACATGTTGCTATGACTCTATGGTATGTTTCACGATTGATTAGAATAGTTAAATTGCTCGAAAACGTCGTCGAATGGCGTAGAAAGCTTGCTGGAAAGTCGCAGAAGTGTGCAGGTTCCGAACCGGTTCGGATCGGAGAAAGGGGGTCGGATCGGATTGTGAACTGACCAAGGGGATTCGAACTGGATTGGAACTTGTCACTGGAGGAGGCTCGGCAGGAAGGAAGGCCTTTTGCTTAGAGTTGGAGTGGACAAGGAAATCGGATCGGAGTAGGCTAGGGAGTGGAGCGGATCGGATCGGAAGAGTGATTGGAGGCCAGATCGGATCGACTTGGAGATGCAGGGCTCGGATCGGATCAGAACACGTGAAGAAATAAGGGGGCGGATCGAAGCGCTGGAAGGAAGGATACCCCGACCCAACCCGGAGCGAAGTAACCAACCCGAATCGAATGAAAGAAGGCAAGGAGAAGGACCCGAACCCAAAGGAAGGTGGCACTCCGAACCGAACCGAGCATGGATGACCGAACCGAACCGAGCATGGATGACCGAACCGAACCGAATTCTAGAGCTGCTGCTGCACGACAACTTTTCTGAAGACCCACTCCAATTCGACCAAACCCGAGATGCAAAGGAAGTCCAAATGAGAAGTTAGAGCTCAAGATTCAGAGGGGAATCAATGAGTTCGCTTCATGATTGGGCTTTGCCGCGGGACGCGTGCCAAGGAGTTATCGACGTCTATAGCTTTGGACCACTATGGTAGGAGGTACGAAGGCGGATTCAGGGCCATTATGGCATCGGTAGAACCAAGGGCTACGACCAATGAAGTGGGTCATTGAAATGTTTGGTCATGACCCCAAGTGTTTGGCTTGGTCACAGCAGGGTTTCTACAAGTCGGGATTCGTCGTTACCTCAGTTTGTCTAGTGTTCCAAAGTGGTAGATGTCGTACGCTTTACGCACTGAGTGAGAGGCGTGAGGATGGTTGCTATGTTTGATTGTTTGACATACACACCCCACCCCCGTATTCTTATACTATTTATCATGGCACCATAGAGCACTGTACGGTATGTGGTACTAACTCTTTGGTTGCAGGTCCAGGTTCAGGTATGGTTTAGTATACCTGTTATTGTTCTGTTTAGATGCTTATCGCTCATACCAGGCTTTATGTCTGACCCAGAGTTTTATGTCTCCTCTTATTACTCTGGGTGCTCGCACGAGCAGACTAGAGACAGGTTAGCTGGTGATGCACGGGTAGATGATCCGGAGACGAGCAGGAGGCTTCCACGTAATATATATAGAGTATTCTCCCTGTGTTGTTGAAGATCACTGCTTGGGCATTGTTGGTGTATCTTCTACTTCAGCTTTCTTTTTGATTAGAGACAGTAAATTTGGAAAATTGTAATAAGCTGTATTTGGATTTCCGCTGCTTTGATGATTGATGTTGATTCTAGTTATCAGCTTATGCACTGTCTCGCCTGTTTTGTGTCAAGTATATTATTATTATATTTTATTCCATGCGCTGTGAGACATTCTACAGGTTTCTTGATTAGTTCATTCTCTTCTTTTCTTTCTTATGACGACCGTCTTGTGCTAGTCGGGCATGTGTACAGCGCACTCTTGGAGGAAATGCAGGTTGGTGCGGGGCGGGCCGTCACACTTGGTATCAGAGCTCTAGGTTGCGTAGTTAACCTAGGGAAGTTATCAGGGAGAGATATTATACGTATACGAGAGAGCGTATTTGTGATTACTTTGGTTTTTAAAAAGCTATATATATATATATACTATTACTAGTATAAGGATGGAGTCGTACTGCACTAACACCACTATGGAGTCGTTAATCATTTCTTTTTTCAGATTGACGATGAGCCGATATGTTAGAGGTACCGGTAGAGGGGCCAATAATGGGAATGCTGCTGACATGAGGACGATGTTTACTGACCTCATGAGAGAGATGCTTAGAGATGTACAGAGGGCAGCTCCCAATGGTGGAAATGGTGGTGGTCCAATGGTGCAGGCGCCAAGAGTTGACTTCGCCAAGCTGAATAAGGATTATACTAGCCTTGGTGGGAAGCCGTTCCATGGAACGGAGTCGACTACGGATGTTCAGGATTGGGTGGATAGTTGCGAACGTATCTTCGAGGATTTGGGTATCGAGGATGCGATGAAGAGAAAGCTAGCGTCCCGTCAGCTGCAGGGGCGGGCAATGAATTGGTGGAATGCTATAAAGGCAGCTACTCCCGAAGACCAGATTACTTGGGAGCAGTTTAAGGTTCGCTTTAGTGAGAAGTTCATCCCAGCTGCTCAGAAGTCAATGTTGTTTAAGAAATTCTTGGAGCTCAAGCAGAATGGCAGGGCTGTCTCGGAGTATATTGCTAAATTTGATACTTTGTCAAAATATGGGTTATCTCTTATAGATACTGCCGAGAAAAAGAATGAGAAATTTATAACTGGTTTGGATCAGTACTTGGGGGAAAAACTTATTAACCACATCGATGAGACGTTTGAATCGATTGTGGGGAAAGCGTTAAGGTCAGAAAGTCTCTACCCTAAGCCGAAGACTGAGGTTGCATCCGCAGAGGAGCCAAAGCCACAAGCTAGTGGTGGAGGCAAAGGTGGTTCCCAGAATAAGAGAAAGCAGAATCAGGCTAAGGATGGCCAGAAGAAAAAGAATAAGCAAGATGTGGAGTGCTTCAGCTGTGGTAAGAAGGGCCATTATGCTAGTAATTGTCGGGCCAAGCCAGCAGATAGGAAGTGCTTCAATTGTGGCCAATTAGGACATCACAAGGACAAGTGTCCACAGCCCCCTAAGGAAAAGCAAATGGTGAAAGCATATGCTCTTAATGCTATTCCTTCTTCGTCGAATGCCCCAACTGCGGCGGAGAAGGGAAAGAATGTCGTCATTCAAGGTATGCTTTCTGTTTATGATGTTCCCGTTAGAGTTTTGTTTGATACCGGAGCTTCCAGTTCTTTCATATCTAGTGACCTGGTAGATAGGTTGGGATTGGAGCCCGAGATTGTCGATAGACCTTTAGTAGTGACGAACCCGATTGGTGGTTCGACTAGTCTTAGCATGATTTGTCGTGATGTGGTTCTATCGAGTCATGGATGCATGTTTGTTTGTGATTGCTTTGTTTTGGGCTTTACTGGGTTTGGCATTATTTTGGGAGTAGATTGGCTCCAAAGATACGGGGTGGTGGTAGACTGTGAGGGCTTGTTGGTGACAGCTAGAGCGGATGATGGGCGGAGGATAGTGTTTGGTGGTCTACCCAGTAAGGGGGTATTAGCTAGTTTTCTAAACTCCCTCGACATTCCGCATAGTGAGTTGTCAGGTTTGCCTGTGGTTGGCCAGTATCCGGATGTTTTCGAAGAAGTGACCGGACTTCCACCACACCGAGAGATTGAGTTTCGTATTGATTTGGTAAAAGATGCCAGACCTATAGTGATGCCACTTCGTCGTATGGCACCAAGAGAGCAGCGGGAGCTCGAGGTGCAAGTCAGCGATCTTTTGAAGAAGGGATTTATCAGAAGGAGTGTTTCTGAATGGGGAGCACCAGTTGTGTTTGCTACCAAGGCGGATGGTTCCCTTCGTTTGTGTGTAGACTACCGCGAATTGAATAAAGTGACGAGGAAGAATAAGTATCCTCTACCGCGGATAGATGATTTGTTCGATCAGTTGAGTGGCGCGAGAATATTTTCTCAGTTGGATCTCGCGACGGGTTTTCATCAGCTTAGAGTGGGAGCTGAGAGTATAGCTAAAACGGCATTTCGAACGCCGTCTGGATTTTATGAATGGTTGGTTATGCCATTTGGGCTGACCAATGCCCCAGCATATTTTGTGGATCTTATGAATAGGGTATTCAGAGATCAGTTGAATAAGTCTGTCCTTGTGTTCGTTGATGATATTTTGGTCTATTCGAGGACAGAGGAAGAACACAAGGAACATTTAAGGGTAGCGATGGAGGTGTTGAGAAAACACCAATTGAAAGCAAAGTTTTCTAAGTGTCACTTCTGGAAGAGGGAAGTGAGGTTCTTGGGCCATGTTGTATCAGAGAATGGTATTGCCGTGGACCCGGCGAAGGTGGCTACGGTACAGGATTGGCCTACGCCCAAGAATGCAACAGATGTAAGAAGTTTCTTGGGGTTAGCGGGATATTATCGTAAGTTTATCCAAGGTTTCTCCAAGATAGCAGCACCGTTGACCCAGTTGACCAAGAAGAATCAAGCTTTTGTCTGGGATGAAAGGTGCGAGAATGCATTCAGAAGTCTAAAGGACAAGTTGACAAGCGCACCAGTGTTAGTCATTCCTAAGGGGGATGAAGAGATGACGGTATACACGGATGCCTGTGGTACCGGACTGGGTGCTGTATTGATGCAAGGCGGTAGGGTTGTAGCTTATGCAAGTCGGCAATTGAAACCGCACGAGAGAAGATACCCTACCCATGATTTAGAATTGGCAGCGATCGTGTTCGCGTTAAAGATGTGGAGACACTATCTCTTGGGAGAAAGATTTGAGTTGTTTACAGATCATAAGTCGTTGAAGTATCTGTTCTCCCAGAAGGATTTAAATCTCCGTCAGCAGAGATGGTTAGAGTTCTTAGCTTCCTATAATTTTGACATCGCATATACACCGGGAAAGGGCAATGCGGTGGCTGATGCATTGAGTAGAAGACATGCCAGCTTAGGGGCTATGTTCCTTGAATGGAAGCAACTGGAGTTTATCGCGGGGTTTGATTTCAGACCAAGGTGCGAATTGGATCCAGAAATGTTAGCGAATTTGACGATCAGACCCACTTTGATTGAGCGGATCGGCTCTAGTCAGAGGGACGATCCTAACCTATTGGAAATCATCTCCAAGTTAGAGATGGGTATCGATGAGGAGATGAACAAGTATGGGCTTGATCGAGATAGATGGCTTAGGAAGAATGGAAAGCTTGTTGTACCCAATGTCAATGGATTGAGAGATGAAGTGCTTAGAGAATGTCATCACTCAAAGCTGACTATACACCCCGGTGGTAATAAGATGTATCGAGATATGAAGCAGACCTACTACTGGGAAGGGATGAAAAGGGATGTTGGGAAGTTTATATCCAAGTGCATGAATTGCCAGCTAGTTAAGGCCGAGCAAAAGAAGCCTAGTGGGTTGTTACAGCCCTTAGAAATTCCCAAATGGAAATGGGAGCAAGTCTCGATGGATTTCATCGATGGGTTACCAAGGACTAGATCGGGATATGACAGCATTTGGGTAATTGTAGATCGACTGACTAAAAGTGCAAGGTTTATACCAGTCAAATCGACTAGAACGGCAGCTAAGTTAGCAGAATTGTATATGAAGTGGGTAGTGAGATTTCATGGAGTACCTAAAAGCATTGTGAGCGACCGAGACCCGTTGTTCACTAGTGGGTTTTGGAGGAGCTTGCAAGAGGCGCTAGGGTCAGAGTTACATCTCAGTACCGCATATCATCCTCAGACCGACGGTCAGACGGAAAGGGTGAATCGTATTTTGGAAGATCTCTTGAGAGCATGTATATTGGATTTTGGTGGATCATGGGATGACCATTTGCATCTAGTAGAGTTTGCATATAATAATAGCTACCAATCCAGTATCGGTATGGCTCCATTTGAAGCTTTGTATGGAAGACCGTGCAACTCACCATCATGTTGGATAGAAACTGGCGAGAAGTTTATGCTTGGACCAGATGTGGTGAGGGAAACTTCAGATAAAATCAAGATCATTCAGCGACGAATGAAGGCAGCCCAAGATAGGCAGAAGAGTTATGCTGATAAGAGGAGAAGAGACCTAAAATTCTCCGTTGGTGACTTGGTGTTTGTCAAGATTTCTCCGTTGAAGAGCGTAATACGATTTGGCAGGAGAGGTAAATTAGCACCAAGATTTGTTGGCCCATTCCCTGTTCTTGAACTAGTCGGGAATTTGGCATATAGAATTGACTTACCAGAGAAGATGGCGGGAGTTCACAACGTATTTCATGTTTCCCAACTAAGGAAGTTCGTTCACGACTCAGATATGACTATCTCACCTGATCAGTTGGAGGACTTCGAAGTAGAACCCGAGGCGGTTGGAAACCGCAAGCCGGCCCGTATTGTCGCACACGACATGAAGCAACTTCGAAGGAAGTCGGTGAAGCTAGTCAAGGTACAGTGGAGCGAAGACGAGAATGATTGTACTTGGGAAACAGAAGAGGACATAAGGAAGAAGTATCCAGAACTCTTTGTCTGGTAAGATTTTATTTGCGATTTAGTTTTCCGCATGCTAGGATAGACTCGTTTGCTTGCTTTGCATGTTTGATTGTTGTATATGGTTGTTAGGCATGCGGGATCCTTTGTATGTTTCGGGTTAAGGAATTTCGGGGGCGAAATTTCTTAAGGGGGGGAGAGTGTAACGACCCGCGTTCTACGCATCATAGGATCGTAGGATATTTATTCCTTTCACATACGAAGTCGTATGGTCATGTAACTTTGGGAGACGACTATTGGGGTCATTTCCCATGTTCATGATTTTTCCCGATTTTTAAATGACCATTTTACCCCTAGTTGGCACTGTTTTGGCCATAACTTTTGACTGGAAATGAATTTTGACCTGAAACCACTTCCATTGGCTTTGAATGATAGTTTCTCTTCCCGTAGAGTGGTCACATTAGCCAAACGGACTCACCGTTTGGGAGATATGGCTGAAACAAGTTTCAGATGGTGAAAGACAGCTTAATTGGGCTTAACCGGGTGATTAGCAGTTAGGCCCAAGGGGAATTTCGGGTTTAGAGGTATAGGAGGACTGGTTAGGGTTAGGTTATCACTTTCATTTCAGTTTTGAGCCGCCACAAACCTCCTTGAGACCTTAGTAATGGCTTCCTACATCTAAAACACCCCAAATCACTCTCTAATTGAAGATTAGGCTTAGCAACACCAAATTAAGGAGAAAAAGCACCAAAGCAAGGTTAGAGCTGCTGTTAGACACCAGTATTCGCCCCAAATCAGAGGAGTTTCAGTTCTGAGAATTTCATTTGTGGCCAAGGTGAGTGATTTGCATAGTTTTTGCATTAATTACAGTGATTAAGGGTAATTAGTGAAGATTAGCGAATTTATACGTAAATAAATTCTGGAAAAATTCTTAAAATTCTAAAATAATGTTTTAAGGCTCTGTTAGAAATTTGGGTTAATTTCGATGTGTTTTGCTAATCGTATGCTTAAACATGATTAAGAAGGATTATAGGAAAATGTGAGGTTTTAGCCACTTTTAATCCATTTTGATTCAATTGAATTGTTGTTTGCTGTTTGTGGTTGCTATTACATGTTGCTATGACTCTATGGTATGTTTCACGATTGATTAGAATAGTTAAATTGCTCGAAAACGTCGTCGAATGGCGTAGAAAGCTTGCTGGAAAGTCGCAGAAGTGTGCAGGTTCCGAACCGGTTCGGATCGGAGAAAGGGGGTCGGATCGGATTGTGAACTGACCAAGGGGATTCGAACTGGATTGGAACTTGTCACTGGAGGAGGCTCGGCAGGAAGGAAGGCCTTTTGCTTAGAGTTGGAGTGGACAAGGAAATCGGATCGGAGTAGGCTAGGGAGTGGAGCGGATCGGATCGGAAGAGTGATTGGAGGCCAGATCGGATCGACTTGGAGATGCAGGGCTCGGATCGGATCAGAACACGTGAAGAAATAAGGGGGCGGATCGAAGCGCTGGAAGGAAGGATACCCCGACCCGACCCGGAGCGAAGTAACCGACCCGAATCGAATGAAAGAAGGCAAGGAGAAGGACCCGAACCCAAAGGAAGGTGGCACTCCGAACCGAACCGAGCATGGATGACCGAACCGAACCGAATTCTAGAGCTACTGCTGCACGACAACTTTTCTGAAGACCCACTCCAATTCGACCAAACCCGAGATGCAAAGGAAGTCCAAATGAGAAGTTAGAGCTCAAGATTCAGAGGGGAATCAATGAGTTCGCTTCATGATTGGGCTTTGCCGCGGGACGCGTGCCAAGGAGTTATCGACGTCTATAGCTTTGGACCACTATGGTAGGAGGTACGAAGGCGGATTCAGGGCCATTATGGCATCGGTAGAACCAAGGGCTACGACCAATGAAGTGGGTCATTGAAATGTTTGGTCATGACCCCAAGTGTTTGGCTTGGTCACAGCAGGGTTTCTACAAGTCGGGATTCGTCGTTACCTCAGTTTGTCTAGTGTTCCAAAGTGGTAGATGTCGTACGCTTTACGCACTGAGTGAGAGGCGTGAGGATGGTTGCTATGTTTGATTGTTTGACATACACACCCCACCCCCGTATTCTTATACTATTTATCATGGCACCATAGAGCACTGTACGGTATGTGGTACTAACTCTTTGGTTGCAGGTCCAGGTTCAGGTATGGTTTAGTATACCTGTTATTGTTCTGTTTAGATGCTTATCGCTCATACCAGGCTTTATGTCTGACCCAGAGTTTTATGTCTCCTCTTATTACTCTGGGTGCTCGCACGAGCAGACTAGAGACAGGTTAGCTGGTGATGCACGGGTAGATGATCCGGAGACGAGCAGGAGGCTTCCACGTAATATATATAGAGTATTCTCCCTGTGTTGTTGAAGATCACTGCTTGGGCATTGTTGGTGTATCTTCTACTTCAGCTTTCTTTTTGATTAGAGACAGTAAATTTGGAAAATTGTAATAAGCTGTATTTGGATTTCCGCTGCTTTGATGATTGATGTTGATTCTAGTTATCAGCTTATGCACTGTCTCGCCTGTTTTGTGTCAAGTATATTATTATTATATTTTATTCCATGCGCTGTGAGACATTCTACAGGTTTCTTGATTAGTTCATTCTCTTCTTTTCTTTCTTATGACGACCGTCTTGTGCTAGTCGGGCATGTGTACAGCGCACTCTTGGAGGAAATGCAGGTTGGTGCGGGGCGGGCCGTCACATGTACAATTTTAGAAGAAATAAAAAGCAATGTGAGATTTCTGAATTCGAAATAAATAAATAAATAAAATTATATTAGGTTGCAGATGGAGTTAAGAAACTTCTGACTCCCTCCATAGACCATGGACGACTTGGTTGTATTGTGGTGTGAATTTGATTGTGACTGTTTGGTTTGGTTGAAACGAAATCGATCGTGTTTGTGGAAAATTCATTGTATAGAAAAATTTGTATTAGGAAAATTAAACCCTTGTATCGCCACGAGGCCTAGGTTAGCGCGAGGAGCCATACTAGGGACAGTGTCAGTTTTAATTACCTTACCGTTATGCTGCCGAAATTTTCTGAAATATTTATGTGTTGTGAAATATTCATGTTATGATATAAAATTGTTTGAACAATAAAAATTAGATTTTTAATGTATATATAAAATAAAAAATGATCATTATTTAGAATGGAAATTGTTTAACAATAAATTTACATTTTTAATCTTCATGAACCAATAAAAATGAGCATTGTTAAATAAAAATGTTTTTATATTGAAATTTACGTTTTTAATGTTAATGAACCATTAAATATGAGTACTGTTAAATGAAAATGTTTATATATTGAAATTTACATTTTTAATGTTAATGAACCATTAAAAATGAGTAGTGTTAAATAAAAATGTTTATATATTGAAATTTACATTTTAATGTTAATGAACCACTAAAAATGAGCATGTTAAATAAAAATGTTTATATATTGAAATTTACATTTTTAATGTTAATGAACCATTAAAAATGAGCATTGTTAAATAAAAATGTTTATATATTGAAATTTACATTTTAAAGTTAATAAACCATTAAAAATGAGCATTGTTAAACAAAAATATTTATATATTGAAATTTACGTTTTTAATGTTAATGAACCATTAAAAATGAGCATTGATATATAAAATTGTTTATATATTGAAATTTACATTTTTAATGTTAATGAAACATTAAAAAATCATTGTTATATAAAAATGTTTTTATATTGAAATTTACATTTTAATGTAAATGAAACATTAAAAAAACACTGATATATAAAAATGTTTATACGTTGAAATTTCATTTTTAATGTTAATGAAAATTTAAAAAGAATCATTGTTATATAAAAATGTTTTTACATTGAAATTTATATTTTCAATGTAAATGAATCATTAGAAAAAGAATCAAACTTTGATTAGAATTTGTTAACATGTAAAATTACATTTTTACGTAATTAGTATTCATTAAAAAGAATGAAACTTTGATTAGAATTTGTTAACATGTAAAATTACATTTTTATGATACTCTTATTCATTAAGAAAAAGGATGAAACTTTGACTAGAATTTGTTAACATGTAAAATTACATTTTTATGTAATTAGAATTCATTAAAAAGGATGAAACTTTGATTAGAATTTGCTAACATATAAAATTACATTTTTATGTAATTAGTATTCATTAAGAAAAAGAATGAAACTTTGATTAGAATCTTAACATGTGAAACTACATTTTTATGTAATTAGTATTCATTAAAAAAAAGAATGAAACTTTGATTAAAATTAGTTAACTTGTAAAATTACATTTTTATGTAATTAGTATTCATTAAAAAATAGAACGAAACTTTGATAAGAATTTGTTGTCATGTAAAATTACATTTCTATGTAATTAGGATTAATTAAAAAAGATGAAACTTGGTTAAAAGTGTTTTAACATTTAAAATTACATTTTAATGTATAGAATGAATAAACAAAAAGATTAAATGTTGACAAAGGTGTCTAAACATTATAAAGAAATGTTTTAACAATGGAATAGTATATTTTTGTTGCATGTATAAACCAGTAAATGAATAAATGGTTTGAAATCTTCGAACGAATTAATTTAGATATATATATATATATATATATATATATATATATATATTAAAATAAAACAGATCGTGTTGCTGCAGTTCGTGATTTGAAATCGTAACTTCAAATGATTATACCGAGAGATCCGACCGTCGGATTTTCCCAAAGCTAGAACCGTGGGTTCGCTTTGGAAAGATATTTCCAACGATATAAAATTTACTAAGATCCAATGGTTAGATTTTGAGAAATGTGTAAATCAAATTTTGATGAAAACAGCGCCAGGGGCGTGTAATAACCTGAAGCATCGTTCGATTAAAAATGACTATTTTTATATAAATAAAAATTGCGATAAATCATTATAAAATATTATAAATGATAAGGAATGAAAAGAGTTGATTTGAATAATACATATTCGCGAATTATTTGAAAAGGACGAGTTAATTCTCATTTCAAATAATTGATCGACGATTAGAAGTCGAAGATTTGAAGACGGTGATTGAAGACCAACGATATTCACATCGAATGTATGACTACTGATGCCTTTGATTGGAGTTGCTGCCTTGAGAGGGTTATAGCGGTAGTTGTCCGGAAGTACTTGTTGTTTGTCCGGATATGCGAGAGCCTCTCTTCCGTACTGGACATATGAAACGAGGAATAAGGTGTCTCCGGTTTCATTCAGACCCAGAACAGACTTGTAAATGGATGTGTGTCTGACATTGGATTTTATTCTGTGATGGTTGATTTCTATTAAATATATATCTATTTGGTTGCGGAGAATTTATTCTCTTTCTTAACACCCTTCCTTGAGACGTACGAGCTTAGATGTTTTATATTGGTAGATATCAGTCGCATGGCGTGAATTGTCAGTGTGGCATGTCAAGATGCAAATGATCAAGGCTTATTATTGAAAAGCAGAGCCTTGTGGTTGATGATCAAAGCACAGCTTTATTTAGCATGGCTTTGTGTATAGCGTTACTTCGCGGGCCTCACACCCCAGTATGAACCAGAAACGACGAAGGATCCACTAAGAACATGTGTTTCTTTCTAGCTAGGAGTGGTGTCATGTTATGGAGCCTAGACATTTTTACTTATGTGGATGATGAAAAGCGAGGTACCTTAGATTTGAGTCCCTAGTGGCTCTTGATTTATGCCCCATAGGGCGGGGAAACGTATTGTTCTGGAATTATATATATTCTATAACGTTAGTTGTGGACCGGCCCTGTGGCTCCTAGGTGCAGTTGCGGCTGTATCTTGAGACATGGGCTAGATTGTCTCGAATTCGGTGAGGACGATCCCTTGCCTTGGTTCATGATGGAAACCCAACTTCCAATACGACACCATGCGGTTTTGGTTGTAAACCTATATTTGGCGACATAGTATATGGTAGCTATGCCGTCTATGATTGATACATTATGATTGAAATGTTTTTGAAACATATATACACTAATAATAATATCAAACCCATTTTATCGTATCAAGAATTTTTTACCATTATAAGGTAAAACTCTATCCTCCGGTTTGCGTTGCATTGGGTGATGGGACTTGAGTCTTATAATGGTTTCATTTTTCTAAAAAGCATTGCGTTGTTTAACAATTTACTTTATTTATGCACTGGCAATCTAATGGAGTAAACCTGTTCCGCTTTAGCGGCGTGGTCCTGTGATTAGCCTTATTATTAAATAGGTTAAGTAAGATTTCTTATACCAGTCCCATGTTTGACTCGTAGTTTGTTTCACTTTGCAAACTCGGGTGCCCTCTTTTCCACACGAGCAACCTTTATTCAGGTTTTAGCAGACTCATTCTGGATAGCTATGGAGCTGAAGATGGATCCTACCATTTCTATTATGTTGTTCAAACTTCATTTAGTATATATGTTTGATTACGCTGCATACATTTTATATTAAGTTAAAAACTGTATTATGTACTAAATATGATCCTATTATAATGTGTAACTCTGATGATATATTATTTCTAGTGTAACTTGATGTACATTATCTACTGTAATTCTACATTTCTATTCTGCTGTTATTGTTTATGTGTTATATTCCAATGATTATCCCTGCTTTCGTACTACGGGAGTTTGGGTTTATCACAATTGGTATCAGAGCTTTGGTTAAACTTAGCTTCGGAATATAACATATTCACAAACTCGTCAGAAATAGAATCAGCAGTATTCTAAGACGAATAACACATCATAGATTGGACTAGTAATGTCCTAGAATGAGTATAGAGGATAAAATTCATTCCCCATAGATTCATTTACACTTAAATATATGTCTCTATGCTTTGCAATATCTTTATTGTTGGCCTGACTCTTTGTCTGCTATTTGCAGACATAGTAGAAAATGAGTGGCAGAAACAGAAGAAGTAGTTCTTTGGTTCAGCAATCTAATGAGCTGATTGTGCTCCCACAACCAGAATCAGATATAGAAACTCTAGTAATGAAGTATTGAAATCTGGGTGAAGTACAATTCTTGAGAAAAGAATCCGTTATTGAAACACAAGCATGGTTGCGTTCTTCTAAGAGAATTTTTGAAGGCTTAAAGCTGAGAGATGATCAGAAAAGATTACTCGCATCTTGGGCACTCAAAGGCGAAGCTCTAGTCTGGTGGGAAACTGTTACCGAGGAAAATCCAGAAGATAATATTACCTGGGATAGATTTAAAGAAATTCTCGAAGAAAGAATTACTCCTCCAGAAGCAACTGAGCGGCTATATGATGAGTTTTACAATCTGAAACAAGGAGATATGACCATCCAGGAATATCAGAATAAATTCAATGAACTTTCTCGCTTTGCCCCAGAACTAATTCGAGATCCTATAAAGAAGAATCTGAGATTTATCAAAGGACTTCAAAAGAAATACGAAGGTATAGTACTTTCTCATGTTAATCTTCCCTTTTCTGAGATGATACAAATGGCTTATCGCTATGACTATCTGGATAAGCAACATGGTTGGGAAGATGAAGAGGAAGGCAGCTCTAGCAGCAAAAGGAAGTTTGAAACCGATAGCCCTAAGGCAAGTACAAAGCCTGAGGTCAGTAAGAAGCCTAAAGCTGATAAGAAAAAGGTTGAATCTAAAGAAGAATCGTTAACGACTGCCATGTGTAATAACTGCAATAAGCAAGGAAATTTGTTAAGGAATTGCAAATCTTCGAAAAAACGAAAGAATAATGGATCTAAATCCAAGAGGAAGTTTCAAGAGGATAGAAAATGCAATCATTGCCATCAGGCTGGTCATGTAAAGCAAGATTGCCGGCTTTTGAAAGCGACCAAAGAAGCTCAAATTAATAGCATGACAGATGCTCCAACATCCTCAACTAGTCAGCAAAGGCCATATGTTTAGGAAGGCACTCTCACGGTCAACAATATTTCTGTTACAGTATCGTTTGATACGGGCGCGTCGCAAAGCTTCATCTCGAGTAATACAGTCAAGAAGCTAAATCTGAAATTAAGGAATCTTAAAGAATCGATTAAAGTTCATAATCCAATCCGTGGCTCTCTTGTTCTTGGTTTGTATTGTAAAGTGTCTGTCTCTTTTTCCCATTATCGGTTTTCTTGCACCTTAACTATCATGGAATTTTTTGAATTTGATATCATTCTTGGGCTGGACTGGTTAACCAAATATGAAGTTGAAGTTAAATGTGCAGAATGAGTTGTTAGAACTAAAACGAAGCTTGCCAATATTGTTATACCCTGTGTAGGCTCAGATTCAAATAGAAAAGGATTTTGGGCTGCTCTTGAGGTTTCCTCCACTACTACTGAAAATATTCCTGTCGTTAAGAATTATGCAGATGTGTTTGAAAAAGTTGATAGCTTACCTCCATGAAGAGAAATTGACTTCAGGATTGATCTAGTTCCGAATGCAAGGCCAGTTGTGCATCCTATTCAAAGAATGACATGGAAAGAGAAAGAAGAACTGGGGAATCAAACTAAACAGCTTTTGTGGAAACGGTCTGATCAAGCCTAGCTTTTCAAATTGGGGTGCAGCAGTAGTGTTTGTTCCAAAGTCAAACGGTACTCTCAGATTATGTGTTGATTACCGAGACCTCAACAAGAAGACGCTCAAGAATAAATATCCATTTACCTATATAGATGATTTATTGGATCGTTTGAATGAAGCGAAAGTGTTTTCGAGAATGGACCTAGCTACAGGTTTCCATCAACTACGAATTACCGAAGAATGTGTTCCTCTGACAGCTTTCGAAGGTCCAGACATATTTTATGAGTGGTTAGTAATGTCGTTCAGTTTATGCAACGCTCCTGCTTATTTTGTGGATTTGATGAATCGAGTATTCAGCGATGTCCTAAATAAATTTGTGCTGGTTTTCATTAACGGCATCTTAATTTTCTCTAAATCATCTACCGAGCATGAGAAGCATTTGGAAGAAGTTTTGGAAATTCTGAGAAAGAATGTATTAAAAGCCAATTTTTCTAAATGCATATTCTGGCAAGAAGAAGTAAAGTTCCTTAGTCATGTAGTATCGAAGGAAGGAATTGCAGTGGATACAAGCAAGTCCACAGCCATTCAAGATTGGAAGCAACCTAGCACGTCTACAGAAGTCGGAAGTTTTCTAGGATTGGCTGGCTATTATCGGAAATTTGTTAAAGATTTCCCGGAGCTATCTTATCCATTAACAAAACTAACCAAGAAGCATACAAAGTTTAATTGGACACCTAAATGTGAGGCAGCTTTCCAAGAGCTGAAATTTAGGTTGACTACAGCTCCCGTGTTGACCATTATTGATGGAAATTAAGTTTTGACAGGCTATACTGATGCTTCTATCGAAGGTATTGGTGCAGTGTTAATGCAGAGAGGCAAAGTAGTTGCTTATGCTAGCCGTTAGTTGAAGCCGCATGAGAAAAGATATCATACTCATGATCTTGAGTTGTTAGCCATCGTGTTTGCTCTAAAAATATGGAGGCACTATCTTTTGGGTGAAAAGTTCGAATTATATACAGATCATAAATCCTTAAAGTAACTGTTCACCCAAAGGGACTTGAATTTGAGGCAGCAACGTTGGTCAGAATTTCTTCCAGCCTATGATCTGGACATCTTGTATACTCCAGGGAAACCAATGCTGTAGCCGATGCGCTTAGCAGGAAGAATGCGGTCGTCGCCAGCCTTATCATTACACCTTCATTGATTGATAAAATCTCTGCTCTTCAGAAGGATGAAGAATTTATTTAGAGAATTAGTAAAAGAGTTTGGGAAGGCGAACCCTCGAGTTTTCAAATTGATAGCTAGGGAGTTCTGAGGTTATTAGCCTGAATTTGTGTCCCGAATATTCATGAGCTCAGAAGAGAAGTAACAGATGAATGTCACAAATCCAACCTTAGTATTCATCCAGGGGTGAGTAAAATGTATCATGATCTCAAGTGTACATTCTGTGGAAATCTATGAAAAGAGACATTTCCATATATGTTAGCAGGTGTTCTACTTGCCAACAAGTCAAGAGTGATCAACTGAAACATGCCGGATTGTTACAACCACTAGAGGTTCCAAGTTGGAAGTGGGATCAAATTTCCATGGATTTCATTGATGGCTTGCCTCGAAACAGGAAAGGTAATGACAGTATTTGGGTGATCGTAGATCATTTCACAAAGACTGCCCATTTTATTCCTGTCCGATCTACTAGAACAACTCAAAGTCTGGTGAAATTTTCTTTCAAAGAAATCGTTAGACTACATGGAGTTAGCGGTAGCATTGTTAGTGATCGTGATCCGATATTTTCTAGTAAATATGGGAAACATTCCAAGAAGAGCTAGGGACAAAGTTAAATTTGAGCACCGCATATCATCCTCAAACAGATGGCCAAACTGAGAGGGTGAACCGTATACTAGAAGACTTGTTGCAGGAATGTATTCTTGATTTTAGCGGATCATGGGAAGATCACTTGCATTTGGTTGAGTTCTCTTATAATAATAGTTACGAAGCAAGCTTGCAAATGTCGCCATTCGAAGCATTGTATGGTAGGCCTTGTAGATCTCCCGCATGTTGGGTAGAACCAGGCAATATACTAGTATTGGATCCCGATATGATTCGCGAAGCTTCGGATAAAGTTGATTTTGTTAAGAAGCGGCTGCTAATAGCTTAGAGTTGACAGAAGAGCTATGCATATTCAAGAAGAAGGGATTTAGAATTTTCTGTTGGTGATTATGTATACTTGAGGGTTTCTCCATTGAGAGGAGTAGTTCGTTTCGGGAAGACTGGGTAGTTGGCGTCGAGGTTCATTGGTCCATTTCCTATTCTGGAAAGAATCGGAACTCTCGCTTACAGGGTTCAGTTGCCTGACTGGTTGCCAGGGGTACATGATGTATTCCATGTGTCTCAACTTCGAAAGCATGGGCATGATCCAGACTTGATTTTGGAGGAAGCTGCACAGCAAGATTTGGAGATTACCTCGAGCTTAGCAGTAAGAAGGGAGCCAGTAAAGGTCATTGGCAAAGAAACCCGAGTTCTGAGAAACAAAAGAATTCATCTAGTCAAAGTCCAGTGGAGCAGAGATCTTAGAGACTGTACATGGGAGACCGAGGATAGCATTAAGCGGGCTTATCCCCATTGCAGAATGGATATCTCTGATTAGCTACAGTACAAGGAACATTTACAATATTTTGCATTTCCCATTTTGTTTCCTACTTTACTGTTGTTTCCTTTTCAGGGATGAAAAGTTTTTAAATGGAGGAGATTGTAACAACCCGGAAAATCAGAACCAATTAATTTTTTTTATTTTAGTAACTTTTATGAATTTTGAATAGTTAAAATAATTTATTTTAAATAATAACGATTAAAAATTTATTTAAATCGAAGTTTGAACGAATATATTTATTTTAATTTTAAAAGGAGTTAGAAATAGCGCGGTAGTCTAAAAATTTGAATTTGAACTTTGACTGAATGTACAGGATTCAAAATAAATCGGATTTCAGTAAAACCAAAAATATTTAAATCTGTTTAAAAATATCTTTCCAATGAATCTGTAAAATTGAAATTTCATAGCGAGAATAAAAAGTTATGGTCAGTTGAATATTCAGAATAGTCGCTATGGAATTTAACATAATATATGGCCCGTATAAATAGCCATTTTGCAAACGACCTCCGTTTTCGACGAAACCACTTTGGTTGGATCCGGAATGTCAAATTATTGCAGAATTCCAATTTTTATGATTTTTGGAATTAATATGTGAGCGTGGTAAATCAAAACGTGTTTTGTCAATTTCAGACAATTTCGATCGACCAGGAAATGACCATTATTCAGAAGGTCTCCAAATTCGACAAAATTAATTTTGTTAGGATAGTATCGTCAAAACATAGCTATATTTATTTTTCAGGAATTTTTGGAGTTAGTAAGTGGCCCCGATAAATTGAAATGTGCGTTTAAAATTTAATTCTGAATGTTCTATTTTAATTTAAATAAATAACTGACTGAAACAGTCGAATGGGCTTACGAAACATATTTCATTGTATCCGGAATGGAGGTATTTAGCTAGGGGCGACACTCATTGATTTTGGTTTGGAGTCAGAAGGATAAAATGAGAATTTTGGAATTTAAGGAATTAAAAATAATTTAATATAAAATGGACCAATCACGACTTAGCGTTTCTTTCTGAAAATCCCGTATACCCTAATCATCGATGGCGACTACAACTCTGATCTTCCTCCTCGAATAACTCTCAATCCACACCACAGAATCGAGTGCTTTTGTTGAAGATTTTGTAGATCTCCTCTCGATCTTCAAATCCATACTAGTGCCATAATTTATGGTGTGGTATTTCGCTCAGTCCATCGCCCCGAAGCAATGACGCATTACAGCCATTTTCTCCTCCATCTCGAGTTCGAGTTCGTCGAGAGTGGGGTCCATGGGTGCGGTTTTCGGAGCTGGAGAACGTTGTCTGGTCTGATCGTCCTTTGGTGCTACGGATTGGAAGAAATTTCTAGACCTAGTTTTGAATCTAAATTGAAGGTATACGGTTTATATATATTAAACTGTTTTCAACATATAAAAGTGTTGCGAATTGTGATTTTAGAATAAAAAAAATCATATCTTTCTCATACGGTGATGAAATTCGATGAAACATGAAGCGTGAAGACCGTAAATTCGAGATTTACATTTCAGAAAAGACCAAAGAATTTTTGGAGCTTTCTACAATTTTAGAAGAAATAAAAAACAATGTGAGATTTCTGAATCTGAAATAAATAAATAAAATTATATTAAGTTGCAAACGAAGTTTAGAAACTCCCGACACCTCGTCCACAGACCATGGACGACTTGGTTGTATTGTGGTATGAATTTGATTGTTTGATTTAGTTGAAACGAAATCGATCGTGTTTATGGAAAATTCATTGTATAGAAAAATTTGTATTAGGAAAATTAAACCCTTGTATCGCCGGGAGGCCTAGGTTAGCGTGAGGAGCCGTACTAAGGACGGTGCCGGTTTTAATTACCCTGCCATTATGCTGCTGAATTTTTCTGAAATATTTATGTGTTGTGAAATATTCATGTTATAATATAAAATTGTTTGAACAATAAAAATTAGATTTTTATTGTATATATAAAATTAAAAATGATCATTATTTAGAATGAAAATTGTTCAACAATAAGTTTACATTTTTAATGTTAACGAACCATTAAAAATGAGCATTGTAAAATAAAAAAAGTTTTTATATTAAAATTTACATTTTTTTTATGTTAATGAACCATTAAAAATGAGTATTGTTAAAAAAATGTTTATATATTGAAATTTACATTTTTAATGTTAATGAACCATTAAAAATTAGTATTGTTAAATAAAAATGTTTATATATTGAAGTTTACATTTTTAACGTTAATGAACCATTAAAAATGAGCCTTGTTAAATAAAAATGTTTACATATTGAAAATTACATTTTTAGTGTTAATGAAACATTAAAAATGAGTATTGTTAAATAAAAATGTTTACATATTGAAATTTACATTTTTTATGTTAATAAACCATTAAAAATGAGCATTGTTAAATAAAAATGTTTATATATTGAAATTTACATTTTTAATGTTAATGAACCATTAATGAGCATTGTTAAATAAAAATGTTTATATATTGAAATTTACATTTATAATGTTAATGAACCATTAAAAATGAGCACTGATATATAAAAATGTTTATATATTGATATTTACATTTTTAATGTTAATGAAACATTAAAAATAATCATTGTTATATAAAAATGATTTTAGATTGAAATTCACATTTTTAATGTAAATGAAACATTAAAAATAAGCATTGATATATAAAAATGTTTACATATTAAAATTTACATTTTTGATGTTAATGAAACATTAAGAAGAATCATTATTATATAAAAATGTTTTTACATTGAAATTTATATTTGCAATGTAAATGAATCATTAGAAAAAGAATCAAACTTTGATTAGAATTTGTTAACATGTAAAATTACATTTTTATGTAATTAGTATTCATTAAGAAAATGTAATAACCCGGAAATCTAAGCCAATTTAAAATTTTTATTTTGGCAATTCTAGTGAATTTTGGATATTTAAAATGAATTATTTTAAATAATAACGACGAGAAATTTATTTTGAATAGAATTAGAACGTATATATTTATCTGAATCGTCGTTAGAATATAATTATTTATTTTAATTATAAAAGGAATTGAAAATGGTGTGGTAGTTTGAAAATTCGATTTCAAAGTTCAAATGAATGTACAGGATCCAAAATAAACTAGATTTTAGCGAAACCGAAAATATTAGAATCTATTTGAGAATATCTTTCCAACCAATCCAAAAAATTGAAATTTCATAGCGGGGATAAAAAGTTATGTCCAATTGAAAATTCAGAATAGTCGCTATGGAATCATGGCCCTTAAAAATGGAAATTTTGCAAATGACCTCGGTTTTCGACGAAACCACTTTAGTTGGATCCGTGATGTCAAGTTATTGCTAGATTTCAAAATTCATAATTTTCTGAATTAATATGTGAGCGTGGCGAGGGAAAACGCGTTTTGACAGTTTTATTCAGTTTCGATCGACCAAAAAATGGCCATTTTTCAAATGATCTCAGAATTTGAAGAAATTAGTTTTATTGGAACTGTATCATCAATACGAAGCTAGAAATAAATTTTCTGTAATTTTTAGAGTTCGTATGTGGCCCCAGTAAAAATAAAATGTGCGTTTAAAATTGAATATATAGATTTAAATTTTAATTTGAACGGAAACTGATCGTAACGATCGAATTGGCTTACGAAACATATTCCATATTGTTCGGAAGGGAGGTATTTAGCTAGGGGCGACAGTCGTTGGGTCTCGAATGGAGTTCAGAATCATAGTGAAACAATTTGTAAATTAAATATTAATTAATTAATTATAAAGGGGTATATATATAAAAAATCATAACCCTAGTCTCCCACAACTGAACCAGCCGCCTCTCATCTGCTCGACGGCAGAAAACACTCCAGGGAAAATGCCATTCGATCTCCCAAATTAATCAATGAATTTCGAAAATTATAAGGCGCAAATGGGAGACAAATCGTAGGGCTTGAAGATGGTACTGGGTTCATGAGCTATCGTCCTGAAAATCATTTGAAATCCTACTTCAAAATCCCGCCGCTCGAACACAGTTTCTGCCTTCATGATGCATGCGAGTGGAGTGAGGTGCTGGGCGTTGGTGGAGCATCTAACGACGGTCGACGGGGGTTGTTCAGATTGGTGGCGCGGGCACCGTAGCAACGGTGGTTTTGGGTCAAAGGTTGGAGCGAGTTCAGAGGGGTATGGGGCATCAGCCATTTTCCTGGAGCAAGAAGACAGTGTAAGCTTTTATAAATTAGCATTATTCTTAAAATTCAGTTTTGAAAATATATTTACAAAGTATAAAATTCAGTTTTGAAATATATAAAATGCAGTTTTTTTTTGAATGTATAAAATTCAGTTTTGATATATATAAAATGCAGTTTTAAGACATAACATTGTTTTAAAATAGAATTGATCTTGAAAAATAAAATATACATTGATCTTGAAAAATAAAATATACATTGTTTTGAAAAATAAAAATACGATTTTTGTAAAAGTAAAAATACGATTTTTGTATAAGAAAAAAATACGATTTTTGTTTGTTTAAAAATATGAATTCATTGATTTGAAAACAAGATTTTTATATAGAAAGCTGAGTTATAAAAATACGATTTTTATATGAAGAGGTTTGAAATAAAAATACGAATTTTGTATGAAAAAGTTTGAGATAAAAATTGGATTTTTACATATACAATAACAAAATAAAATTGTGATTTTTATTATAGGAATAGCGAAATTGAAATATGATTTTTAATATAAAAATCATGTGAAACAGATTGCGTTGGAATCAAAGCAGCGGATCTGAGCGACAGAAATATAGAATGGAGGAGTGGATCCCAAAGGTGAGAACTCCTCACTTTTAATTTATTTTCTAGTTGAAATATATACTAGGATGCAGATGATGCTTAGCAGCACCCGACACCCGTTGTCCACAGACCATGGACGACTTGTGTGATTGTTTGTGTTGTGAAATTTGACTGTTGATTGTGATGTGAAAAAATAATAATTTCATGTGTTGAAATAAAATATATTTCATGTGTTGAAATAAAATATATTTCATGTGTTGAAATAAAATAATTTCATGTGTTGAAATAAAATATATTTCATGTGTTGAAATAAAATATATTTCATGTGTTGAAATAAAATAATTTCATGTGTTGAAATAAAATATATTTCATGTGTTGAAATAAAATAAAATAATTTCATGTGTTGAAATAAAATAATTCATGTGTTGAAATAAAATATATATTCATTTACAAATCGAACGCTTTGTTTATGTACACCAATTTGACTGATATTAATTAGGACGATAAATTTTACACATCGCCCAACTGCACAAATAAAATCTGTGTTTGATTGTTTGAAACCCCACATGGGTGTTGGGATGAAATTGGACATACACTAATCCCAATTATTAGTTGTACGTCGATCGATTGATTGACAAGCTGTTATAAGCGTTGAATATTTATATTTGATGCTTATACAGTGTAGAATGCACTCTGGATGATGGTTGATTATTTATCGTTGCTATTATATACATGTGTTGTATGAAATCCATATAATTAACATTATGTGGTAATTGATTAGGCCTCATTCCAACTGGGAGAATATTCATGTGTTGAATAAAAGAAAATTCATGTGTTGAATAAAAGAAAATTCATGTGTTGAATAAAAGGAAATTCATGTGTTAAATAAAATAAATATTCATGTGTTGAATAAAAGGAAATTCATGTGTTGAATAAAATAAATATTCATGTGTTGAATAAAAGGAAATTCATGTGTTGAATAGAATATATATTCATGTGTTGAATAAAAGAAAATTCATGTGTTGAATAAAAGAAAATTCATGTGTTGAAGAAAAATTCATTTGTTGAATAGAATAACGAAGTTATTGAAAGATATAAAGTCGTGTTGATTAGAGATGCGTCATTTCGACGCGAACGATATTTATATCGATTATATTCGTTTTTATAATGAATATAGAAAAAGAAGTGATTTCAAAATATAATATTTTGAAAATATTATCATTTATATATCGATGATATGGAATATTCAATTTTGATTAGAAATTGAATATGAAGTTGAAATCGTTTTGAAAACAAATTTAAAACGATTTATAAAATACGTTTTGAATTGAAATCGACGAAATATATATTATATATATAATATAGTGGCCTAAATAGAACGCGCCGCGCAGCGGCAGTTCACGAATTTCGACCATTGACTTCAAATTGACGTTGTGGGAGATTCAACCATCGGATTCTCCTAAAACTGGAACCGTTGGGTTCGTATCGAAAAGAGCTATCTAACGAATATTAGAAATTTGAAATCTAACGGTTGGATTTGGAATTATGTCCAAATCAAATTTGGAAAAGGTCGCTATAAGTGCAGTTCGATGGCCGTTGATGGAAATCGATTGTACGGGCCTTGATAAAATTTTTAAAAACAGTAATAATTTGTGTAAAATCATAAGAAATGATTTGTGAAGAATTAGGGTGAAAAACTCCATATTTGAAAAGATAAAAATAGATTTTTATCGAAATGAACTTGTTTTGAACTAGAATTATAATTCTATTTATTTTAAAAATAAATAAAGTGGATTTGAAATGGTTTCAAAAGTAAACAGAATTTCCAATAATTGAATTGGAATGGATTTGAATCGAAATTGTCTTTGGAATATTTCGATGTTGGATTTCGTGATGAAACAGGTATTGTTATGGGAATTTGAAAGATATATTAATATCGTTATTTCCAATACGATATTTGTTGGTCGTAGAATTTGATATTGAATATAAGCCGATATATTTTCTATTCAGAGCCTTGTATTTAATATCAAATGTGATTTTGGGTTTTTCATGAATGGTGTCTCCATTAACATTGTTCTTAAACCCAGTGGAGAAAAAGATTAAATCTTTTTATTCAGATTTAATGAAGTATACCAATTAAATGGTATTTAATTGGAATTGAATTGAAATTGTTTTTGGGTTTATCGTGAACGGTGTTTTAAATAACACTTGTTCTTTAACCCGATAATTAATGGAATGTGATTTTGGGTTTATCGTGAACCATGTTTTAGATGACATAGGTTCTTTAACCCAGTTAAAGACAGGAGGTGATTTACCAAGTTAAATAATCATTGACAGTGATTATTGGGAAGACTAAATCCAATTGGCATTTTAATGAATCTTTAATTAGATTGAAATAATCGAGAATGGAGTATCACCAATTTTACTCTAGGCGATAGTTAAATCTTTAATTAGATTTGAACGTGAAATGGTAATTGAATTTACTGATAACACCGTGGTGTTAGATATGAAGTATTACCAGTTTTACTTCATGGGATGAATAGGTTGGGATTGGGCAAATAAAATAAATGATTACTTCGGTGTGGTTCGCTAATCCCGACTAGTTTGAATTGATATTCAACAGAAGATTAAAGAATAAATTTAAAGAATTTATCTTTGATAAAATTAATGGGAACCTTTCCCAAAGTGTAAGAATATTTGAATAAAAGAATATTCTGGATTGGAATGAGGCGTATGTTGTGTTTGTGTAACACTTGTTTATTATATACGCGAGTCAGAAAGACCGGGTTTATTCCATTCTGAATAACTGATTCGACGTGGTGTCGAGGATGAAGACAGTGGTCGAAGACCGGAGGTCTTCACGTCGTTTGGTTGATTACTGAGGATCTTAATTGGGCCGTACACCCAAGAGTAGGGAATCAGTTAGTGATCGTCCAGACGTACTTGGAGATCGATGGATATGCGGGGTACTAGGTGCCTCCGGTTTCGTTCAGACCCAAAACGAACTTGTAAATGGATTGTGTGTTTGACACTGGATTTTATTTTGTGTGATTGATTTATATTAAATATATATCTATTTGGCGACGGAGAATTTATTCTCTTACTTAACGCCCTTCTCTGGGGCGTACGAGCTCAGGGGTTATATATTGATGGATATCAAACACATGGAGTGAATTGCCTATGTGGCATGCCTAAGTAGCAAATGATCAAGGCTTCTGTTGAAAAGCAAAGTCTTGTGGGTGATGATCAAAGAACGGCCTGTGTGGCATAGCTTTGTGTAGCATTGATTCGCGAGCCTCACACCCCGGTTGTGTACCAGAAACGTGAGAGGACCTCAGGGAGGGCATGCGTTTCCTTCTAGCTAGAAGTGGTGTCAGTGGTTTTACATGCCCTAACGAGTTTGACTTATGTGCTTGTTGCTGTTGCGAGGCGCCTTGGATATATCGGTGACTGTGTGGAGCCGATGGAGTCATTGGACTCATTGACAACCCATACGATGAGGAAACACAGTGTTCAGGCATTTTAATCCACATCGGTGGACCGGCCCTGACGATCCAAGGGTCACTCGAGCTCTGATGAAACACCCCACCTCCGTTAGAGTCACTCTCAAAGGGAATGCCCTAATTTTGGTGGAGGTTTATAAGTATAAGTCACAGATATACAAGACAGATATAAGAACACATATTTTTAAACAGCGGAAAAATAACAACTTTTATTTCATAAAAGTTATACGTGTTTCAACAACATGCCATAATTGTCTTACAATACTTCAAAACATAACATCTTCATAACTGTCTTGATTACATCATTTAAAGAAGCATAAAGAAAACATAAATAAACTGCAAAAGCCCCATAGTTGTTGTCCATAGCAATAGTCCAAAACGAAAAGATCCAAGCAATACATTCTTTCTCTTCAAGCTGGATGTGAAGGCTGGTCAAGCTGTGGTATTCCCTCCCTGTGTACCTGGGGGGAAACGGAAGAAAAGAAGACGAAAGAAAAGTGGAGTCAGACATAAAGCCTGAGTAAGTCTAGGACTATTCAGTCTATGAATAAAGAACTGGGTATGATAAGTATAAACTCGAAATGGGAAAGTACTATGAACTTAGTTAAGTTGTCTAGGGACGAATATACTGTCGTACCCCATATCAGTCTCTGAACCCATATAAACTAGTTCCCAACTGGCACCCCATAATCTGGGTGAAATGATCCATTTCATGATGATCGGCTCCTACTCGCATAGTTACATGTGTCCTACGGCCCCCGATGTTGTAGTTACCTATGCTGGTCCCACCATGGGGTGTATCAAGTCCCATGGCGGCGGCCCGACACAACCCTAGAATGCACAGGTATTCTACTGGTGCCCAGTGCCTTATTTTTCTGTGCCGGAGTGAGTGCACGCCCACACCCCGTTAGAACCTACACTGCTGCACCACCGCCGTCGATTCGACCTCTTACAATCAGCCCAGTAATCGTGCCCCACCCTGCCTAGTTTCAGGGTATCATGATATACCTTATAGGGTTACTGCTGAAAAGGGTCCCCCGCTACTAGGTTTTCTATTTCTAGCCAACATGCTAAGTTGGTTAAGTGTTTTATAAACCTAACCCCTAAATCAGTCTGTTTAGTTTAGCATGTTCCATTTTGATTAAGTCTTTAGTTCACTTAATCCTAACCATCCTGACTCAGCCTTAATTGTCTTATTAAAGCCTTGACCTCTCACATTAGACAGGTATTGTTGTGGCTGCCTGTTGCCGGTTGGTTCCGGGCAGTCTTACGCCACAACTCAGTCTAACCTCGGGTCCTTATTGGGCTCCATGTTTAACCACCCACATTGGATAGGTATTGTTGTGACTACTGGACAGCAGGGCGGTTCCGGGCAGGTTTACATCACAACTCAATCCAACCTCGGGTTAAACATATCGTATTTTCTACATTTACATATTTTGTCTTTCTTCTTTACTTTCTTATATGTAAATATTTGCGGCCCATTATTAAAAATCAATGGTGTAAAGGTTACACCAATCATGGGCCCAACCCATTCTTGAATTTGGGCCCCTTTACTTTATCTTTTCATTTATTAATAAATTTAACCCAACGTTATTTTCCCCCGTTTAATACGTCCGTTTATTATATATATGTTGGGCTTAGCCTTTTTAAGCTCAACTTAGCCATGCGAAAAAGGGAGGCTTAAAGCGTGATTACATACACAAAAAGGGGAATGTGAACGCATGAACTTGCAACGTAACATTGGAACTACAAAATAGAAACTGGTGTACTTGCATAGTAGTAACATATACTTTGGTCATAAAGCATAAGTGACATGAATCAAACCATGTAAACTTGTAGTTAAGTTAAGAATATCACTATTGACACATAGGCTTAACTACAACATAAACCTATATTTTATTTAGGCATAATGTCAAACATAAGCAAATCATGTTTATAAGATTACTACATGTTTACAAAGGTGCTTACTTTTGTGACTAATACAAAAGTATAATTCAACTAGAATTAATCCAACTTAATCATGATTTTAAATCTATTCTCATAACCATGGCACACATATACTTATGGCATAAATATTTCTAACATGAAATCATGATCTTTACTTTAGTCATGCAAACTTGCAAATGGGATTTTGAATCTAACCTAGCTATGTACCACATGTGTCATCATATAATTCTTGTTAACAATATAGACCTAACATGTTTTTCACTTATGCAAAATATCAATCATAGCCTAGTCATATTCATAAGTTCGCAAAGAGGTTTTCTAGTACAAAAGTATGGCTTAATACATAGATCATGATGCCAAATTTTTAACATAATTTCATATGAATTATAATAACCCAAATTTGTTCCAATTACACACAAAATGATTTTTTTTGTACAAAAATACACATTATGATGGCATAGTAGCAAAACCACAAACTTGCATGAATTTCAATTAAAGAACTACATACATGTAGCTTCAACATGAATTACAAACTTTGCGAATATCCAAACGTATACTTGCATAAAACTACCGCAAACATGTAGTTTTTATAATGAATAACATACTTTGCGAATATCCAAACGTATACTTGCATAAAACTACCGCAAACATGTAGTTTTTATAATGAATAACATATTTTGCGAATATCCAATCGTTATACAATATTCCAAATCGATAAGAATCATAGTAACGCACAAATATGAATTACTTATCACCACAAATCAAGTGTACAAACCAACACAGTTATTTATTCATACCAAAATAATACTCTACTTACAATCGTGTGGCGAATTCTCCAATTCAGGAATTTGGAGATGCGACTCCTTGTTGATTTGATTTGTTTAAGTTGCTTTATGCTTTAGAATTTGCCTCCTAATCTTCTCTCAAATTGGTGGCTACTCCTAGTCGCTCCTTTGCAGCATGATGGCCTCGTTCTTATTTTTGAATGAATAGATTAGGTAGAGTCTAGGGTCATTTTTATAGAGTTTATGAACCGATTAGGACCATCGATGTTGCTTGGATAGATCGTAGTCATTCATTCGAAAGAGAGACCAATTAGAGCCTGCCACCTAGCCCTAATGACAAAGCAAGCTTCTGAAAATCGACCAACATAGACTAGGCCAGCCAGGGGTGGGCTGGGTTCGACCTGGCTCTAGACCAGGTCGACAGCCCTGTCGACCTGGCTAGACCAGGTCGACAGCCCAGTCGACCTGGGTACCTTAGGCGGGACTTTTCCCGCCCTGGCCAATTGGGCCCGATTTTGAATTTTGAATTGTTTTTCTGAGCTGTTTTTCTTATGTTCGAATTTTAAACTTAATTCAGAAACTTCCGGAGGCCATATCTTCTTCATACGGACTCCGTTTTTCGAAAACTCGGACTCTATTTCGCGTATTTTTCCGAGACGAACGCAATGGCGTATCCCGTTTCCCTTAGTTCTTTGATTTGAAATTAATTATTCTTTAATTTGTGAATTTCACTGTTACAGAATACACGGGGTGTTACATTCTCCCCCACTTAAAAGGATTTCGTCCTCGAAATCTTCAAGTTAAGAGGAATGTATATCCTAACATCCAATCATCCATCTACTCATCCATCAAACACGAGCATCCATTGTCCTTAAAAGACTTCTAATGCTTCATGATCATATGCGAAGTGTGTGTGTGTGTACATGTACTTATCTAATGCAAAATTAGGCGGTCTACTGATTAAGTTGACCTCCTTAATGCGAATTATGTAAGTGCCATGAATCCATTATGTATGCAAATTTTCCTATTCATGATTCTACATGAGTGCACAATCATTCATACAAATGCAACATCCACATGACAACACATTAAAGTTCAACCATATACGAATGCAAACATATATGCATATGCAATATGAAGTGACTGAGCCGATCTAAAACCTAGATTGTGTGTGTATATGCAACCACGAGCAACCACTAGCAATCACTTGCAACCACCTGCAACCATCATCCATAACATGTTTCAACTACATGTTTACATCCAAAAAGATTCTACCTATGGTTCTCAAGATAGGATCGGGGACAGAAATAGGATAATACAAAGCATCTAGAATAAGTTAACGATGTACCGCCAGAAGGTCCGGTCTGCTTCTCAGGGCAGTCTTTGCTGTTGTGTCCAGTCTTCCCACAATGAAAACATTCACCTTGCTTTCTCTTCCTCTTTCTACAATCCTTGGCTATGTGCCCTTCCGTACCACAGTAATTGCATTTCCTTTTATCACGTGAGTTGTTGTTCTTGCCTCCTTTCTCGGGGTCTACCTTCTTATTCTTAGAATCGTTGGGCTTGACCTCTTTCTTCCCTTGAGAGTTTTCTGCCTCTGTTCCCTTCTTGTCCTTATCTTCCTCGTTCAGCAATGTCATCTGCACCAACCTTTCGTACGTAGCTCCCATGGGTATATGGGTCATGGCCAAACTGTGTAATGGCTCATTCAACCCTTTGACAAAGCGGAGAGCTTTCTTGTGCGGGGTGTTGACTAGGTCCAGCCCAAACCTAGCCAGCTCATCGAATTGATTAACATACTCTTTGACTGTCATATTCCCTTGCTTAAGAAATAAGAATTTTCCAACTGAAGACTCCTTTCAGCTTCCGAGAGAAATTTAGCCTCAAACCTTGCCCTAAAGTCCTCCCATGTTTCCACCGGTCTTTCTGCATTAGTGACTTCCCACCAGTAGGAAGCCTCACCCTTTAGTAGCCATACTGCCAGTTGTACTTTCTGTCTATCTTCTACCTCAAAGATGATGAATAAGTCCTCGGTTTCTTTCAGCCAATTTCTAGCTGCCACGAAGGACTCAGTTCCATGAAAATCCTTTCCTCCCATAGCTTTAAAATCGTTACATATCTTAGCAAACGTGTTTCCCCGTGGAGGAGGTGGAGGAAGAGGTGCTGCTGCAGCTGGAAGATTTCCTGCAGCTGGTGGAGGAGGAACGGTAGGACCTGGCTGAGTGGCCCTTGCTTCTAAGAATCGTCTAAACCAACCAGGTATTGGTACCCCTTCTGGCAAGTTAAGTTTTTCGGACATGCTGAAACAAAAAGGATAGATTCAAAACGAAGGATAAGAGATAGTACCTATGGCTTTTGGGGGACTTTGCCTTTCAAAATAAAATAATATTTTTCTTTCAAAAATGCTTCTTTAAATTTCCTTTTTGAAAATAAATTTTCAAAACTTTTTATCTTATCTGGTAAACCTATGCTCTGATACCAAGTGAAACACCCCACCTCCGTTAGAGTCACTCTCAAAGGGAATGCCCTAATTTTGGTGGAGGTTTATAAGTATAAGTCACAGATATACAAGACAGATATAAGAACACATATTTTTAAACAGCGGAAAAATAACAACTTTTATTTCATAAAAGTTATACGTGTTTCAACAACATGCCATAATTGTCTTACAATACTTCAAAACATAACATCTTCATAACTGTCTTGATTACATCATTTAAAGAAGCATAAAGAAAACATAAATAAACTGCAAAAGCCCCATAGTTGTTGTCCAAAGCAATAGTCCAAAACGAAAAGATCCAAGCAATACATTCTTTCTCTTCAAGCTGGATGTGAAGGCTGGTCAAGCTGTGGTATTCCCTCCCTGTGTACCTGGGGGGAAACGGAAGAAAAGAAGACGAAAGAAAAGTGGAGTCAGACATAAAGCCTGAGTAAGTCTAGGACTATTCAGTCTATGAATAAAGAACTGGGTATGATAAGTATAAACTCGAAATGGGAAAGTACTATGAACTTAGTTAAGTTGTCTAGGGACGAATATACTGTCATACCCCATATCAGTCTCTGAACCCATATAAACTAGTTCCCAACTGGCACCCCATAATCTGGGTGAAGTGATCCATTTCATGATGATCGGCTCCTACTCGCATAGTTACATGTGTCCTACGGCCCCCGATGTTGTAGTTACCTATGCTGGTCCCACCATGGGGTGTATCAAGTCCCATGGCGGCGGCCCGACACAACCCTAGAATGCACAGGTATTCTACTGGTGCCCAGTGCCTTATTTTTCTGCGTCGGAGTGAGTGCACGCCCACACCCCGTTAGAACCTACACTGCTGCACCACCGCCGTCGATTCGACCTCTTACAATCAGCCCAGTAATCGTGCCCCACCCTGCCTAGTTTCAGGGTATCATGATACACCTTATAGGGTTACTGCTGAAAAGGGTCCCCCGCTACTAGGTTTTCTATTTCTAGCCAACATGCTAAGTTGGTTAAGTGTTTTATAAACCTAACCCCCAAATTAGTCTGTTTAGTTTAGCATGTTCCATTTTGATTAAGTCTTTAGTTCACTTAATCCTAACCATCCTGACTCAGCCTTAATTGTCTTATTAAAGCCTTGACCTCTCACATTAGACAGGTATTGTTGTGGCTGCCTGTTGCCGGTTGGTTCCGGGCAGTCTTACGCCACAACTCAGTCTAACCTCGGGTCCTTATTGGGCTCCATGTTTAACCACCCACATTGGATAGGTATTGTTGTGACTACTGGACAGTCGGGCGGTTCCGGGAAGGTTTACATCACAACTCAATCCATCCTCGGGTTAAACATATCGTATTTTCTACATTTACATATTTTGTCTTTCTTCTTTACTTTCTTATATGTAAATATTTGCGGCCCATTATTAAAAATCAATGGTGTAAAGGTTACACCAATCATGGGCCCAACCCATTCTTGAATGTGGGCCCCTTTACTTTATCTTTTCATTTATTAATAAATTTAACCCAACGTTAATTTTCCCCGTTTAATACGTCCGTTTATTATATATATGTTGGGCTTAGCCTTTTTAAGCCCAACTTAGCCATGCGAAAAAGGGAGGCTTAAAGCGTGATTACATACACAAAAAGGGGAATGTGAACGCATGAACTTGCAACGTAACATTGGAACTACAAAATAGAAACTGGTGTACTTGCATAGTAGTAACATATACTTTGGTCATAAAGCATAAGTGACATGAATCAAACCATGTAAACTTGTAGTTAAGTTAAGAATATCACTATTGACACATAGGCTTAACTACAACATAAACCTATATTTTATTTAGGCATAATGTCAAACATAAGCAAATCATGTTTATAAGATTACTACATGTTTACAAAGGTGCTTACTTTTGTGACTAATACAAAAGTATAATTCAACTAGAATTAATCCAACTTAATCATGATTTTAAATCTATTCTCATAACCATGGCACACATATACTTATGGCATAAATATTTCTAACATGAAATCATGATCTTTACTTTAGTCATGCAAACTTGCAAATGGGATTTTGAATCTAACCTAGCTATGTACCACATGTGTCATCATATAATTCTTGTTAACAATATAGACCTAACATGTTTTTCACTTATGCAAAATATCAATCATAGCCTAGTCATATTCATAAGTTCGCAAAGAGGTTTTCTAGTACAAAAGTATGGCTTAATACATAGATCATGATGCCAAATTTTTAACATAATTTCATATGAATTATAATAACCCAAATTTATTCCAATTACACACAAAATGATTTTTTTGGTACAAAAATACACATTATGATGGCATAGTAGCAAAACCACAAACTTGCATGAATTTCAATTAAAGAACTACATACATGTAGCTTCAACATGAATTACAAACTTTGCGAATATCCAAACGTATACTTGCATAAAACTACCGCAAACATGTAGTTTTTATAATGAATAACATACTTTGCGAATATCCAAACGTATACTTGCATAAAACTACCGCAAACATGTAGTTTTTATAATGAATAACATATTTTGCGAATATCCAATCGTTATACAATATTCCAAATCGATAAGAATCATAGTAACGCACAAATATGAATTACTTATCACCACAAATCAAGTGTACAAACCAACACAGTTATTTATTCATACCAAAATAATACTCTACTTACAATCGTGTGGCGAATTCTCCAATTCAGGAATTTGGAGATGCGACTCCTTGTTGATTTGATTTGTTTAAGTTGCTTTATGCTTTAGAATTTGCCTCCTAATCTTCTCTCAAATTGGTGGCTACTCCTAGTCGCTCCTCTGCAGCATGATGGCCTCGTTCTTATTTTTGAATGAATAGATTAGGTAGAGTCTAGGGTCATTTTTATAGAGTTTATGAACCGATTAGGACCATCGATGTTGCTTGGATAGATCGTAGCCATTCATTCGAAAGAGAGACCAATTAGAGCCTGCCACCTAGCCCTAATGACAAAGCAAGCTTCTGAAAATCGACCAACACAGACTAGGCCAGCCAGGGGTGGGCTGGGTTCGACCTGGCTCTAGACCAGGTCGACAGCCCTGTCGACCTGGCTAGACCAGGTCGACAGCCCAGTCGACCTGGGTGCCTTAGGCGGGACTTTTCCCGCCCTGGCCAATTGGGCCCGATTTTGAATTTTGAATTGTTTTTCTGAGCTGTTTTTCTTATGTTCGAATTTTAAACTTAATTCAGAAACTTCCGGAGGCCATATCTTCTTCATACGGACTCCGTTTTTCGAAAACTCGGACTCTATTTCGCGTATTTTTTCGAGACGAACGCAATGGCGTATCCCGTTTCCTTTAGTTCTTTGATTTGAAATTAATTAATCTTTAATTTGTGAATTTCACTGTTATAGAATACACGGGGTGTTACATCTGATCCTGAGACACGGGCTAGAGCGTCTCGAATTCGGTGAGGACTATCTTTTGCCTCGGTTTACAGATGGAAATCCAACTTTCGATACATGACTTTGAGGTTTTGATTGTATAGCTTAGTATGGCGACATAGCTGGATGGGGCACTTATGCCATCTATGACTGATACTTATGATTTGAAGTTGTTTTATACACTATGCACTTATAATAGTATCAAATAATTTGTTTTATATGTATCAAGCATTCTTGGCTATTATAAGGTAAAAACCCTATCATCCGGCTTGTGTTGCATTGTGTGATGGGACCTGGGTCTTATAATAGCTTCATTCTTCTTTATTTAGCATTTCGTTGTTTGTTTTATGCACCGGTACTCTTGGGAGGAAACCCGTTCCGTGTTATACGGCGTGGTCCATTGATTTACCAAACTTTAAAATAAAGATTAATAACTATTTTAGTTCTCACACCAGTCACATGACTGACCTGGAGTTTATTATTTTAACCTAAACTCTGGGTGCCCTTATTTTCCGCATGGGCAGCTAATAGTTGGATTTTGCAAATTTATATTCACGGGATCATTGTTTACAGCTGGAATGATATCCGGAAAGCTTTGTATCCATATATCTCCTTCAGTTGTGTTTTGTATTATTTTGCGCTGCTATGTAATGTATTGTAATCTCTGATATTTTTCAGATGTATATTATTTGTTTATACTCTGTATGTTCTTGTATTCTGATGAATTGTTGTAATTAACAATGAAATGTTCTTCTGTCTGCGTTCTTTTGTGTGTTGTTCTCAAAGTATTCGTGCTTTCCTTCATGGGGAATCACGGGTCTTCACAGTTGGTATCAGGGCTTTGGTTTACAAAGCTACAGAACAAGACACGTTAGAACCAAACGAAAGAATTCATCAGATATTGGATTAGTAATATCCAATGGGAATGACTCGTCAGAGATGGGATCAATAGTATCCTAGTACGAGTGTGAGGAGTATATTTTTAAAATGAAAACCAATTTTGTTTCGAAAGTTTAAGCTTAATTATTCGTATTTGAATATTTATTTTATATTGATTTGGACTACCAAGTATATAGAGATTCTGCGTATACGTCTGATCCGCGTGTATTTGAAGTTTTAATATACTGGATAGTTATAGAATCACACTCTAGTCGCCCAAACATGGTAGTGATGATGAAGTATACCATCACTAGTATTTATTTTCGAGTGATGAAAGTGGGATTTCTATATATTTCCAATTGGCTGGTATGAGAACGAAAATATAGTTAAAATGTATTGTTGTGATTTGGCACCAAAAATGTGATTTTTGACTGTATAACAGAATTATATGTTTAAAAACGGTAATTCACTAATTGAATGCTGGCTGTGTTGTTTGATTATTTTTTGATTAATTAAAATTTGAACCTTTAGCCAAATTGAACCAAAAAGTGAATTGTATTGAAAATTTGTATACATATACATGTACTTACATTGATCAGGTCATAGCAAGGAGGCTAGAGAAGAGGAATAAAATTGTTTGCCTGACAAATAGGTACATGTTTACTAATTTCTTGGGTTTTGGATGATTTTATGAGCCGATTGGCTAGCCGATTGGTTGTTTCTTTTTCGTTTTGGATTGATGAGGGCTATGGGAGGCTATTTGAAATATCCTGAAGTCCCCGGTGCAGGGGAGGTTATGGCGAATTTTTTCGAAAATTTAGGGTGTTAGCCAAATTTTTGAAAATTTTGAAAAGTTCTTAGAAACTGAAAAGTTGAAGAACTTAAGCCATAATGAAAATAGTGAAAGTTGAGTTGATTAGTTAAACAACTTTCAGCTTCGTTCCTTTTAGGGGATGAAAAGTTTTAAGTGGGGGAGATTGTAATAACCCGGAAATCTGAGCCAATTTAAATTTTTTATTTTGGCAATTTTAGTGAATTTTGGATATTTAAAATGAATTATTTTAAATAATAATGACGAGAAATTTATTTTGAATAGAATTAGAACGTATATATTTATTTGAATCGTCGTTAGAATATAACTATTTATTTTAATTATAAAAGGAATTGAAAATGGCGCGGTAGTTTGAAAATTCGATTTCAAACTTCAAATGAATGTACAAGATTCAAAATAAACTGGATTTTAGCGAAACTAAAAATATTTGAATCTATTTGAGAATATCTTTCCAATGAATCCGAAAAATTGAAATTTCATAGCGGGGATAAAAAGTTATGTCCAATTGAAAATTCAGAATAGTCGCTACGGAATCATGGCCCTTAAAAATGGAAATTTTGCAAACGACCTCGGTTTTCGATGAAACCACTTTTGTTGGATCCGTAATGTCAAGTTATTGCAAGATTTCAAAATTCGTAATTTTCTGAATTAATATGTGAGCGTGGCGAGGGAAAACATGTTTTGACAGTTTTAGTCAATTTCGATCGACCAGAAAATGACCATTTTTCAAACGATCTCAGAATTTGACGAAACTAGTTTCATTGGAACCTTATCTTCGATACGAAACTAGAAATAATTTTTCTGTAATTTTTAGAGTTCGTATGTGGCCCTAATAAATTAAAATGTGCGTTTAAAATTGAATATATGGATTTAAATTTTAATTTGAATGGAAACTGATCATAATGACCGAATTGGCTTACGAAACATATCTCATAGTGTTCGGAAGGGGGGTATTTAGCTAGGAGCGACAGTCGTTGGGTCTCGAATGGAGTTCGGAATCATAGCGAAACAATTTGTAAATTAAGTAATAATTAATTAATTAAAAATGGGTATATATAAAAAAATCATAACCTTAGTCTCCCACAACTGAACCAGCCGCCTCTCATCTGCTCGACGGCAGAAAACACTCCAGGGAAAATGCCATTCGATCTCTCAAATTAATCAATGAATTTCGAAAATTGTAAGGTGGAAATGGGAGACAAATCGAAGGGCTTGAAGATGGTACCGGGTTCATGAGTTATCGTCCTGAAAATCATTTGAAATCCTACTTCAAAATCCCGTAGCTCGAACCCAGTTTCTGCCTTCATGATGCGTGCGAGTGGAGTGAGGTGCTGGGCATTGGTGGAGCATCTAACGGCGGTCGACGGGGGTTGTTCAGATTGGTGACGCAGGCACCGTAGCGACGGTGGTTTTGGGTCAAAAGTTGGAGCGAGTTCAGAGGGGTATGGGGCATCAGCCGTTTCCTAGAGCAAGAAGACAGTGTAAACTTTTATAAATTAGCATTATTCTTAAAATTCAGTTTTGAAAATATATTTACAAAGTATAAAATTCAGTTTTGAAATATATAAAATGCAGTTTTTTTGAAAGTATAAAATTCAGTTTTGATATATATAAAATGCAGTTTTAAGATATAAAATTGTTTTAAAATAGAATTGATCTTGAAAAATAAAATATACATTGTTTTGGAAAGTAAAAATACGATTTTTGTATAAGAAAAAAATACGATTTTTGTTTGTTTAAAAATATGAATTCATTGATTTGAAAAATAAGATTTTTATATAGAAAGCTGAGTTATAAAAATACGATTTTTATATGAAGAGGTTTGAAATAAAAATACGAATTTTATATGAAGAAGTTTGAGATAAAAATTGGATGTTTACATATACAATAGCAAAATAAAAATGTGATTTTTATTATAGGAATAGCGAAATAGAAATATGATTTTTAATATAAAAATCGTGTGAAACAGATTGCGTTGGAATCAAAGCAGCGGATCTGAGCGACAGAAGTATAAAATGGAGGAGTGGATCCCAAAGGTGAGAACTCCTCACTTTTAATTTATTTTCTAGTTGAAATATATACTAGATGCAGACGGTGCTTAGCAGCACCCGACACTCGTTGTCCACAGACCATGGACGACTTGTGTGATTGTTTGTGTTGTGAAATTTGACTGTTGATTGTGATGTGAAAAAATAATAATTTCATGTGTTGAAATAAAATATATTTCATGTGTTGAAATAAATTAATTTCATGTGTTGAAATAAAATATATTTCATGTGTTGAAATAAAATAATTTCATGTGTTGAAATAAAATAAATTTCATGTGTTGAAATAAAATAAAATAATTTCATGTGTTGAAATAAAATAAAATAATTTCATGTGTTGAAATAAAATATATATTCATATACAAATCGAACGATTTGTTTATGTACACCAATTTGACTGATATTTATTCGGACGATAAATTTTACACATCGCCCAACTGCACAAATAAAATCTGTGTTTGATTGTTTGAAACCCCACACGGGTGTTGGGATGAAATTGGACATACACTAATCCCAATAATTAGCTGTATGTCGATCGGTTGATTGACAGGCTGTTATAAGCATTGAATATTTATATTTGATGCTTATACAGTGTAGAATGCACTCTGGATGATGGTTGATTATTTATCGTTGCTATTATATACATGTGTTGTATGTAATCCATATAATTAACATTATATGGTAATTGACTGGGCCTCATTCCAATTGGGAAAATATTCATGTGTGGGATAAAAGAAAATTCATGTGTTGAATAAAATATACATTCATGTGTTGAATAAAAGAAAATTCATGTGTTGAATAAAAGGAAATTCATGTGTTGAATAAAATAAATATTCATGTGTTGAATAAAAGGAAATTTCATGTGTTGAATAAAATATATATTCATGTGTTGAATAAAAGAAAATTCATGTGTTGAATAAAAGAAAATTCATATGTTGAAGAAAAACTCATTTGTTGAATAGAATAACGAAGTTATTGAAAGATATAAAGCCATGTTGATTAGAGATGCGCCATTTTGACGCGAACAATATTTATATCGATTATATTCGTTTTTATAATGATTATAGAAAAAGAAGTGATTTCAAAATATAATATTTTGAAAATATTATCATTTATATATCGATGATATGGAATATTCAATTTTGATTAGAAATTGAATATGAAGTTGAATCGTTTTGAAAACAAATTTAAAACGATTTATAAAATACGTTTTGAATTGAAATTGACGAAATATATATTATATATATAATATAATGGCCTGAATAAAACGCGCCACGCTGCGGCAGTTCACGAATTTCGACCATTGACTTCGAATTGACGTTGCGGGAGATCCGACAGTCGGATTCTCCTGAAACCGGAACCGTTGGGTTCGTATCGAAAAGAGCTTTCTAACGAAGATTAGAAATTTGAAATCTAACAGTTGAATTTGGAATTATGTCCAAATCAAATTTGGAAAAGGTCGTTGTAAGTGCAGTTCGATGGCCGTTGATGGAAATCGACTTTACGAGCCTTGATAAATTTTTTAAAAATAGTAATAATTTGTGTAAAATCGTAAGAAACGATTTGTGAAGAATTAGGGTGAAAAACTCCATATTTGAAAAGATAAAAATAGATTTTTATCGAAATGAACTGGTTTTGAACTAGAATTATAATTCTATTTATTTTTAAAATAAATAAAGTGGATTTGAAATGGTTTCAAAAGTAACCAGAATTTCCAATAATTGAATTGGAATGGATTTGAATCGAAATTGTCTTTGGAATATTTCTGTAATAACCCGGAAAATACGAGCCAATTTAAAAAATTTAAATTGGTGATTTCAAAGGAATTTGAGCAATTGAAATAGAATATTTCAACAAAATAGTGAATTAGAAATAGTGAGTCAGTTTGAAAATTTGAATTCAAACTTTGACTGACTGTGCAGGGTGGAAAATATAACGGATTTTAGCGAAACCAAAAATATTTAAATCTGTTAGTCAATACCTTTCTAACGAATCTGAAAAATCGAAGTTTCATAACGGGAATCAAAAGTTATGGCCGAATGAATTTTCAGAATGGTCGCCATATAGAATATATAGCCCTGGAAAATTGATATTTTGCATACGACCTCGGAATTCGACGAAACCACTTTTGTTGGGTCCGGGATGTCAAACTATTACTAGGTTTCAAATTTCATAATTTTTGAAGCTAGTATGTGAGCGTAGCAAAAGAAAATGTGTTTAGTCAATTTCTGTTAAATTGGATCGACCAGAGAATGGCCATTTTTCAAACGACCTCAGAATTCGACGAAACTAGTTTTGTTGGGACCGTAGCGTCAAAACATAGCTAGATTTATTTTTCTGGAATTTTTCGAATCAGTTTGTGGCCCTGGAAAATTGAAATGTACGTTCAGAGTTAAAAATTAAATGTTTTATACTTTAATTTGAAAAATAACTAACTGTAACAGTCGAACTGGCCTATGAAACATATCCCATTGTGTCTGGAATGGGGGTATTTAGCTAGGGGCAACAGTCGTTGGGTTTAAAAAGGAGTTCGTTTGAGAAAACACTATTTAAAAATTTAATATAGTCCTCGGCCAATCAGAATTCTCCATTCATAATTAAAAAAAAAACCTCGAACGAAAGGCGACCCGAGCTCCAAACCTTCCAGCCCCGATCGCCACCGCTACCGCCACCTACAGCCTCCGCCACCGCCACCATTCGAACCGCCTCCGTCCCCTCTTCAAATCCGACCAACTTCCTCCACCCCTCGTCGCCTGTGTCGCCCGAATCGAAGCTCCAAAGCCCCGACCTTCCTGCCGCCGCCGATTCTGACCACCGAACGCCACCAAACCACCACCGCCAGATAGCCCTCTCCTCCCTCTTCAACGTCCAACTCGCCGATCATCCCCTCGTGCCTCGATTGTCGCGAAAACCGTAAACCTAGTTTAGAACCTTCGTGAAAGGTGATATTTTTTTGATGTTTACACTTTGAAAAATCATATCTTTTTGGTGTGTTGACGAAATTCGATGAAACAGAAAACATCGGGACCGTAAGGAAGCTCTCTACCCAATAGAAGAAGCAGCGGATTTTTCTGACATCGTATCGATTTTTAGCACTCCGAAAACCAAGGTGAGAAATCTAAATTAACGTGAATTTGAATGGAAAATGTTGTGTATAATTTATATTAGCGAAATATAAATTACATACGTGTCGTTTACCTCATGTACATGCGTAGTGTAAGCTATATAAGCGAAGTATGAATTTTACATGCATAGAATAATTGATATATGTGTTGAAATGCAAGTGAAATATAGCAATTATATATATATATATATATATATATATATATATCTACTCCCCTCGTCCACAAACCATGGACGATATTTATTGTTGTGAAATATTGGATGAAAAATACGAATGGTTGAATAATTGTTTGTGGTTGACATTGTTTGGTTGTGGTTGAAAAATACCCATTGGTGATTGAAATGAATTGGAAATATTTGTGGAAATAAAAATAAACATGCCGCCTGCGTGCGAATTAGATGCATGAATCCCCATTGTCAAAAACCGCGAGGTTTTAAGGTAGAGCGAGGAGCCGTACTAGGGACGGTGCCGGTTTTAACTACCCTGTCGTTATGCTGCCGAAATTTTGAATAATCTTTGTGAGTTAGAATTATTTTCATATGTTGAAATTATCTTCATGCGTTGAAATTAAAGTCATATGTTGAAACTATATCCATGTGTGGAAATGTTTGTGTGTTGAAAAGTGATGTGTGAAAGTTAGATTCATTTGTGAACAAATGAAGTGTCTAAACAATAAAAATCACATTTTTATATATATATGAAGATTGAAAAATATTCGCCTTATATATATAAATAGTTTCAACAATAAAAATTCTATCTTTCTTATATGAACAACATAAATAAAATACCCACGTGTGGAAATGTTCACGTGTTGAGAAGTGTGTGTTGTGGAAAAGTTCATGTGTTGAATAAAAAGATCGAACAATAAAAATTACATTTTTATTGAAACTATGAAGTTTGAAAACATCCATTTGTCGAATAAATATTTTAAATGGTAAAAATATCATTTTTATCATATATGTGATATGTTAGAGATATGCGGACGTTGAAATAAATATTGGTGAAGAAATATTAGTTTTAACATGCATAGGAATTAAATAAAATAGTCATGTGTTGAAATCTATTTTAGTTCGCCAAAATTATCATCTTTGAAATGTGAAGTGTTAAAAATAGCCACTTGTTCAAATAAATGTGCATGAGTTGAAATATACATTAATTAGCTAATGATATGATTTTAGCCTATGCATGCAACATTAGAATGAATGGTGTTTTTAAACCAAAGTAAATCAAATATGAAATTGAATGGAAAATGATAAGTGATAGAAATTGTATATATATACATGCATATCTATTGAACAGGTTATAGCAAAAGGGGCTAGAGAAGAGGAATAAAATTTTGTGCCCGACAAATAGGTACACATTTACTGTTTTGTTTGGGTGATGATTTTATGAGCCTGTTGGCTAGGCGCTTGGCTTTTTCTTTTTCTTTTTGATATGAGATGCCCGTGGGGCTATTTGGGAATTTTCCCAGACCCTCCCGTACAAAGGAGGTTATGGCGAAATTTTCCGAAAATTAAAGGCGTTAGTGAAATAATTGAAGTGAAAACGATATAGGAACTTTTGAATGAACTATGTTTATATAAATATATAAATATAAATAAAATTAAAACGAAACGTGGTCGTGCAGTTCGTGTTTTGAAACCGTGATTTCAAACGACTAGTGCGGGAAATCCGACCATTGGATTTCCCCGAAACCGCAACCGTTGGGTTCGTCTTGGAAATATCTTTCCAACGGCACCAACTTTGTGAAGATCCGACGGTTGGATTGTCTGGAATGTTTAATCCAAATCTAAAGAAAAACAGCGTCAGAAACGATTATATTTATATATATATATATAAATATAATTAAAATTAAATCGAATAACGACGCTGCAGTTCGTAAATTGAAATCGTAACTTCAAATGGCTAGTGTGGAAGATCCGACCGTCGGATTTTCCCAAAACTGAAACCGTTGGATTCGTTTTGAAATGACCTTCCCAATGATACCAAATTTGTGAAGATCCAACGGTTAGATTTTCAGATATGTGTAAAACAAAATTAGTGAAAAACAGCGCCAGTGCATCGACACGACCTGAAACGTCGTTTAATTAAATATGGCCGTTTTAAATTAAATAAAAATGGCGATATATCGTTATAAAATACTATAGACGATATAGATTGGAAATAAACCAATTTTGTTGTGTTTGCTTGATATGTGATGGTTGAATGTATTTGACATGAAAATTATAACTAAATAACTGAGATGTGAATGTTGAATAGTCCAACCATGTGATTAATTGATTTGAAAATCTAAATATACGTGGGTTATTTGAAAAGGCCGAGTTTATCTCATTTCAAATAATCGGTCGATGTTGAGAAGTCGAAGAGTCGAAGACGGCTGAAGACCGACGATTTCCACATTGGATGGATGGGCGCTACTGATGCTCGTGATTGGAGTAGCTACCATGAAGGAATTGAAGTAGTAGCCGTCCAAACATACTGTTGATTGTACGGATATGCGAGGAATTGGTGCCTCCGGTTTCGTTCAGACCCAGAACGGACTTGTAAATGGACTGTGTGTCTGACATTGGATTTTGTTCTGTGTTGATTGATCTCTGTTAAATATATATCTGTTTGGCGGCGGAGAATTTATTCTCTTGCTTAACGCCCTTCTCTGAGACGTACGAGCTCAGAGGTTATATATTGATAGAAATCAGTCGCATGGAGTGGATTGCCTGTGTGGCACGCCTAAGTGGCACATGATCAAGGCTTCTGTTGCAAAGCAAAGTCTTGTGGTTGATGATCAAAGCATGGTTTGTGTGACGTAGCTTTGTGTATAACGTGAATTCGCGAGCCTCACACCTCGGTATGAGTCAAAAACGGGAGAGTGACTACAGGGAGAGCACGACGTTTCTTTCTAGCTAAGGTGGTGTCAGTGACCTACCAGCCCTGACATTATATATACTTTTCACCTGTGTGGTTGTTGGATTGCGAGGCGCCTCGATATAGGTCTGTAAGGACCGGGAAACGTGTGTTCAGGAATTGCCAATCCTCAAAAGTAAGAGAGGACCGGCCCTGAAGATCCAAGGATCATAGTGGGGTCCTGGGACATTTGCTAGAGTGTCTCGAATCGGAGAGGAGCTTGCCCCTTGCCTCGACTCATGAAGGAAACCAATTTCCAATACGAAATATGCGGATGTGATTGTATTACTAGTATAGCAACATAGTGGTATGGGTCATTTATGCCGCCTATGATTGGTATTTATGATTGAAATCGCTTTTGAAACATATATACACTAGTAATAATATCAAGCACTTTTGTTTTATTCGTATGAAGCATTTTTGGCCATTATAAGGTAAAAACTCTATCCTCCGGCTTGCGTTGCATTGTGTGATGGGACCTGAGTCTTATAATGGCTTCATTTTATAAAAAGCATTGCGATGATTTAATCATTTACTTTATTTCATGCACTAGCACTCATTGGAGTAAACCCGTTCCGCGAAAGTGGCGTGGTCCTTTGATTTGCCTTATTATTGTTGTTAATAAGTTGAGTAGATTTCTCATACCAGTCCCATGACTGACTCGTAGTTTGTTTCACCTTGCAAACTCGGGTGCCCTTATTTCCACACGGGCAGCCTAGTTACAGGTTTTTGACGAACCTTTTGGCTCATGGCGAGGCTTGACTACACTGTGCTGACTTGGATTTTCTCCGCCATTATTGTATCTATATTATGATTTCGCTATTGGCGATGTAGACTGATCTTTATTTTGAGTACCCTTTATGTATGATTCCGCCATTGGCGATGGTGACTGATTATGTATCATTATGCACTAAGTTGTATCCTGTACTGTGCTTCTCTGATGTGATGATATCTATATGATTCCGCTGTCATATGTGTGTAAATTATTCTATTTTCTGTTTATGCTATTATCTGTGATCTACTAATGATGATTAATGTGTTATATTCCAATGATTATCCTTAACACCGTGTCACGGGGTTTGAGATTGTCACAGCTGGTATCAGAGCTTTGGTTAATCTTAGTTCTGGAGTCTAACACATTAAACACTTCGTCAAAATAGAATCAGTAGTATTCTAAGGCGAGTCGCTCATTAGAGATAGGACTAGTAAAGTCCTAGAATGAACCGAGCAGAATAGCAAAAACAATTGATCAGTCCATCGCTATCTTTCCGTAAATTTTCTGCTTAACTATGCAATAGACTATTATTTATGTTAGCTGACTTTTCCGTTGCTTATACAGAATTTGAAAAATGGCTACCAGAGCAGCCGCCGCTAGAGAAGGCCGTGCCGGCCGAGGCCGAGGAAGGGGAGAAGTCCCAGCTCCAGAAGGACCTTTGATACAACCTCCGGCAGCTCAATACTTCGAGCTAGACCGTGTAGCTAAGAGATATAAGAACTTAGGAGGCAAGACCTTCTCGGGAACGGGCACCGTAATAGAGGCCCTTGCATGGCTCAAAACATGCGAGAAAATTCTTGAAGGCCTAAGGCTTGGGGACGAAGACAAAGCTATTATGGGCGCCTTGCTTATGCAGGAACAAGCTGAACTATGGTGGGAATCTCTCACCGCCGGGAATAGGGAAGCTGGAAGAACATGGGATGGTTTTAAAGAACTCTTCAAGGAGAAATATGTCCCCGAACAAGCTTTAGAAAGAATGCACGATGACTTCGCCAATCTCCAGCAGGGGGATCTTTCCGTGCAAGATTATCTCAATAAATTTACACTGTTGTCGCCCTATGCTCCGGAGCTCGTTGCCACTGCGAAATCCAAAAATAAGAGGTTTATCCTTGGACTAAGACGACAATATCATGATAGAGCCATGGCCCATGTCAAGCTGGAATTCAACGAACTGGTGGAAATGACATGCAACTATGAAGACCTTGATCAAAGGCATCTGGATCAGGATCACGCTAGAAGCCAAGCCGGAAACAAGCGCAAGCCTGCTGTAAATCAAGGCGAGTCAAGCCAAGCAGCATCTTCAAAACCTCAGACTGGCAAGCCGCCAAGAGGAAATCGCTTTAACTGTGGTAAGCCGGGGCACTACTCAAACGTCTGCACAGCTCCGAAGAGGCAGAAGACAAATTCTCAAGGCTCGAGCCAAGGCTCCCAGAACCCTCGCTCGTGCTTCAACTGTCGCAAGACCGATCATCTGGTCAAAGGCTGTCCTTTGCTGAAGAAAGCTACAATAGCTCACGTCTATGACGGGTCGAGCCCGCCAGCTGCTTCCGATGGAGCAGGTAAACCTGATGTTTTGGGAGGTACCCTTACAATAAAAAATATTCCTGTTTCTGTATTGTTTGACACGGGTGCGTCACGTAGTTTTATTGCTAAAAACACGGTGCACAAATTAAAGTTAAAACAGCGAAAGCTCAAAGAATCGGTGGAAGTACGTAACCCGGTAGGGGGTCCTGTTACTCTCAGTTCCTATTGTAGAGTGCCAGTCTCTTATTCTTCCTACAAGTTTCCTTTTGATTTAATCGTTATGGATTTTCCCGAATTCGATATTATTCTCGGGCTGGATTGGTTAACGAAATACGAAGCTGAGGTAAAGTGTGCAGAAAGAATCGTAAAAATTCGAACGAAGCTTGGATATATTACGGTTCCCTGTCATGGTTCGAATCCGAATAGAGAAGAATTTTGGTCGGCATTAGAACTTATCCCCACTTCCATAGAAAAGATTCTGATTGTAAGAAACTATGCGGATGTGTTTGAAGAAGTTGAAAACTTACCTCCGCAAAGAGAAATAGAATTCCGAATCGATCTAATTCCCAATGCCAGACCAGTGGTACATCCAATTCGCAGAATGACTACGAAAGAAAAAGAAGAATTAGGCGATCAAACTCGTCAACTGTTGTGGAAGGGTCTAATTAGACCTAGATTTTCTAATTGGGGTGCAGCTGTTGTGTTTGTCCCAAAGTCAGACGGTACTCTTCGATTATGCGTTTATTACCGAGACCTCAACAAACAAACGCTTAAAAATAAATATCCATTACCCCGCATCGATGATTTGCTAGACCAATTGAATGGGGCGAAAGTATTTTCCCGAATGGACCTAGCTACAGGTTTTCATCAATTGAGAATAGCAGAAGAGTGTGTTCCTTTGATAGCTTTCAGAGGTCCAAACATATTTTATGAATGGTTAGTAATGTCGTTTGGCCTATGCAATGCTCCAGCATACTTTGTCGATCTAATGAATAGAGTGTTCAGGGGAGTTCTTAATAAATTTGTCCTCGTATTTATCGATGATATTTTAATCTACTCCAAATCAAAACCCGAGCATGAAAAACACTTAGAACAAGTATTGGAGATTCTAAGGAAGAACGTCTTCAAAGCCAAATTCTCTAAATGTGTCTTCTGGCAAGAAGAAGTCAAATTTCATGGCCATGTCATGTCAAAGAAAGGAATTTCTGTTGACCCAAGCAAAATAACAGCGAATCAAGACTGGAAACAACCCACTACTCCCACGGAAGTTAGGAGTTTTTGGGGTTGGCTAGTTATTATCGAAAGTTCGTTAAGGATTTTTCGAAGATATCCGGTCCGTTAACGAAGCTCACAAAGAAGCATGAGAAGTTTAAGTGGACTTCCCACTGTGAAGAAGCTTTCCAGGAATTGAAATCGAAACTGACCACTGCTCCAGTGTTAACCATTATTGATGGCAATCAGGATTTAACGGTTTGGACAGATGCTTCTATTAGAGGTCTTGGTGTAGTGTTAATGCAGAGAGGCCAAGTAGTCGCTTATGCAAGCCGCCAACTGAAACCGCATGAGAAGAATTATGTGACTCATGATCCTGAGTTGCTAGCCATCGTTTTTGCCTTGAAAATCTGGAGGCATTATTTATTGGGCGAGAAATTTGTACTGTACACGGATCATCAATCATTGAAGTATTTATATACTCAGAAAGATCTGAATTTGAGACAGCAGCGTTGGCTAGAATTTCTTGCAGCATATGATCTTGATATCCTGTACACGCCGGGGAAAGCTAACGTTGTAGCGGATGCGCTTAGTAGAAAAACCGCAATCATTGCCAATCTTATAATTACGCCTGGATTGATTGATAGAATATCTGTTCTTCAGAAAGGTGACAATTTTGTGAAAGAGATGGTAAAAAGGATTCAAAGGGGAGAAGGCTCCAGTTTCCAAGTGGATAGTGAAGGAGTTCTGAGGCTGAATAGAAGAATATGTCTTCCCGACATTCCCGAGCTCAAAAGAGAAGTGCTAGATGAATGCCATAAATTCAAATTTTGCATCCACCCTGGGGTGAGTAAAATGCACAACGATATCAAACGCACTTTCTGGTGGAAGGCAATGAAAAGGGATATTTCTTTGTATGTTAGTAGATGCCCTACTTGTCAATTGGTCAAAAGTGACCAACAGAAGCTAGCTGGACTGTTGCAACCGTTGGAAGTCCCAGGTTGGAAATGGGAACAGATTTCCATGGATTTCATAGATGGATTGCCGCGAACCAAGAAAGGTAATGACAACATTTGGGTAATCGTAGATCGCTTCACGAAGACTGCCCATTTTGTACCTGTCAGATCCAATAGAACCGCTCAAAGTCTGGCGTAGATATACTTCAAAGAAATTGTTAAGCTGCATGGAATTCTCATCAGCATAGTCAGTGATAGAGATCCCCTATTTACTAGCAAATTCTGGGAGGCTTTCCAGACAGAATTGGGAACGAAACTGAATATGAGCACCGCTTATCACCCTCAAACAGATGGCCAAACTGAGCGGGTGAATAGAATTCTAGAAGATTTATTGCGGGCTTGTATAATTGATTTTGGTGGGTCATGGGAAGATCACTTACATTTGGCAGAATTCTCATATAACAATGGCTATCAAGCAAGTTCGGGAGTGTCGCCATTTGAAGCATTATATGGCAGACCTTGCAGATCTCCAGCATGTTGGGAAGAACCTGGTAACAGACTTGTGTTAGGACCCGATATGATTAGAGAAGCATCTGATAAAGTCGACTTCATTAAAAAGCGTTTGAGAACCGCCCAAAGCCGACAGAAAAGTTATGCAGACTCTAGAAGGAGAGATTTGACATTTGCTGTTGGTGATCATGTTTATTTGAAGGTTTCTCCGATGAGAGGAGTAATCATATTTGGCAAAACTGGGAAGTTGGCACCGAGATTTATTGGTCCCTTTCCTATACTCGAACGAATTGGAACTCTTGCTTATAGGGTTCAATTGCCAGATTGGTTGCTTGGAGTGCACGATGTATTTCACGTATCTCAACTTAGAAGACATGTGCATGATCCGGATCTTGTTGCAGAAGAAGCAGCGCAACAGGATATAGACATAACTCCAGAATTATCACTCAGAAGAGAGCCATTAAAGATTGTTGGCAAAGAAACTAGAGAACTCAGAAGCAAAAAGATTCATTTAGTTAAAGTGCAGTGGAGCAGTGATCCTAGAGATTGTACTTGGGAGACTGAGGAAAGCATTAAGCAAGCTTACCCCAAATGCAGAGTGGATATCTCTGACTAACTCCGGTGCAAGGAACCTTTACAATACTTTGCATTTACATTTTATTTCCTACTTTACTGTTGTTCCCTTTTCGAGGACGAAAAGTTTTAAGTGGGGGAGATTGTAATAACCCGGAAAATACGAGCCAATTTAAATTTTTTAAATTGGTGATTTCAAAGGAATTTGAGCAATTGAAATAGAATATTTCAACAAAATAGTGAATTAAAAATAGTGAGTCAGTTTGAAAATTTGAATTCAAACTTTGACTGACTGTGCAGGGTGGAAAATATAACGGATTTTAGCGAAACCAAAAATATTTAAATCTGTTAGTCAATACCTTTCTAACGAATCTGAAAAATCGAAGTTTCATAATGGGAATCAAAAGTTATGGCCGAATGAATTTTCAGAATGGTCGCCATATAGAATATATAGCCCTGGAAAATTGATATTTTGCATACGACCTCGGAATTCGACGAAACCACTTTTGTTGGGTCCGGGATGTCAAACTATTACTAGGTTTCAAATTTCATAATTTTTGAAGCTAGTATGTGAGCGTAGCAAAAGAAAATGTGTTTAGTCAATTTCGGTTAAATTGGATCGACCAGAGAATGGCCATTTTTCAAACGACCTCAGAATTCGACGAAACTAGTTTTGTTGGGACCGTAGCGTCAAAACATAGCTAGATTTATTTTTCTGGAATTTTTCGAATCAGTTTGTGGCCCTGGCAAATTGAAATGTACGTTCAGAGTTAAAAATTAAATGTTTTATACTTTAATTTGAAAAATAACTGACTGTAACAGTCGAATTGGCCTATGAAACATATCCCATTATGTCCGGAATGGGGGTATTTAGCTAGGGGCGACAGTCGTTGGGTTTAAAAAGGAGTTCGTTTGAGAAAACACAATTTAAAATTTTAATATAGTCCTCGGCCAATCAGAATTCTCCATTCATAATTTAAAAAAAAAACTCGAACGAACGGCGACCCGAGCTCCAAACCTTCCAGCCCCGATCGCCGCAACTACCGCCACCTACAGCCTCCGCCACAGCCACCATTCGAACCGCCTCCGTCCCCTCTTTAAATCCGACCAACTTCCTCCACCCCTCATCGCCTGTGCCGCCCGAATCGAAGCTCCAAAGCCCCGACCTTCCTGTCGCCGCCGCCGCCGATTCTGACCACCGAACGCCACCAAACCACCACCGCCAAATAGCCCTCTCCTCCCTCTTCCACGTCCAACTCGCTGATAATCCCCTCGTGCCCCGATTGTCGCGAAAACCGTAAACCTAGTTTAGAACCTTCGTGAAAGGTGATATTTTTTTGATGTTTACACTTTGAAAAATCATATCTTTTTGGTGTGTTGACGCAATTCGATGAAACAGGAAACATCGGGACTGTAAGGAAGCTCTCTACCCAATAGAAGAAGCCGCGGATTTTTCTGACATCGTATCGATTTTTAGCACTCCGAAAACCAAGGTGAGAAATCTAAATTAACGTGAATTTGAATGGAAAATGTTATGTATAATTTATATTAGCGAAATATAAATTACATACGTGTCGTATACCTCATGTACATGCGTAGTGTAAGCTATATAAGCGAAGTATGAATTTTACATGCATAGAATAATTGATATATGTGTTGAAATGCAAGTGAAATATAGCAATTATATATATATATATATATATATATATATATATATATATATATATATATCTACTCCCCTCGTCCACAAACCATGGACGATATTTATTGTTGTGAATTGGTGTGAAATATTGGATGAAAAATACGAATGGTTGAATAATTGTTTGTGGTTGACATTGTTTGGTTGTGGTTGAAAAATACCCATTGGTGATTGAAATGAATTGGAAATATTTGTGGAAATAAAAATAAACATGCCGCCTGCATGCGAATTAGATGCATGAATCCCCATTGTCAAAAACCGCGAGGTTTTAAGGTAGAGCGAGGAGCCGTACTAGGGACGGTGCCGGTTTTAACTACCCTGCCGTTATGCTGCCGAAATTTTGAATAATCTTTGTGAGTTAGAATTATTTTCATATGTTGAAATTATCTTCATGCGTTGAAATTAAAGTCATATGTTGAAACTATATCTATGTGTGGAAATGTTTGTGTGTTGAAAAGTGATGTGTGAAAGTTAAATTCATTTGTGAATAAATGAAGTGTCTAAACAATAAAAATCACATTTTTATATATATATGAAGTTTGAAAAATTATTCGCCTTATATATATAAATAGATTCAACAATAAAAATTCTATCTTTCTTATATGAACAACATAAATAAAATACCCATGTGTGGAAATGTTCACGTGTTGAGAAGTGTGTGTAGTGGAAAAGTTCATGTGTTGAATAAAAAGATCGAACAATAAAAATTACATTTTTATTGAAACTATGAAGTGTTGAAAACATCCATTTGTCGAATAAATATTTTAAATGGTAAAAATATCATTTTTATCATATATGTGATATGTTAGAGATATGCGGACGTTGAAATAAATATTGGTGAAGAAATATTAGTTTTAACATGCATAGGAATTAAATAAAATAGTCATGTGTTGAAATCTATTTTAGTTCGCCAAAATTATCATCTTTGAAATGTGAAGTGTTAAAAATAGCCACTTGTTCAAATAAATGTGCATGAGTTGAAATATACATTAATTAGCTAATGATATGATTTTAGCCTATGCATGCAACATTAGAATGAATGGTGTTTTTAAACCAAAGTAAATCAAATATGAAATTGAATGGAAAATGATAAGTGATAGAAATTGTATATATGTACATGCATATCTATTGAACAGGTTATAGCAAAAGGGGCTAGAGAAGAGGAATAAAATTCTGTGCCCGACAAATAGGTACACATTTACTGTTTTGTTTGGGTGATGATTTTATGAGCCTGTTGGCTAGCCGCTTGGCTTTTTCTTTTTCTTTTTGATATGAGACGCCCGTGTGGCTATTTGGGAATTTTCCCAGACCCTCCCATACAAAGGAGGTTATGGCGAAATTTTCCGAAAATTAAAGGCGTTAGTGAAATAATTGAAGTGAAAACGATATAGGAACTTTTGAATGAACTATATTTATATAAATATATAAATATAAATAAAATTAAAATGAAACGTGGTCGTGCAATTCATGTTTTGAAACCGTGATTTCAAATGACTAGTGCGGGAAATCCGACCATTGGATTTCCCCGAAACCGCAACCGTTGGGTTCGCCTTGGAAATATCTTTCCAAAGGCACCAACTTTGTGAAGATCCGACAGTTGGATTGTCTAGAATGTTTAATCCAAATCTAAAGAAAAACAGCGTCAGAAACGATTATATTTATATATATATATAAATATAATTAAAATTAAATCGAATAACGACGCTGCAGTTCGTAAATTGAAATCGTAACTTCAAATGGCTAGTGTGGAAGATCCGACCGTCGGATTTTCCCAAAACTGAAACCGTTGGATTCGTTTTGAAATGACCTTCCCAATGATACCAAATTTGTGAAGATCCAACGGTTAGATTTTCAGATATGTGTAAAACAAAATTAGTGAAAAGCAGCGCTAGTGCATCGACACGACCTGAAACGTCGTTTAATTAAATATGGCCGTTTTAAATTAAATAAAAATGGCGATATATCGTTATAAAATACTATAGACAATATAGAGTGGAAATGAACCAATTTTGTTGTGTTTGCTTGATATGTGATGGTTGAATGTATTTGACATGAAAATTATAACTAAATAACTGAGATGTGAATGTTGAATAGTCCAACCATGTGATTAATTGATTTGAAAATCTAAATATACGTGGGTTATTTGAAAAGGCCGAGTTTATCTCATTTCAAATAATCGGTCGATGGTTAGAAGTCGAAGAGTCGAAGACGGCTGAAGACCGACGATTTCCACATTGGATGGATGGGCGCTACTGATGCTCGTGATTGGAGTAGCTACCATGAAGGAATTGAAGTAGTAGTCGTCCAAACATACTGTTGATTGTACGGATATGCGAGGAATTGGTGCCTCCGATTCCGTTCAGACCCAGAACGGACTTGTAAATGGACTGTGTGTCTGACATTGGATTTTGTTCTGTGTTGATTGATCTCTGTTAAATATATATCTGTTTGGCGGCGGAGAATTTATTCTCTTGCTTAACGCCCTTCTCTGAGATGTACGAGCTCAGAGGTTATATATTGATAGAAATCAGTCGCATGGAGTGGATTGCCTGTGTGGCACGCCTAAGTGGCATATGATCAAGGCTTCTGTTGCAAAGCAAAGTCTTGTGGTTGATGATCAAAGCATGGTCTGTGTGACGTAGCTTTGTGTATAACGTGAATTCGCGAGCCTCACACCTCGGTATGAGTCAAAAACGGGAGAGTGACAACAGGGAGAGCACGACGTTTCTTTCTAGCTAAGGTGGTGTCAGTGACCTACCAGCCCTGACATTATATATACTTTTCACCTGTGTTGTTGTTGGATTGCGAGGCGCCTCGATATAGGTCTGTAAGGACCGGGAAACGTGTGTTCAGGAATTGCCAATCCTCAAAAGTAAGAGAGGACCGGCCCTGAAGATCCAAGGATCATAGTGGGGTCCTGGGACATTTGCTAGAGTGTCTTGAATCGGAGAGGAGCTTGCCCCTTGCCTCGACTCATGAAGGAAACCAATTTCCAATACGAAATATGCGGATGTGATTGTATTACTAGTATAGCGACATAGTGGTATGGGTCATTTATGCCGCCTATGATTGATATTTATGATTGAAATCGCTTTTGAAACATATATACACTAGTAATAATATCAAGCACTTTTGTTTTATTCGTATGAAGCATTTTTGGCCATTATAAGGTAAAAACTCTATTCTCCGGCTTGCGTTGCATTGTGTGATGGGACCTGAGTTTTATAATGGCTTCATTTTATAAAAAGCATTGCGATGATTTAATCATTTACTTTATTTCATGCACTAGCACTCATTGGAGTAAACCCGTTCCGCGAAAGTGGCGTGGTCCTTTGATTTGCCTTATTATTGTTGTTAATAAGTTGAGTAGATTTCTCATACCAGTCCCATGACTGACTCGTAGTTTGTTTCACCTTGCAAACTCGGGTGCCCTTATTTCCACACGGGCAGGCTAGTTACAGGTTTCTGACGCACCTTTTGGCTCATGGCTAGGCTTGACTACACCGTGCTGACTTGGATTTTCTCCGCCATTATTGTATCTATATTATGATTCCGCCATTGGCGATGTAGACTGATCTTTATTTTGAGTACCCTTTATGTATGATTCCGCCATTAGCGACGGTGACTGATTATGTATCATTATGCACTAAGTTGTATCCTGTACTGTGCTTCTCTGATATGATGATATCTATATGATTCCGCTGTCATATGTGTGTAAATTATTCTATTTTCTGTTTATGCTATTATCTGTGATCTGCTAATGATGATTAATGTGTTATATTCCAATGATTATCCTTAACACCGTGTCACAGGGTTTTGGGATCGTCACAATTTTGATGTTGGATTTCGTGATGAAACAGATACTGTTATGGGAATTTGAAAGATATATTAATATCGTTATTTCCAGTACGATATTTGTTGGTCGTAGAATTTGATATTTAATATAAGCCGATATATTTTCTACTCAGAGCCTTATATTTAATATCAAATGTGATTTTGGGTTTGTCGTGAATGGTGTCTCCATTAATATTGTTATTAAACCCAGTGGAGAAAAAGATTAAATCTTTTTATTCAGATTTAATGAAGTATACCAATTAAAAGGTATTTAATTGGAATTGAATTGAAATTGTTTTTGGGTTTATCGTGAACGGTGTTTTAAATAACACTTGTTCTTTAACCCGATAATTAATGGAATGTGATTTTGGGTTTATCGTGAACCGTGTTTTAGATGACATAGGTTCTTTAACCCGGTTAAAGACAGGAGGTGATTTCCCAAGTTAAATAATCATTGATAGTGATTATTGGGAAGACTAAAACCAAGTGGCATTTTAATGAATCTTTAATTAGATTGAAATAATCGAGAATGGAGTATCACCAGTTTTACTCCAGGCGATAGTTAAAACTTTAATTAGATTTGAACGTGAAATGGTAGTTGAATTTATCGATAACACCGTGGTGTTAGATATGAAGTATTACCAGTTTTACATCATGGGATGAATAGGTTGGGATTGGGCAAATAAAATAAATGATTACTTCGGTGTGGTTCGCTAATCCCAACTAGTTTGAATTGATATTCAACAGAAGATTAAAGAATAAATTTAAAGAATTTATATTTGATAAAATTAATGGGAACCTTTCCCAAAGTGTAAGAATATTTGAATAAAAGAATATTATGGATTGGAATGAGGTGTATGTTGTGTTTGTGTAACACTTGTTTATTATATACGCGAGTTATTCAGAAAGACCGGGTTTATCCCATTCTGAATAACTGATTCGACGCGGTGTCGAGGATGAAGACGGTGGTCGAAGACCGGAGGTCTTCACGTCGTTTGGGTGATTACTGATGATACTGATTCTATTGAAAAGCAAAGTCTTGTGGGTGATGATCAAAGCACGACCTGTGTAGCATAGCTTTGTGTAGCGTTGATTCGCGAGCCTCACACCCCGGTTGTGAACCAGAAACGGGAGAGGACCTCAGGGAGGGCATGCGTTTCCTTCTAGCTAGAAGTGGCGTCAATGGTTTTACACGCCCTGACGAGTTTAACTTATGTGGTTGTTGCTGTTGCGAGGCGCCTTAGATATATCGGTGACTGTGTGGAGCCGATGGAGTCATTGGACTCATTGACACCCCATACGGTGGGGAAACGCAGTGTTCAGGCATTTTAATCCACATTGGTGGACAGCCCCTGACGATCCAAGGATCACTCGAGCTCTGATCCTGAGACACGGGCTAGAGCGTCTCGAATTCGGTGAGGACTATCTTTTGCCTCGATTCACTGATGGAAATCCAACTTCCGATACGTGACTTTGCGATTTTGATTGTAGAGCCTAGTATGGCGACATAGTGGGATGGGGCACTTATGCCATCTATGATTGATACTTATGATTTGAAGTTGTTTTATACACTATGCACTTATAATAGTATCAAATAATTTGTTTTAAACGTATCAAGCATTCTTGGCTATTATAAGGTAAAAACCCTATCCTCCGGCTTGTGTTGCATTATGTGATGGGACCTGGGTCTTATAATAGCCTCATTCTTCTTTATTTAGCATTGCGCTGTTTGTTTTATGCACTGGTACTCTTGGGAGGAAACCCGTTCCGTGTTATACGGCGTGGTCCCTTGATTTACCTAACTTTAAAATAAAGATTAATAACTGTTTTAATTCTCACACCAGTCACTTGACTGACCTGGAGTTTATTGTTTTAACCTAAACTCTGGGTGCCCTTATTTTCCGCACGGGTAGCTAGTAGTTGGGTTTTGCAGATTTATATTCACAGGATCCTGGTTTACAGCTGGAATGATATCCGGAAAGCTTTGTATCTGTATATCTCCTTCAGTTGTGTTTTGTATTATTTTCCGCTGCTATGTAATGTATTGTAATCTCTGATATTTTTCTGATGTATATTATTTGTTTATACTCTATATATTCTTGTATTCTGATGAATTGTTGTAATTAACAATGAAATATTCTTCTGTCTGCGTTCTTTTGTGTGTTACTCTCGAAGTATTCGTGCTTTTCTTCACGGGGAAGTCACGGGTCTTCACAGAAAAAAAGATGAAACTTTGATTAGAATTTGTCAATATGTAAAATTACATTTTTATGTAATTAGAATTCATTAAAAAGAATGAAACTTTGATTAGAATTTGCTAACATGTAAAATTACATTTTTATGTAATTAGTATTCATTAAAAGAAAGAATGAAACTTTGATTATTATTTGTTAACATGTAAAATTACATTTTTTTATGTAATTAGTATTCATTAAATTAAAAAATTGAAACTTTGATTAGAATTTGTTAACATCTAAAATTACATTTTTATGTAATTAGTATTCATTAAAAAAAAGAATTAAACTTTGATTAGAATTTGTTAACATGTAAAATTACATTTCTATGTAATTAGGATTCATTAAAAAAGATGAAACTTGGTTAAAAGTGTTTTAACATTTAAAATTACATTTTAATGTATGGAATGAATTAACAAAAAGATTAAATGTTGACAAAGGTGTTTAAACATAAAAAAGAAATGTTTTAACAATGGAATAGTATATTTTTATTACATGTATAAAACCATAAAAGAATAAATGGTTTGAAATCGTTGAACGAATTAATTTATATATATATATATATATATATATATTAAAATATAACAAATCGCGTTGTTGCAGTTCGCGATTTCAAATCGTAACTTCAAAAGAGTATACCGAGAGATCCGACAATCGGATTTTTCCAAAACTAGAACCATTGGGTTCGCTTTGGAAAGATCTTTCCAACGATATAAAGTTTACTAAGATCCAATGGTTAGATTTTGTGATATGTGTAAATCAAATTTTAATGAAAACAGCGCCAGGGCCGTGTAATGACCTGAAGCGTCGTTCAATTAAAAATTGCTATTTTTATATAAATAAAAATAGCGTTAAATCGTTATAAAATATTATAAATGATATGGAATGAAAAGAAAATATTTGAATTATATATGTTTGGGAATTATTTGAAAAGACCGAGTCAATTCTCATTTCAAATAATTGATCGACGATTGGAAGTCGAAGATTTGAAGTCGGTGATTGAAGACCGACGATCTTCACATCGAATGGATGACTACTGATGCCTTTGATTGGAGTTGCCGCCTTAAGAGGGTTATAGTGGTAGTTGAACGGACGTACTTGTTGATTGTCCGGATATGCGAGAGCATCTCTTCCGTATTGGACATATGGAACGAGGAATAAGGTGTCTCCGATTTCGTTCAGACCCGGAATGGACTTGTAAATGGATGTATGTCTGACATTGGATTTTATTCTGTGCTGATTGATTTCTATTAAATATATATTTGTTTGATGGCAGATAATTTATTCTCTTGCTTAACACCCTTCTCTGAGACATACGAGCTTAGAGGTTATATATTGGTAGACATCAGTCGCATGGCGTGAATTGTCAGTGTGGCATGCCAAGATGCAAATGATCAAGACTTATTGTTGAAAAGCAGAGCCTTGTGGTTGATGATCAAAGCACAACTTTATTTAGCATAGCTTTGTGTATAGCGTTACTTCGCGAGCCTCACATCCCAGTATGAACTAGAAATGGGAGAAGGATCCAGGGAGAACGTGTGTTTCTTTCTAGCTAGGAGCGGTGTCATGCTATGGAGCCTAGACATTTTTACTTATGTGGATGATGGAAAGAGAGGTACCTCGGATTTGAGTCCCTAGTGGCTCTTGATTTACTCCCCATAGAGCGGGGAAATGTATTGTTCAGGAATTATATATAATCCACTAATATTAGTTATGGACCGGCCATGTGGCTCCTAGGTGCAGTTGCGGCTGTATCCTGAGTCATGGGCTAGATTATCTCGAATTCGGTGAGGACGATCCCTTGCCTTGGTTCATGATGGAAACCCTACTTCCAATACGACACCATGCGGTTTTGATTGTAAACCTATATTTGGCGTATATGGTAGTTATGTCGTCTATGATTGATACATTATAACTGAAATGTTTTTGAAAGTATATACACTAATAATAATATCAAATCCGTTTTATCGTATCAAGCATTTTTGGCCATTATAAGGTAAAACTCTATCCTTCGGTTTGCGTTGCAATGTGTGATGAGACTTGAGTCTTATAATGGTTTCATTTTTCTAAAAAGTATTGCATTGTTTAACGATTTACTTTATTTATGCACTGACAATCTAACGGAGTAAACCCGTTCCGCGTTAGCGGCGTGGTCCTGTGATTAGCCTTATTATTAAATAGGTTAAGTAAGATTTCTCATACCAGTCCCATGATTGACTTGTAATTTGTTTCACTTTGCAAACTCGGGTGCCCTCTTTCCCACACGGGTGGCCTTGTATTCAGGTTTTAGCAGACTCGTTCTGGATAGCTATGGATTTAAAGATGGATCCTACCATTTCTATTATGCTGTTCAGACTTCATTTAGTATATTGTGTTTGATTCCGTTGCAGACATTTTATATTAAGTTGAAAACTGTATTATGTACTAAGTATGATCCTATTATGTTGTGTAACTCTGATGATATATCATTTACAGTGTAATTTGATGTACATTATCTGCTGTAATTCTACATTTCTGTTCTGCTGTTATTGTTTATGTGTTATATTCCAATGATTATCCTTGCTTTCGTAATACGAGATTTTGGGGTTATCACAAATAATCTGACAAGGCACACGAGGAATACCAAGGGTCGGATTCTACCAGTTGCACGCCCGTACCGATGGTAACACATAGCTACAACTATTGGCCACCTCGAAACACACTCCCATAACTAATGGGCCCACAAATCAATCACAAAGCAATAAAGATGATATCGAAGAAGTACGTCCGATAAGAGGTGCGACCTCACTTAATCACGGTATAACACCTGTTTTAGTCATTTTAATTATGACCAAAAGGTAAAGGCTATCTGTAACACCCCACGTCCATTAATGTCACTCACAAAGGGAATGCATTAACTTCCATGGAGGTTATAAGTGAATATAGAACAGAAAAATTACAACAAGACAGATAATAAATAGTACTTGGAAATCTAAAACTTCATTTTATTGCAGCGGAAATTAAACATGTTTGTTACATCATAAAACCATAGATCATAACCAAGTACAATATCCATCTTCATAAAAACAAAATACATAATCCCATTACATAAATAGCCATTAAAAAGATAACAAGCTGGACTTTACTTCAACGGTCCAAGCTTTCCAAAGAGAGATGAAGCAATTCAATCAAACTCCACTAGAGCTGGGCCCAACCTGAGGACCTGGAGGGGGGAAAAGGATAGAAATAGAGGGGGTCAGACATAAAGTCTGGCGAGTATGATAATTCTAACAATACTATTATCAAAATAACTAGACTAAGGCATAAGCTGGAAGAAAAGTAAATGTCTATGAACTCTTAGGAAGATAAAGATAGCGTTTAAGATAACGTTAAAGATAACGGTAAAGGCACACCTAATTACTAACGAATGATTACTACACTGCACCGCACATTACTACACTGCACCACACCAGTCACCCTATTGTTTGATCCCACTTGCTTCACACAGAAACTTTATAAATAGCCTTATGTACCCCTAGCTGACTACATAGGTGCCGTCTGCCCCTATCTCCACTAGGTGTACCCCACTACCCAATTTCGATCGGCTCCCTACTCGTAGATACCCGTGCTGGCCCCACAGTGGGGTGTATCACTCCCCTAAAGTGGCAACCCGATACAACTTGAGAATGCACGGCTTATACCTACACGATGCAACAACGTCTTACCTACCAGCCCGGGTCCACACACGCATACGAAACCCGTTGGACTTGCGTTGCCACCGCTCCCCGTTTTGGCCTCTTACGGTCGAACCCAGCATGCGTGTCCCGTCCTCGACTTGGGTCGAGCCCACAAAGATACGTTTGGGATACTGGTCGAAATGGGCCCCCACAAGCTACCCACCTAAGCTTGTCACTAGTATATCCCACTTAACCCTCTTAGTCATGTTCATTTACATGTGTGTTTGGTTAAGTCTTACTAATCGTATTTCACATGCCACTAAGGGCACCCCCTAGATTCCTCATGCCACCCAAGGCACCTACTTAACCCCCATATCCCACCTTACATGTTTATCTGGTTAAGTATTTCTTAATTCATTCAGGCCATAACCTCATAAAGACCTCTCACATTAGACTGGCATTTATGGCAGCTGGATTTGCCAGGCGGGTCCGGACAGTCTTACACCATAAAAGAGTCTAACCTCGTGTCTTTACAACTATTATGCTTTAGTTTAGGCCTAGGACCTCTCACATTGGGCTGACATTTGTGACCACTAGATTTGCCGGGCGGGTCCGGGCGGGTTTACGTCACAAACGAGTCCAACCTCGTGTCCTAAGCATTGATTAACACTTAAAATCTTTTACCCCAGTTTTAATAATTCCCTATTCAAATTATTAATTAAGTCAACTTTTAATGATGTCCATAATTGACTCAATTATGGCCATGCACTTATGGCATGCAAAATCATATCAATTGCACCCCAACTTTTTAATATTAAATCCTTAATATTACCCCTACCCCACGTTTATACGTTCGCTTATTCAACGCATAATATAGGCTAGACTTGTATAGTCTAACACCTAGCACAAAGATAAATTATCACAACATATAGACAATTAAAATAAATCTAATCATAATAGGGGTGAAACTTGCATAAACTACACATGTTAAGGATCAAAAGGTGTCAACTTGTTACATGTCTCAATTTATATGATATTATCATAGTCCAAATCTATACATAAACTTGCATATGGGGTTTTTAGGCAACATAATGATGGTGTGAACTAGCATAGGATATCACATATGTCATAGCATAATTCTAGATGTCATAATAGATGTCTTGGTATATGTTCATAATCAATCTAACTTGCATATGTGACTTGTCATATAGATCAACATAACCCAAACATGATGATTTAATTAATATGAACTAACTAGCATAGATGGTAACATCATGGCCTTTTTAACATGTATGATTCATCACAACTTAGCATAGAAACATTCAACATACATAACATCATCATAGCATGATTTACAATATATAAGATATCATCATCACATAACATTGGATTTACAATATACATGATAGCAAAAGGGGTTTACAACAACATATATGATAATTCACATCATCTACTCATAATCCATTCATAACTCAACCTAATTAAAATGATAATAATCTTGTTAAGATCATCATACTCACAATTTAGAGAAGAAAAGAGAGAGTTTTGCTTTGCTTTAGGGTTGAGAGAATTAGAATTGAATTTTTTTCTTCTTTCTTAGTTGGCGGCGGCTCCATTGATTTCCATGGCGACGGTAACTATTCTATTTTAATTAGGTTTAGGGTTAGCATTAGGATGTATTCATAGGTGTAGGAAGTTATTTAGGACCATTAGATTAACCCTGAACCATGAGAACCAATCAAATGAAAAATCTGCATTTGAGCGAATCTGCCCACGGGTTGACAGCCAAACACCCTGGATTAACCCCTAGTCGACCCAGCAAAGCTCGGGTCGACCTCAAAAATGGGCCGGTTCGGTTATTCCCCCTCCCAATTCGCTGTTTTGAACTTTTTCGCATATTTATTTAATTTTTATTTTATATACATATATATCAATATATATATATTTCTCTGCGCAACCCATTTCACTTAATTCTTTTCTAAAAATTAAGTATACTTTAATTTGTGAATTTTAATGTTATAAAATTACGAGGTGTTACATTCTCCCCTCCTTAAAGGATTTCGTCCCCGAAATCTCCAAGTCAAGAAGAATGTATATCCTACCATCTAATCGTCCATCTACTCAACCATCAAACACCAGCATCCATTGTCCTTAAAAGACTTCTAATGCTTTAATGTTTATATGCACAGTGTGTGTATATGTCCATATCTAATGCAAAATTAGGCGGTCTACTGATTCAGTCGACCTCCTTAGTGCAATTCATGATAGTGCCATGCGTCCAATATGTATGCAAAAGATTCCTAATGATACATATTAATTCTATATGCATGCACAACCATCCACCCGAGTGCAGCAACTATATGATAATACAACCATTATACATCCATTTTACTAAATACATCCATATATATGCAATATGCAATATGAAGTGACTGAGTCGATCTGATGCCTAATAGTGTGTGTATATGCATCCACGAGCAACCACTAGCAAACACTTGCATCCACTTTGCATCCACCATACATAACATGTCTCAAACACATGTTTCAACCATAGGATTATCCTAACTAAAGGTCAAAGATACTAGCGAGAGGATATACTAAAGATAAGATAAGTATAAGCTAAGCGATAAAGGAGAAATTAAAAGACATACCCTCAAAAAGAAAAGGGTATCGTGAACGCATCTTCTCTTTCGTCTCCCAAGTAGCGTTGCTCTCATCATCTCCCCATTGCACTTTTGACTAATCTGACCTCTCGATTCCTCAACCTCTTGATCTCCGACCCAAGAATGCGCGTAGGAGCTCGTCGAATTGTCGCATCACGCTCTATCTCCACCTCTCTAAGCAAGCTCGGCTCTACCACTTCCGCGATCTCGTGCAAGCACTTCCTCAAATGTGACACATGGAATACGTCGTGTACACCACTAAGTCTCTCGGGCAACTCCACTCTATACGCCATCTGTCCAATTTTCTCCTTAATAGGAAACGGCCCTACAACCCTTGGTGCTAATTTCCCAATGGACCCAAAGCGAACAACGTTCCGTAATGGAGACACTTTGACAAAGACCATGTCCCCAACTTCAAACTCGAGATCTGTCCTCCTCTTATCCGCATAAGATTTCTGCCTATCTTGCGCTGCTTTCATCCTCCTTCGAATCAAGTCGATCTTCTCCGAAGTCTCCCTAATCATATCGGGCCCAAGTAAGATCTTATCCGTAGATTCCCACCAACATGTAGGTGAACGACAAGGTCGTCCATAAAGAGCTTCGAATGGTGCCATACCAATGCTGGACTGAAAGCTGTTATTATATGCGAACTCCACCAATGGAAGATGCTCTTCCCACGTACCCCCAAAGTCTAGGATACATAGCCTCAACAGATCCTCTAGAATGCAATTCACCCTCTTGGTCTGGCCGTTCGTCTGAGGATGATATGCGGTGCCCAAACATAACTGAGTCCCTACCGCCTCTTGTAAGCTTCTCCAAAATTCGCTAGTGAAAATAAGATCGCGGTCGCTCACTATGTTAGAAGGAACACCGTGCAAACGAACTATTTCTCGAACGTATACGGAGGCTAACCATGGAGCAGTCCTCTTACTCTTTACGGGAATGAAATGGGCGCTTTTAGTAAGTCTATCTACTATAACCCAAATTCTCGTATTACCCTTCCTTGATCGCGGTAACCCATCCACAAAATCCATCGAGACACTTTCCCACTTCCATAGTGGAACCTCCAATGGGTGAAGCAACCCACCGGGTTTCTTTTGCTCCGCTTTTACTTGTTGGCACACCAAGCATCTAGCGACATATTCGGCCACATCTTTCTTCATGCCGGCCCAAAAGTAAACTCTCTTCATGTCTTTGTACATCTTGTCCCCGCCGGGATGAATGGTCATCTTCGAATGATGTGCTTCATGAAGAATAGTCTTCCTTAGGTCATCGTCTTTTGGTACACAAAGTCTACCGTCCCTACGTAACCAACCCTTATCGTCTAGGGTATACCTACGGAGATGGCTTGATGACTCCCCTCCTTTGAGTTTTTCTACTAACTCAAGCAACTGCGGGTCGTCTCGCTGTGCCTCGCCAATCCGTCCCAAAAGTGTAGGTCTGACCTCCAAGGATGCTAGCAAACCGGGTACGAAGTCAACGGAAGGTCTAAAGTCAAACATCAAAATGAATTCTAAACTTCGCCGCTCAACAAACAAAGGGTTTAAGGATAATCTTTTTCTACTTAAGGCGTCCGCCACCACGTTACCCTTGCCAGGGGTATAGGCTATTTCGAAGTCGTAGGACGCTAAGAACTCCATCCACCTTTGCTGCCTTAAGTTCAAGTCCTTTTGAGAGAATAGGTATTTTAAAGACTTGTGGTCAGTGAATAATTCGAATTTCTCGCCAAGAAGATAATGACGCCAAGACTTAAGCGCGAAAACGATAGCGGCCAATTCTAGGTCATGTGTAGGATAATTTTTCTCATGCGCTCTCAACTGCCTTCCACCATAGGCTATTACCCTACCCTCTTGCATTAAGACTGCGCCTAGTCCTGTCCCACAAGCATCAGTATAAACGGTAAACGGCTTACTCCCGTCTGGCAATACTAAGACTGGGGCTGAAGTCAAAGCTCTCTTCAAACGTTGGAACGCATCATCACAATCTACGTCCCATGTGAAAACTAGGTTCTTCTTCGTCAAGCGTGTCAATGGAGCTGATATCTTTGCGAAGTCTTTGATAAACTTCCTATAGTAGCCAGCCAACCCCAAGAAACTTCTCACTTCGGTAGCATTTTTAGGGACCTTCCAATCTTGGATGGCCACCACCTTCACGGGATCCACGGCTATCCCTTCTTTGGAAACCACGTGCCCCAAGAACCGTACTTCCTTCCTCTAGAAGTGACACTTAGAAAATTTAGCCTTAAGGCTATGCGCTCGTAGGGTCTCCAACACTTCCCTAAGATGTAGGGCATGCTCTTCTTCATCCTTAGAAAAGATCAAGATGTCATCTACAAAGACTACCACGAATTTGTTAAGGTACTCCCTAAACACCCTACTCATCAAATCAACAAAATATGCTGGGGCGTTTGTCAAACTGAAGGGCATCACTAGCCATTCATAGAAACCGTCAGGAGTCCTAAAGGCAGTCTTGTCTATGCTATCCTCAGCCACTCTCAACTGATGGAACCCAGTGGCTAAGTCCAACTACGAAAACACTGAGGCGCCAACTAACTGATCGAAGAGATCGTCAATCCTCGGCAGTGGGTGTCTGTTCTTCTTAGTAAGTTTATTAAGTTCTCTATAGTCCACACACAGTCTAAGGGACTCATCCGCCTTCGTGGCAAATACTACTGGAGCACCCCACTCCGATATACTTCGTCTTATGAACCCCTTCTCAAGCAACTCCTTCACTTGCTTATCGAGTTCCCTCCTTTCACGTGGAGCCATGTTGCGTACTGGCAAAGATACTGGTTTCGCATTATCCACAAGATATATTCGAAAATCTATCTCCCGCTTAAGAGGCAAGCCCTTCACCTCCTCAAACACATCCGAATATTCTCGGACCACTCTAACAGATCGTAGATTTTCCTCAGACGCGTCAAGCGATTCTAGATAACTTAGCATAACCGAATTTATGGGATTACAGAAGATTTCGAGAGTGTTGCCAAGGCGAGTCATGAGCCTAACTACTCTCCTTTCACAAACAAGAACGGCTCCATTTCTGGATAACCATTCCACTCCTAAGATTAGCCCATAGCCCGTGAAGCCCAACACATAAGCATCGCATCTAAACTCAACGCTGTTCAAATCCAAACACATCATGGACAAATAAGCTGAGCCCCCAATTGGATTCGAAACAACTAAGGGGTCCTCTACTAAACTGGTGTTTAAGTGCAGTGATTCAACTAATGATGTAGAGATAAACGAATGTGATGCGCCCGAATCGAATAAGGTACGGACAGGATGATCAAACAGAAAAACTAAGCTTTCAACAGAAATGGTTCTACCTCGTTCTTGCAGCGGTGGGACCGCGAGAGCCTGAACTTGTCCCCTAGCCTGCCCTGGTGCCATAAGAGCCTGCACCTGTCCTCCCGAGGTAGCTCCTGCCCTCTGCCCCTTCTTTGGGCGGTCCTTCACTAAATGTCCCGCATCGCCACAATGGAAACAACCTGTCTTCTTTTTCTTTCGGCAATCCTTGCTGAGATGGCCTGGTGTCCCACAGTTAAAGCACTTCTTCTTTCCCTTGCCATTATTGTCTTTTCCACCCTTCTTGTTTTGCTGTTGTGGTTTCTTCTGATCCCCCTTCTTCTCGGGTGCCTTATCAGCTTTAGCGCTTTTCTCCTCATGCATAAGCGCCATTTCTACTAACTTCTCAAAGGTGGCCCCCATAGGGATATGGGTCATAGCCAACCCTTGCAATGGTTCATTCAAGCCATTTACGAACCTCAGCGCCTTCTTCTCCGGCGTGTTCACTAAGTCCAAGCCAAACCTTGCTAACTGATTAAATTTATTGACATATTCTTTCACTGATGAGCTTCCTTGCTTCAATGTCAAGAACCTTTCCATATATAGATTTTCTTCCGCCCTTGAGAGAAACTTCGCCTCGAACCTACGTCTGAAATCCGCCCAAGAGTCAACAGGACGCTCCCCATTAGTGACCTCCCACCAAAACGAGGCCTCTCCCTTCATCAACCAAGCTGCTAAACGAACTCTCCTCCTTTCTTCTACTTCAAAGATTTCTAGCAATTCTTCCACCTCCTTAAGCCAATCTCTAGCTTCCACAAATATTTCTGACCCTTGGAAGGGTTTTCCACCCATAGCTTTGAATTCCTTGCACGTCTTTGTAAAAGTATCTACGCGAGGAGGAGGAGGAACGGGTGCAACTGGTGGTGGAGGAACATTGGCCGGACCTGCGGCGACCCTAGCCTCTAATAGCCTCCTATACCATCCTGGTATTGTCACACCGTCGGGTAGGATAAGATCTTCAGCCATGCTGAAACAAAAAAGGAAAGATTCAAAATGGAGAATTCGAAAGATAAAGATATATGACTATTTGGGGATTATGTTTTTCATAAAAACTTCCTCTTTAAATCTCTCATTAAAACATGTTTTTGAAAACATTTCTTCCAAAAACAACTATTTTTCTAAAGTATTTTTATCTGTTCTGGTAACCTTAAGCTCTGATACCACGTGTAACACCCCACGTCCATTAATGTCACTCACAAAGGGAATGCATTAACTTCCATGGAAGTTATAAGTGAATATAGAAAAGAAAAATTACAACAAGACAGATAATAAATAGTACTTGGAAATCTAAAACTTCATTTTATTGCAGCGGAAATTAAACATGTTTGTTACATCATAAAACCATAGATCATAACCAAGTACAATATCCATCTTCATAAAAACAAAATACATAATCCCATTACATAAATAGCCATTAAAAAGATAACAAGCTGGACTTTACTTCAACGGTCCAAACTTTCCAAAGAGAGATGAAGCAATTCAATCAAACTCCACTAGAGCTGGGCCCAACCTGATGACCTGGAGGGGGAAAAAGGATATAAATAGAGGGGGTCAGACATAAAGTCTGGCGAGTATGATAATTCTAACAATACTATTATCAAAATAACTAGAATAAGGCATAAGCTGGAAGACAAGTAAATGTCTATGAACTCTTAGGAAGATAAAGATAGCGTTTAAGATAACGTTAAAGATAACGGTAAAGGCACACCTAATTACTAACGACTGATTACTACACTGCACCGCACATTACTACACTGCACCACACCGGTCGCCCTATTGTTTGATCCCACTTGCTTCACACAGAAACTTTATAAATAGCCTTACGTACCCCTAGCTGACTACATAGGTGCCGTCTGCCCCTATCTCCACTAGGTGTACCCCACTACCCACTTTCGATCGGCTCCCTACTCGTAGATACCCGTGTTGGCCCCACAGTGGGGTGTATCACTACCCTAAAGTGGCAACCCGATACAACTTGAGAATGCACGGCTTATACCTACACGATGCAACAACGTCTTACCTACCAGCCCGTGTCCACACACGCATACGAAACCCGTTGGACTTGCGTTGCCACCGCTCCCCGTTTTGGCCTCTTACGGTCGAACCCAGCATGCATGTCCCGTCCTCGACTTGGGTCGAGCCCACAAAGATACGTTTGAGATACTGGTCGAAATGGGCCCCCACAAGCTACCCACCTAAGCTTGTCACTAGTATATCCCACTTAACCCGCTTAGTCATGTTCATTTACATGTGTGTTTGGTTAAGTCTTACTAATCGTATTTCACATGCCACTAAGGGCACCCCCTAGATTCCTCATGCCACCCAAGGCACCTACTTAACCCCCATGTCCCACCTTACATGTTTATCTGGTTAAGTATTTCTTAATTCATTCAGGCCATAACCTCATAAAGACCTCTCACATTAGACTGACATTTATGGCAGCTGGATTTGCCGGGCGGGTCCGGGCAGTCTTACAACATAAAAGAGTCTAACCTCGTGTCTTTACAACTGTTATGCTTTAGTTTAGGCCTAGGACCTCTCACATTGGGCTGACATTTGTGACCACTGGATTTGCCGGGCGGGTCCGGGCAAGTTTACGCCACAAACGAGTCCAACCTCGTGTCCTAAGCAATGATTAACACTTAAAATCTTTTACCCCAGTTTTAATAATTCCCTATTCAAATTATTAATTAAGTCAACTTTTAATGATGTCCATAATTGACTCAATTATGGCCCTCCACTTATGGCATGCAAAATCATATCAATTGCACCCCAACTTTTTAATATTAAATCCTTAATATTACCCCTACCCCACGTTTATACGTTCGCTTATTCAACGCATAATATAGGCTAGACTTGTATAGTCTAACACCTAGCACAAAGATAAATTATCACAACATATAGACAATTAAAATAAATCTAATCATAATAGGGGTGAAACTTGCATAAACTACACATGTTAAGGATCAAAAGGTGTCAACTTGTTACATGTCTCAATTTATATGATATTATCATAGTCCAAATCTATACATAAACTTGCATATGGGGTTTTTAGGCAACATAATGATGGTGTGAACTAGCATAGGATATCACATATGTCATAGCATAATTCTAGATGTCATAATAGATGTCTTGGTATATGTTCATAATCAATCTAACTTGCATATGTGACTTGTCATATAGATCAACATAACCCAAACATGATGATTTAATTAATATGAACTAACTAGCATAGATGGTAACATCATGGCCTTTTTAACATGTATGATTCATCACAACTTAGCATAGAAACTTTCAACATACATAACATCATCATAGCATGATTTACAACATATAAGATATCATCATCACATAACATTGGATTTACAATATACATGATAGCAAAAGGGGTTTACAACAACATATATGATAATTCACATCATCTACTCATAATCCATTCATAACTCAACCTGATTAAAATGATAATAATCATGTTAAGATCATCATACTCACAATTTAGAGAAGAAAAGAGAGAGTTTTGCTTTGCTTTAGGGTTGAGAGAATTAGAATTGAATTTTCTTTTCTTCTTTCTTAGTTGGCGGCGGCTCCATTGATTTCCATGGCGACGGTAACTATTCTATTTTAGTTAGGTTTAGGGTTAGCATTAGGATGTATTTATAGGTGTAGGAAGTTATTTAGGACTATTAGATTAACCCTGAACCATGAGAACCAATCAAATGCAAAATCTGCATTTGAGCGAATCGGCCCACGGGTTGACAGCCAAACACCCTGGATTAACCCCTAGTCAACCCAGCGAGGCTCGGGTCGACCTCAAAAATGGGCCGGTTCGGTTATTCCCCCTCCCAATTCGCTGTTTTGAACTTTTTCGCATATTTATTTATTTATTTTTTAATTTATATATATATATATATCAATATATATATATATATCTCTGTGCAACCCATTTCACTTAATTCTTTTCTAAAAATTAAGTATACTTTAATTTGTGAATTTTAATGTTATAAAATTACGGGGTGTTACACTATCCATCATCGTTCTCTTTCTTCAAATCTAGTAATCGCCTCCAAATCTATCCTACTTCATTCTGGATTCTCCACCAAATACACAGTTTCCCGATACTGGTAGAGAGTATGAAAATATCCAGCCCCGGTCTCTTTAACAACCAAACGCTTATTTTACACCGTGGTCATTTTATTTAAAATCATTTCAAATATCGTAAATCAATATAATAATAACATTGGTTTATATTCAAATAATTAGGTTCAAATGGTCAAAACTTGTAAATCACATTTCAAAACCTCACAAATCAAATAATAACAATATTGATTTATATTCAAATCATTGATTTTAAATATTTCAACATCATGAATCATATTTCAAACCAATTCATTATCCAATTAAGTTCATAAATCATAATTCAAATTTTTTGATTATTGGATTTAGTTCAAGATTCAAATTCCAGATTTTTAAAATAGTTTATAAATAAAATTACATTTCTATATCTCAAATTTTTCATTTTCTTTCTATATCTCAAATTTCACATTTTCAAAATCTTTCTATGCAATAGTTCGGATTGGAGCAACTTCTTATTTGAAATAGCTAATTAAGATAAATAGTTTTATTGAAAATAGTAATCGTATTTGTATAAAATAATTTGATTTAAATAATTATAAAATAATTAATGATTTAATTAAAATAGTTGTTGAAAGTATAGTAACCATGTTAAATGTATATAAGATAGTTACAAAGTAATAATTAAATTTGAATAATATAATTTAAAATAGTTTAATATAAAATAATACAAATTCAAATTCAAATAATTTAAAATATTCCAATCCAAACCACTTATCCATATTTCCAAAGTTCAGTTTCACCAAATTTAGATTTAACAAATTTACTTCAATCGATTTTTAAACTTTAAACAATAAATTCTTAAGTTCAAATTATTTCAAAATAGTATTCAAGTTGGGTTCTTCAATTTTTATTCTTAAGAATTCAAATTACATTCAAATCACCCTTTTAATAAAGTTCATATCAATTGAATCTAATTTTAATTTAACCAAATATAATATTTTAACTTCATTTATATTTAGATTCAAAACATTTTCTAAATCAGTTATTTTCAAATCATTTCATTATATTTCATAATTATACTTAATTCATAAACTCGTTCATTAAATTAAATTCACGTCTTAAAGTCAATTTACCTTACTTGATAAACTACATTTCAATTGCGTCATTTAACAAATCAAGTTATCATTAGACTTCTAACTTCTCTTTAAACTCTTTTATATACTTATATATATATATATATATATTTACAATTTAAATTATATTTATATAATAGTAAAAGATTTATTTATTTATTATAATAGTTTATATTATTTAAAAAATTTAAAACTAAATAATATTATAATTTAAAATCTTGAATTTATATTAAAACATATATTAACTTATACATATTAAAATTTATAACAAATAATTTTATTCTCAAATTTAAATTTAAAGCTTTAGTGAATAATCAAAATGTAAGTTTAAATAAAATTCTAATTTAAATCTCTAAAATATTTTATCAAATCGAAATATTTTATAAATTCAGAAAATACTTTCAAAATAGATCAACGGTATCCGTATATAATTTTCTATCTAGGCCAAGTGATATAGATATATATCATTTCAATCCGTTTAATATTCAATTTATAGGTATTTATCATTTCAACCCGCATCCAATAAATTGAGTTTAAATTTCTGAATTTATGCAATGATTTGGTTATATATCACTTCAACCGATAATGGTTTTACACATATATAGGGAACTTGCGGGATGAGAACAAAATAAATATAACATTTCGATTAACACACATAAATTAACACACATCATAACAATCAAATTCGTGTCATATATATCAAAAGTGTGCGTGTCACATGTGCACAAACAAATAGTCGGGTTTTCTAGAGTAATCATAACATTTCATATGTCATTTCAAATGATATCAATTTACTAACTGAAATTGTTACTCAGTGAGGATTCTCACCTTACGTGGCAAAATAGAAATGTACGACATAAATTGAAATGGATACGGAGGCTGATACGAAAGCTGACACAGTGCGATTGAATCAATAAATTAGACCACTAACTTGAATCAACCCAAGCACAAATCACAAATTCTGAATCAACACTCTTATTTATGAAATATATATACATTCACATGAAGCAATATATATATATATATGTGTGTGTGTGTGTGTGTGTGTGTGTGTGTGTGTGTATATATATTTGTATAAAACACTCCGAATCAAAACAATCCTCTAATTGACCATGCTAAGGAATGAACTCAAGATCTCAAACTCACCACTCACATGCATTAACACTTCACCACATAGCTCATACACTTTTAAACACAACACACACATATCAATACAAAAGCACACATCACATCCACACACACATAACCACAACTCGACACAGCAGGGTTTGGGCATCAGGAGGTGGTTGAGCCAGGGTGCGGTGTCGGGACTGGCCAGGGAAGGGGCTGGCTTTGGCAAAACATTTTCTCCTTTTCTCTCTTCCCCCTTCCCCCCTCTCTCTCTCTTACAAACAACAATGGGTTTTGGTCAAGGCAAGCAAACTAGGAAATGCGTTGGAGGAGCAGCAGGTTGCCGAAGCTGAAGTCGCATGTCGTGGTGACTTGGAGTCGCGACCGGAGGTGGCAAAGGGCATGTTGTGGGTCCGACCCTTTCCTTTTTTTAATATATATTAGTGGGTATGAGTCTTTTGGAGGGGAGGAGCTCGGTGAGGTCGGAGGCTGGTTGATGGTCGGAGGGTATCCTAGAGCGACGCCAAGATGGAGCGGCGGTGTCAGGTGGTGGTATGGTTGCAGGCTCTGCCCATCTTTTTTTTGGATCTAGGGATTCAACTATGGAGAAGGCAAGATAAAGAGGAGGTGACAAGGTGGTGGCTGCTGACCTGGTGGCGCGTGCAGTGGTGTTGGGCAACGTGGCAACGTGGGCAGTGGATGTAGGATGAGGATGGAAAGTTTTGTGGGTTTATGGAAGGAAGAAAATATGTACATTGTGGGGAAGGATGTGGTGAATAGGAAGCATGTTGCAGGGTGTTGGCACTTTCATTTTTTTCTGGAAATATATTTTCATGTGCATGCATGTTTTTTCATCTTCGTGGCATGCTACCATTTGTTTAAGACATTTTTTCTTTTTTTGAGTTTCATACCTTTGCTAAAGGAAATAGGAAGCAAGGGGAGAAGACAAAGAGGGAGAAGGGCCAGTCGTGAAAAGGAATAAAGAGAAGCAACATGCTCATTTATTTATGTTTCTAGAGACTTAACTTTTCATGAACCGGCAAAACTTTTGAAATACCTAGCATCTTCGAATTTCCGAATGTAGAAGTTCACGCTATTAGTATTTATGACAACGCTTCATGAGTAGATAGAGAAAATATATTAGAGAACAAGGTTACACAGAGTTATAAACATATCGACTACATTTTTTTGCATTTTTTAGTTGAAATTAAGATTTCGGAGGGATAATCGTCCGAATTTCGTAAAACGAAAAAAACTGTCTTGCTCAGATAATGATCTAGTATTTTTAGTCCAAATTCGCTCAAATTCCGACAACGTTGTATTCGAAGCGTTTATTTAATTTTTTAACTAAATTAAGCTGAATGAAACAAATTTGTGCATTCTTTTATGAAATTTATTCCTCCGCTTGTATCGTTTAAAATTTCGGATTTTATTTCAAATTTTAAGCTTTAACGTTAATTGCGTTATATCGGTTGTCGATATCGTAAATCGATCACACAAATCAATTTAAACGGATTAAGCAAAAGTTGGCGTTTTCATTATAAAATTTACAAGATAAATTTTGTATAAAAACATTACATTTTACCACTCAATGCTATAACGTTTAGTTTGTAATTGATTTTACGTTTGTTTAAAGCAAACACGTCATGAAACTAAACGATCATCCCGATTTTATTATTCCCGTTGGACATGCATGTTTTTAATTTTAATTTATACTAAGAAACCAATTACATACAGTTTCATTATTCAAAATAAACAAAGTTTTAAATTCTTAATTAAAATTTCAGTTAACCATGTTTTTTAAAACCATCGAAATTTCAGGTTGTTACATCGATGGTGAGATGCAATAACTTTAACACTTGAATTTTGAAGTGTAGATGAAAAGAATTTTTGTAGACAGTGTAGTTGTTAATTTGTTATTGGGTCTAATATCGAGGCCCAACGCATTTCAAAATTCAACTTTAAACCAGGAAAGCTCTTATTCATCTCGCTTCACTGTCCAAAAATTAAGAAAAACATCATTCTTTTTTCTCCGCTACCAGCTTTTTGCCACTTTGGCCAGATTTTCGCTGTTGCAACCAGTTTATTCTTGTCGTCTGCCAACCTGTTCGCCGCCTACCATCCTGCTTGCATCTATTTGTTGCCTGTAGCCTCCACGTCACCAGCTCTGGTAGATGTTTTATTTGAAAGAAATCTGATTGATTGTTTATGTGTATTTAGTTGATTTATAGCATTGTATATTTAAATCCAATTTTTTTATCACATATCATTTACCTTAAGATTTATGTTAATCAATTAATTTTTATTAAAACTTTAACTGAACTATATAAACTTTGAGAATTCAGTTTCGGTTTCGAACATTTAAAATTTTATGTGTTTCGGCCAATTTCGGAAGTTGTGAAAGAATCGATTTTTGTTTCGGTTTCGATTTAATATCAAAATTTTGTATCTTTAATGAAAAAATAACAATCGACTGTGCTAGTCATATAGAAATTAGGACTGGATTTTGTTCAGTACTATAAGTTCGTATCCAAAACCATTACTATACCAATAGTATGCATAGTCGACTTGGGGCGAACCCACCAAGGTATGAGCTGGGCAGTCCCCTGGTGTAAGAGAAAAAAAATACGGTGTTGTTATTGGCACTCCAACAATTATTAAAGGGAGAGGGGCATTTTAAAAAAACATTCCACTCTTTGAAAAATTGTTAAGGGGCTATACAAACATATTATTTCACACTACTCAATATTCCCGGATTGCCCTTCGAATTAGATTTTAAAAAACTTTTTCGACAAGTAAAACCAAATTAAAATAAGCAGTTCATCACCACTGCACCGAATGCAGCACATAATCAATTATATATGTATTCAACAGTGATATGTCGACAATTAATAATCATTTCGGTGAAACAAAAAAACAACAACTCTTGCAATATTTGGTAAGGAAAAATTACTTTTATTTGTTAAGGAGCCAAATAGGCAATAAGATAAGATTACCTTTATTTCCTAAAGGGTTGCTTTCCTCGTTGGTACCCTTCCGCACTTACAATATTTGGAGTGTCGGTAACAATGCCCAAATAGTCTTATATATAAAGCAAATACTTTCCTCTTTGAAGCCTTTTTCATTCTTTCAGAAATAACCCTGCTGCTTAGCCGCTGCGAAATTATAAGCAGAAGGGTACATTTGCCACTTTGCCATCCTCTGTCACGTTTATTCCCACGTTCTATCCCACTGAGCCACCACTTTCATTATTCGTTCCTTTTTTTAAACCGCAGATCGAAAATCTCAATTCGAAATAAACCCATGAAAAACATTAGAATTGGAACAAATCTTATATATAAAGCAAATACTTCCCTCTTTAAAGCCTTATCCATTCTTACAGAAATAACCCTGCTGCTTAGCCGTTGCAAACTTATATGCAGAAGGGTACATTTGCCACTTTGCCATCCTCTGTCACGTTAATTCCCACGTTCTATCCCACTGAGCCACCACTTTCATTATTCGTTCTTTTTTTTTAACTGCAGATTGAAAATCTCAATTCGAAATAAACCTATGGAAAACATTATAAATGGAACAAATCTTATATATAAAGCAAATACTTCCCTTTTTGAAGCCTTTTTTATTCTTTCAGAAATAACCCTGCTGTTTAGCCGCTGCAAACTTATAAGCAGAAGAGTACATTTGGCACTGAGCCACCACTTTCATTATTCATTCTTTTTTTTTTTAACCGCAGATTAAAAATATCAATTGGAAATAAACCTATGAAAAACATTAGAAATGGAACAAATTGCAAATAATCAGTCTCTTAACATAAACAGAAGAGTCAGATCCGAATAATTCTTTCGCATTTACGTTCTTTCTCCCGCTCCTCTTTCTTTCGCAGTTTTGCTCCCCCGCTTTCCTCTACAGCTCTACTCCATCACACGCTCAACAAAAATTAGGGTTTCTGCTCATATCTGCACAACCATCTTCAATTGTTGCTTCAGCCTCTTTTTTCCATTATCAAATTTCGCAGCTGCAATCGAATTAAATTGGACCCTCTTGAATCTGTTGCTGCAATCGGCTCTGTCTACTTGTTGCTGCTTCATCCATCTGTCCACACGAATCAAGTTTTTTTTTTCAATTGTCTGCATTTGGTGAATGAATCTTATTTAGGTATTTTTACTATTGGTTTCAAAATTGAAGGTGGCCAGACTTTGTTCCCTGTTGTAATCTTCTGCTGCTTTTGTAATTTTGTGTATAACGTTTAGTGGTTGAGAGACTGGGAAGTTAATGTTAATACACATTTCCTATTGTTGATTGGGAAAGCTAGAGTTTTTGAAGTAGAACGTTAATGTTGATTTTGTTGGGATAACTTTAGTTGCATTGGCATTTTGGTCAATCACCCAACACTCTGATGGCTTATGTAATATGTATTAACTTGAATTTGCTTTTATGTTGACGGTAGGTAGACATCATAGTTTGACTTAATAGCATTTTGATTAGTAAATTCAAGCTCATGTGCTGGTTGCAGGTGGAGAAAAATTGATTTTGAAGTGGAAATAAAAGAGGAAGACTATGTGTCTGTGTTTCACAAAAAAGAAAACTACTCGTAGATTAATCATTTTACTGAATTATGATTTACCTTGCGTCCATAAGTAAAACAAAGCTGTACACTCTTTTTAAAGTTGCAGTATGTTAGATTTATCCTTAACTTGTTTTATACTTTGTGTGCTGCCATCACTGTGCATTTCTGTGCTTCACAATAACAAACGGGTCTGATTATCGTGCTTAACTTGCATTACTATACATATGTCCAATATGGCAGTTATGATTCATTGTTTGCAAGGCTTTACCATGTTTTGTAATTTGTAGGAAATAATCTGTAAATCTGATTATACTTGCCAATACCCTTTTAAATCCAACTAGAGCTTCCTCATGCAAAGAGTTTTATTTTATTTTAAGTAAGGTAAATAGGGGTGAGCATTTGGTTGGTTCGGTTTATCCGATAATGAAAATTGTCAAACCAAACTAAAACCGATAAAAATGAAAACCAAACCAAACCAACCAAATTAAGATTGGTTGGTTCGGTTGGTTATCCGATTTAACCGAACTAAAAATATTTTAGACTTTATGTTCGCAATATTAACTATAATTTGAAATAAATTATAAATATATAATCAAGATATTATTATTTATGATTCTTATGCTTCTCAAAAGTAATTCTCGTACATATGTGATGATTAAAATTAACTTAGATAACTAAATTAACCTAAAATATTTACTATAATATCGATAATTTTGAAAATATAATAAAAGTTCGGTTAATTTGGTTTAACCGATAACCAAACTAAATATTTTTCTGAACCGATTACAAACCGATTTAATTTCAAAACCAAACCAAACCGACCAAATTAAATTGGTTTGGTTGGTTTATTTGGTTTAACCAAATAATGCTCACCCCTAAAGGTAAATGTGTAAAATTTATTTGATTTTTAGTTTTATTTTCTTGAATTTGTTTAAAATAAGAATATTTTCAGTGCTGACACCTTTAGTAAATGAAGACAACTATCATATATTACTTGTTCTAGGGTTGAGCAAATTCTGCCTTCTGACATGTTCAAACAAAACAAAAAGCGCTTCATATTCCAAAATAATAAAAAAATTATGTCTTTTGATTTGTAAAGGAAGATGTGTTTGCTCTATTGGAACATCTGGACTTGTAGACCAGTCAACTTTAACTATGAAATTGTTTAACTTACAAATAGAAATATGTTATCGCTAAAACATAATAAAATAGAAAAACTATGAATTTTATTTGTAGGAATGGGCAACCAAATCTAGTTGTTGCTTGGGCAACGGTTACTCCGGGCCGGCATTGTATGTATGGCAATAGAAAAATCATACCATTGCCGACCAATGCAATTGGAAAAACCAATACTTCGGTAGAAATGACACACACACACACACACACACACTCTCTCTCTCTCTCTCTCTCTTATTAACTTATTAAATTATAAATGAATGGTCTAAAATGGGGTGTAAACGGGATGTTGCTACTAACTAGGGGTGCCCTCGAGCGTGCTTATATACACACACATACGCACATACATATATGGTAGAAATGACAATTACCATATTTGTTAGTTAACTATCATTACCATACCACATACTCTTACGCGTTTCAGTAAACCATACCAATCAAAATGCTTACTACTTTTTCCGTACCATGTTAGTTGGAAGCCGTTAATACTGGTTTATAAGTGGTAATATGATAAAAAATGTTCAGTCCTAGTAGAAACATTACCCAAATCCAAGTCCTTTAGCCCTAACGTAGTAGCTCAGGTCCATGCCTATCTATCTACAAACACCTCTTCCTTCGCGTTAATTTAAAAAAGAACACCAGAACACATCAGAAACAAAGCATCCCATGCCCCAGAAGGGGAAAAAAAAAAAAAAAAGAACAGAGAAAAAGGCAAATAGAAAAGTGGCGAAAGGGAAAAAAAATTCACCATAAGAAGTCAAATTCTCTGCTATGCTTGATTTGCTAAAGGCTTGAAAATCGATTTGCTGAAGAAGGTTTGAAGCTCTATTTGTTGAAACTCAAATCTGCGGTAGTTTTTGTTTTCAATAGTCGCTCCACTCCTTTTCCTCTAAATACAGCAGATATGTTTTTTTTAACGATCACGATGATGGGATGGTATTTACCCTATTCCTGTCCCATCACCGGCCGGAACCATACGAATTGGTCGGAATCTTGTGGTTCCGGCCGGAACCTTACACCTTGATATAAATTATATAAAGAGTTAATTGATTTACAATTTGTAAATGATAATTTATATTGTAGATCTAAATTTTTATAAATTTTATGAAGTTGTAACTTGTATATCTACAGAAAAATATAACTGATAATTTAACTAAATTTTAGTTTAGCTTTTGAAGTTCAAACTAATTTGAAATATTAACTTTTTCATATTCCGTGTAATTTTTTTTTAAGCCAAAAATTGTGTTTTAGTGCATTTTATAATTGCAGTTTCTTTGGTTGTAAAATAGAAAAAGTGATGTTCAAAGCGTCCGGGAGCAAAAAAACACTAGGCGAAGGTCTGAGGTTTTTTTTTGCCTTGACAACTACGATTCATACTTGAGTGATTTCTATTGTTTTTTTTTTTTTTTTTTTTTTGGTATATTAATGGTTGTACTTGTTAAAATAATACTAGTAAATTTTGTGAAGCGCAATCATGAAAATTTTAGTCAAGCATTCTTATGGCGCTTTGTTTTAATTTTTGTATATCACTATCAGAGTTGTTTAATTGAGGTTAATTGCATTGAATGAAAATTGATTCATTGGATTCATTGGGTTTAAGTTCTTAATTCGGCTCTAGAATTAAAGTTAAAATTGTTGGTTGGAATGCTTTTGTTAGCGATTATAGTTTTCTTACCTTAAAAGCTAATGTGATAGGATAAACATGCTCTTTATTTACCGTTTACCAAAGTATCATTGTTCAACGAGATTCCTTTAAACTCTTAGAATCGAGTTATTTATGTAAAAATCAAATATAGATAGCTATCATAAGCTACTGCTTGATTCTTGCATAAAATAACCGTTACCAGATAATGAGATGGAGAAAGTTAAAACAACATTAAAAAATTATAACTTGATTTGTTTTTATCCTTGTCATTTAAACTTGTCCTGAAACTGAAAAAAGTCTGGTGCATTCTTTATTAAATAGCAACCAAAATTACGTATGGCTTGGGCAACCCATTCGTCGGATCAACATGAGTAACAGTGACTAATTTAAACAAAAAGAATAAGTTTCAATTTCAGATTTATTTTGTTGCAAAAATTGGTTGATAATTCTCCTTCTTTTAATTTCTATTCTTATCTGATCATTTAACTTGTTCGTTTTAGTTATTATCATTTTGCCAAATTCGTGGAAGGACATTGCCACATTGGTGTCTCGAATCTCAAAATTACATGCAATTTGGGTTTATATGTTTGTTTAGGACTGGTACAGCTTACTATGGTATCACAACACCGTCTTCATCTTGCTCTGTATCTTATCAAATCTCACTTTGGTGATCTTGTCTCGGTAAACAACAGTATTTTCTTTCTTTCTTGTTATGTTTCTTTGCACTTAAAAAACATTTATTATCATCTTTATTTTCAGAGAGTCTGTGAGTGTCTTATCAACAAAGGAACTCTTAGTTTTCTTGAACTGGTTCGATTTTGCGAGCTTGATCCTGTCGATAAAAAAAGAAATTCACAACTTGTGAAGAACTCTGTGCTTGTTCTTATTCAACACAACTGCGTTCAAGCATTCTCTATACCTAAATTTGGTAAACCTTGGGGAATTTTTGTATGCTTTACGTTAAAACAACTTAATATTGAAAAATTAATTTTTGCAGGAGCTGATGGGGAGGTGAAAAATGTGACTCAGTACATGGCATTACTTGGCAACATTCTTCACAGACTAAGGTTTGCAAAGTTTTTGGCAATTGTGAATGCAGACCTTGGTGAACAGGTTAGTGCATGTGTGGGTATATAAATGGTAGAATTCGGTGCATCACATATGTACATGTGCGTGCTAATTAAATTTAAAATGTAATACCTATATGTATAAAGTAACATAAATTGCCCCCTTTGAATTAATGCAGCGTTAGGGGTTGTTTATTTTCATACATCTTTAAGTCATATGGACCCATTTCTGGTTACTACTGTGTGCATATGCAGTGTGAAACTCTTTTGGAGGGTTTACTTCAGCATGGCAGACTAACTTTTCAACAGCTTGTGCAGCGTGCAGCTACTGAAAAACATAAAGGTGAAAAGTTTATCCCATACAGTTTTAGCTGTTTTGAACTCGATACCTAATAATCTCGATAGAGCTATCCTGGAAACATTTCGGTTATAATTCTTTGTTAGTGTGCTACTAATCATAGGCTTATGCCAGAAAGATGTAATTATGTAACTGAAATGAATAACATGGCAATCAACTATTAGATACATGCAGCTGATATATCTTCATAAATTGGGCCATCTCCTATACCCCCTGAAATTCAGTTTCAAATTAGATGTTGCTCTTTTATCGTCACCCACAGTTAATATTACGTTGAATCTTCAACCTTTGCTTCTGTAATCAGAAGATGATCACCTATTAAGTAGGCATCTACATCTAGGCCCATATCTCATAGGCATCTAGAAAGCAAGGACTTTATAGGCACCTAGAAAGTATGCACCTATTTAATAGGCATCTAACTTTTAGGCCTAATTTAATAGGTGCCTAGAAAGCAAGAACTTATTCAATAGGCACCTGGAGAGCACACCTCTATTTAATTAGGTACCTGGAAAACAAGCTTTTGTTTTATAGGAGCTTAAATAGGAGTCTGCTTTCTGTGCACCTATTAAATATGTATCTAGCTTCAAGGAATCAGGTGCCTATTTAATAGATGACTTATTGTCGAACTCATATTCAATAAGAACCTGGTTATTGGGATTTTTTTCCCCAATTCAGACGCGTATAGGGACACCATTTTGTATGACTAATCGACTCATGCATTCAAAAGCTCAACCTACTACGCTATTATGTTGTGTGTGTATTTTTGTGTGCGTGCGTGCACACGCGCGCGCGTGTTATGGTACATGTATATGCTTCATTTCATCTTTTTTATTGAAGAAACACCTTCCTTCTCAGATTAGTATAATCATGAATCATTTGAAAAAATAGATAAATATAACTATGTATGTAGATACATGTTACATTGGATTTTTCTCATGGTAGATGCAAAATATATACGTACAAGCTTCAATAAACTTGTTCATGCTCTGTACGTTGAACGATGCCCAAAGTCAGATCCCCTGATAATGCCAGATGACGATGACGATAAACCAACCCGTAACAGAAGATCAAAGGTGTGATATGACATTTCTGATTATATTTTTATCTCTTAGTCCGACGAGTTGATCTTATTATAACCAACTATATTATTTTTCCGCTGGTATGTAGTGCATGTGCGTGCATGCACGTCTGCGTATATGTGCTATGTACACACATGCACACATATGAGTGCTATGTGTTGATTACGCCAGCAAAAAGGTTCTGAACTTTTCACCATCAATATCATACTTCTTCCACAGGTAACCACTGAAATTTCTATTGAGCAAAAAGCAATGGTTGCTGCAGCTCTTCCTGATACTGAAAGATTTACAGGAGTTTCTGATACCTGCGAAATTGATGTGATGTCGGATCCTGCTGCCGTAGTTGGTCAGAAGGTATGTCTCTTTTGTTGAGTGTGTATGTGTTACACATACATATATGTTATGTGCACATACATAAGTATCATACATATTTTTCATGGAGTTGGTTTTGTTTGATACTAGCGTGTAACATGTGTGTTGCATACGGTGATTTCGTAAAAGTATGGCATTCACACTTTTGGTACTATTAAAAATAGAATTTTGTTATGCAATGTATGACTATTATATTATGATAAGTCAATCATAAATCTGTTATTTTATGAATATAATTTTTGTTGAGTGGTATATTTTTATATTTGAATGAAAGATTAATTATACCATTTTGTTAATATGAACGTGTTATACATATTGAAATTGACAATTTTATGTTAGACAAATTAATGAATATTATTTATTTGAATTTAGCTATTTAATTAAGCTAAATATCTAGACATCAATGCAAAACAACGCAGTTGATTGTAGATATTATAAAATTGTGAGTATTTGATTGTAAAATCATGTAAACAACTAATAAACATTGTGAATAATTGTAGAAGTGACAACCTACATGGTTAAAAAGAAAAATAATATTTACAGAGAATTAAACTTCTATATCTAGTGAGAGGGCTGAAACCTCCTCTTCCATGCCATTATTTATTTAGAAGATAATTTATTGCGATAAGCAAAATATAAATTGAAGTTATTTCAATTATTTATGCATATAATTTTGTAATGTGATTTGTATATTTGAATCAATTTTTTTCTATCCATTTTGTTAGTATGAATTTGGTATACATGTAGAAATTGTTATTTTTTTGAATTTAGTAGAAGAATAATGAATATCAATTAGTTAAATTTATTTAAATAATTTAAGATATTTAATAATAATAATAAATTTAAGGACTTAAATGTAAAAATGGGGGTGAATCGAGTAGAACTATTTTAACTCTAGAAATGATAATAGATGGGTATTTGGATGTGATATGGTTGGTGAGAATGTATCAAACAACATCAATAATTTTAAAATCATAAATTATATAAAGATATTTTAAGATGAAATAACATGAAATAAGGAGAGAGGGCGAACATTGTTATAACTTATAACTAACAAGTTCGATGGAAAATTTCCTGCTTTACGGTGTTCTAAAACCCGTTTTTAATCTTATATGGGTTTAAGAAACCATTTGATTCTTTTGTTTTTTCTAATAAGTGGGAGAACAACCAGGGAAAAAAAAAGTCCCCATCGGACCGTCGGATGAGTTGGAGTTTTACACACTTCTATTCCAATTCCAGCTTGAAATTTAAAAAGATGATTTATAAAGTTGACACATAACTAATATTGTCGAAGATTCGGTAACTGTTGAACAAAGTTTTGACTTTAAGTATTTTCGCTCAAAGTACTTAACATTATCCCATATATTCTAGTTTTTAAGCTTGTGCTTGTTTTGCAGCCCATTTTTAATGCTCTTATATTACATAAATTCATCTTATGTAAACATTTTGATGTTAAGAGGATTTAATCCAAAGTCTGCAGATAGAAGTGTAAATGGGTCGGACCGGATCAGACAGAGGCGTGTCCTAGTCGTGTCCTATAATAGATTCAAATGAATACAGACCAAACAAGCTTTAAGATTAGACATTGCTTGTGCGTATCAGGCAATGGACGAATAATGTTTGGACTATAAAAAAACATCGAACATTTTCGAACAAATATTTTTTTGAAAGCCGTTTCTTCTCCTAATTCGTGTCCTAAACGAAAATCGTACAAACACAGAGCAGTTCAAACTCCTTGCTTCCTCGGACTGAGTCAGACAGCCCTAAAACATTTACAGCTCTATCCCCAGATTCATACTATAGAGACCTTACCATCTAGACAAGTGGCCCTTGAGTCTCTCTTAGCATACTTGTTTTGTAGTGTCTCATCAAAACTGGTTTTGTACTAGGTTGGACGTTTTTTTTAGCTTTTTGATATAACCCTGGGTACATAGGATATCATTTTGTATAACTATGGTCTTACCTTTCAAGGAGTGTTTTAATTGTCTTTTCTTGGTGTTCTTTATTAGCATTTGTTTTATCGGAATTCTAATTTAAAGAAAGAGTATGCTATATACAACAATATGCATTGTACGTTGTTATGGGCTTTATGTGGTGTTTTGTCATTAGTTACATTTGTTAATCACTTTCCTTTTCCGATTGTATCATAACAATTTACAATACTTTTTGTTGCAGCATTATACTTTAAGAAATTCAAATAGAATTTTCACAATCCAATTGTGATAGTCTTGTTATGTTCAGTTTGTAATTATGAAGCGATTGCAATCCCCTTGACAATGTCAGTTGTAAAATAATGTGGATTTGCTGATTAGTACCGTAGTGATTTATTGTATCTTTATTACACTTTTTTTTTTTTTTTTTTTGTGATTAACAGCGTTGTCATGAGGGTTCAGAAGCTAATAACGATTTGGAAGCCACCATCACTGAGAATGAAGTTCTTTGGAGGGTAAATTTTGAAAAGTTTATCCTCTGTTTAAAAAAGAAGGTATGAAATAGCAAGATATCTTCATTTTTATATTGATAATCGAGAAGTTTTACGTTGCATTCTTTGCATGTTATATATGGTCTTTGCTATTTAGTTTTTTATTTACCAAATGCACTCTTTATTAATTTATCCTTTGTTATTGTTTGATCTAGCGTTTTCTACATCTCTGCAACCTGTCTAATATAAATTCCTGCTTGTTTTCTTTTCTTTAGGCTTGCGTTGAACATACGCGGTCAAAGTTTGACGATCATGCTGCCAATGTCCTAGAGGCAATGATAGATTCTGCTTTTAAACATCATGTGTCCAACATTGATATTGGTATGAATGATTTTCTGTTTTCATAATTCATGCTATCTAAACTTTTTCTCCGTGCTTTATAATTGCAACACCTCTAAATTTTGTTCTTTCGATACATTATCCCATCTGGTCATCCTTGGTTGTTACATTCTTAAACCATTCATTTTTCCCTCATATTCACATAATAATATTTATCTATACAGTAACATCCCATTACAGTATCTTCATTCAAGTTCCAAACTTTTACAATGCAATTTAAATGTTCAAATCCATGAATTTAGTGTGTCATTCATTAGAATATGCTTGACGTGCAAATCAAATATTTAATGTAGAAATCTTGGTTAGAGGTATCGTGCGGTACTCCAAAATTTCAGGGGTATCGTACCGGTTTTCATGCTCGACGAATCGAAACTAGGGTAGAAATTCAGTTTCAACAATCTTCCTTGAGGGAAAAAAAATCATGTAACCCTAGATTAAAAGCAAGCGACAAAGAACTACCGGTAAACAATGGAAAAGCCGAAAAGCAAAATAAAAAACAAGTCGAATATAAGTTTAATCAGCAGCAGAAAATTCAAACGTGATTACATGGAATGATTCTATTTCTCCATCTATGAGCTTATCCAAATTCGTTGGAGAAAATCACACAAAAATACAGCAGAAACTTACCTTCAGTTTCTCAAAGTCGTGTGGCAAACCTAGAAACAGAGAATGCGAACGGAAATCTCGAAGCAGACAAGGCGAAGGCGAACTGTAATCCTCGAAGCAGAGAAGCGAAGTCGAACTAAATAGTGATTTTGTTATTTATTTGCGTGTTTGCCGAATGCCTTAGTTTGAAGTTTGAACTGGAAGTG